>JAODKF010000112.1:569149-610829 GCA_026779585.1 Mormyrus proboscirostris
CTCTGCTGGCCTGGGGGCAGCGGGGCCTGTAATACAGAATGCCGACAGCGAGAGGTGCTGCAGTGCGCTCTGCTGGCAGCAGTTATTACTAAACGATGTGCCTGAGAAGCGGCTAATTCCATCCTTCCGCACCAGCCAGGCATGCAGGTTTTAGTCTTTAGCTTCTTAAATGCATAATCAAATTAGCTACACAGTTCCCATGTCGTACCACTTCACCATCCGCGGAGTAACTCAAGACTCATCTTATCAGTTATCTGCGCATGATGAAGGTTCAAGTCCTCAGAGGAGTGCTTACTACTCCGTTTCCCGTGTGAGATTTTGTGCAAACGAGATTCACATCAGTAAGTTCATTCTGGAAAAGAGCCGGAGGCCAAATGGCTGACTTGAGAGTGGAGTTTCAGGCCAGGATCTTCTCCAAAGCCCACAGCCTAACATCTCTGAGCATAAATCACCAGCCAAAGGGATCCAAGTACACTAGCATGCAACACAGAGCAGAGCCAGGATTCAGCTGACAAACCCACTCATGCCGTTTGGGGTCAGGATGAACAGGAATCAAGCAAACGAGCTGCACAGGAAGTGGACAAACCCACTCGCACACAGACTCGGCCTGCAAGAGTACCGGTGAAGGGTTTCCAGACCATTCTTTAATCTGAACGATACGACTACCTGCAAACGCCCAGGAAAAAGTTAAGGGCAGTTATCCGGCAGATAAAATTAGAGGTCAATACGACAAGGAGGAGGTGCAGCCTGGAGCTGTGTGCGAGTGAGTGTGGGAGGAATTACGTTTTGGCACCAGTGAAGAATGAGGTGGGCTTGATATCACCATTATAGCACAAACATGGATGAGAAGGAGGGTATTTCAGTGTCACGATGCGATGTAGCCAGGGATGGGCACTGTCCCCAAGGAGACAGCCCCCTCCCAGAGCATCAGGGGATCTGGGATCACAAGGCCGCCATCATGCTCAAGCGTGAGGAGTGACAGTGGTTTGAATTCCAGGGGCAAGGAGGTGAGGTGAAGATGGAATAATGGCTTCCAGAGCCAGCAGGATCTGGCAAAACCAGGCCAAAGCGCGTATGGGAGGCCTCAGTGCATGCACCTGCCCCTCCCAAGCACGGGGGGGCACTCACCTGGCGCAGGGGTGCTGTTGGCAGCAGAGGTGGTGACAGCAGAAGCGGGAGAGGGGAGCTGAGAGGGGGGAGGAGCCTCGGCTGGGGCCCTTTGGGCGTCTGAGGGGGGGACTGGGAACGGGTTAGGGGCGGGTACAGGGGCAGTGTGGGTGGCAGAGGAAACTGCGCTTGGTGGGGCGGCGGGGGCACCAGTGCCCCCTTTGGTTGCGGCTTCACAAAGCAAGCAGGAGGCAAAGGAGACAGGAGCAGGAGAGAAAGAAGGAACTGAGCAATTGGGAAGCATCCCGTTTGGTTACCAAGACCGGCCCAACGCCACGGACACACAGCGATAGGCTGCACGGCCCCACTGAGGCGGCCCATATCATCACTGCCATGTGGGGGGGGAGGGGACCTACCTGGAAAGGCACTGGGCGGAGAGGGGGTGGGCACCGCCATGGGCACGGCCACGCTGCCACTGCCACTGTTCTCACGGCTGCTGCTGCGGCTGCTCGGGTGGCTGCCCCCGCTGCTGCCACTGCTGTCGGGAAGGGGGGGTGGCATCAGGCTGTCACCGAGCTGTCACCGCCCGCTCCCCACCCTCGCCCATCATCGTCCGCGGTAAGAGACAAATAACGGCTCAGTGGCAGGGTTGCTGTCAGCACGGTACATGTCCGGAGGGGTCCTAGGGGCGGACCGCAGCGAGACTGGTGTCCCCTGAGCATCGTCAGACAGCGTTTACAGTGTTTACTGGGGAAGGTCAGGGACCGATGTTAAGGCTCCCAGGTAAAGAAGGCAGACTGTTAGCCGTGGCAGCTGTGTCTGCGTGTCGTTTGAGGCCCCGATTACAGCCTCGCAGGTTCGGTGCCGCGAGGAAGGCCAGGTTAGGGGGCATGAGCGAATCACACTGCCTTTTATCAGAGTGATGCACTACAGGAGAGTCAGAGCCTATAGAAGCGCCCCCACCCACAGCAGAGGGCTTCACACGCCTGGGGGGCACCATGCGTTTATAATACCAGGTCTGAGGAAATCTCCCTGCACAATTAGAAATGTGTTTTAGACATTTGAGTTAAATGTGTTTTTGACAGTTGAGTTAAACAAGGGAAAGCACGTGTGTGTGCGTGCCTGTGTGTGTGTGTGTGTGTGTGTGTGTGTGCGCGTGCCTGTGTGTGCGTGCTGCTAGGCCTTGTGCAGGTACCTGTACGTACGGTTCCTCTGGTTAACAGACGCCGTGCGCACGGGGCTCGGGTGCTGGCCGGACACCAGGGTGCGCGTCGGGCTGGCAACATAGTCGTTAGGCACCACAGGTGGACGCACCGGCTCGAGCGTCCTGTAGGGGGAGTGCCGCCTGTAAAAACAGCATGGGGAGGGGGATCCCAGCAGACCTTTTAACGATATTGACACAGACCCTCTTCTTGGTCACTCTCTTCCTTCTCTGTTCTTCCAGACTCGCCATCGCTGGTGGAAGCCAACACCACATCAGGCTAAATAACCACCCCACACGGGGCAAGCCAGTGCACTCAGAAATCTCCACACAGAGCTCTTTCTGGACACGGCAGGGGAACGAGGGCCGATACGGACACCACCCCAATGACAAGGGGTCCAACAAGGGGGTGTCACTGGTGGATGGGAGTGGTAGGAGTCCCTGTTCTATCTATGCTCAGACACGCAGACTCAAACACAGTGCAATGATCGGGTATTTCTGAAGCATCCCGTGTTAGACAGCCAGGCCAGGGGGGGCTGCTCGGTTGCTGAGTCTTGCTCTTGCCTCACCGTGGCAACCGTGCACATGGCTACCTTGCAGGCCAAACACCCACTGAGCAGTGCTGTGATTCACTCCGCGGTGGCTCCTCTGTACCTCATCCCTCCCTCATTCTCTCTCTCTCCACCCACCGGGTTCAGCTGTGCGCTTCAGCGGTATTTATTACTTTACGAGTTGGCTTATCGAGATGAAGCGGGACGGCAAACTCTTACCCCAAACTCCCAGAATGCACTGGGGCTTTCTCCGAGCAGACGGCTACACTTTCACATCTTAGAAACGGTGGATTTCACATTAAAGCTGCAGCATGCATTTCCATGTTGACACACTCACACTGGAAGCAGGGGAAGGAGTGTACTGAACATCCTGCTACTGCAGGGTGAACCTGTGAACTGGTGCCGAAGTGCCCTTTGGAAAATGCGACGCAGGGAGGGGGCACTGCAGGGATGTGCCAGCCTCAGGAGACCGGGCACCAGTGCAGCACTCATCAGCACTGTATTGCACAATCACACACACACCTCGCTCACTAAGACAGACAGAACACCAGGACCATAGGGCGAAGTCAAAGCGTACAGCTAACTGGACACCACAGTGCAAGAGCCCCGTCGTGCAAGGACGATGAGGATTTTAATCCTGTTCCTAGTGCATGAAAGCATGTCTGCTAAATGTCACACATTTGAAGACTGGCCCGTTTGCATCTGAACACACAACCCCACCCCCCCATTCTTTCTTTGAAATCCCTGAATGGAAGAAGGCTTGCAGCCACTTTAAATGTCACCTAAAGGTCAGGCAGTCCCCCTCCTGCCAGATAGACTGTGTGACTCTCACATCTACTAGCGCACAGTAGTTTTCACCCTCCCCCGGATCTCCTTATGAGCACACGGCCCGAACAGCCCAGATAATCTCAAGGCCCCAGCCTATCGGAGGCCAGCCATCTGACTGCCCCCGGGACCCAGCCTATCGGAGGCCAGCCGCCTGACACCCCGCTTACGTACCCAACGGTGGCCTTTCCTGATACAGGTGGGCTTGGGGGCTTCTGGGCAGGCGGGTTTGTGCGAGGGAGACCACCCATCTTCATGTTCTGAGCGTTCACCTGCAAAGGACAGTGGCGGGGCGTGAAACACCGCAGGCGGGGCAGGACAAGCTGCTGAGGAGACACACAGGACCACCAACAATAAAAACGGACGACCTGGTATCCGCGGCCAAGACAACAGACAAGCATGGACCAGATGCACTGAAACACCACGAAACACCACTTCCCATCCAGCCTCACTGCCAGCGCATCGTTAATCGGGTTAGCCATTGGGGTCGTGCCCTGAAAGGAAGCAGACAGGACCGCTGGTTGGGCCTCTCCTGCTTCAACGACACACTCCTGCCTCTCTTGTGCAGTGGCGCCCTCAAAAACTGCACTCAGGTTTTGGTACAAACAGGTTCTGTGTAGCGTCTGTCACCTTCCTACTCTGGACAGTCAACTAATAGTCCAGATACGACTTCAGGACCAAAGCACAGCAAAACGTCTGCTGAGATCGATCCGTCCATCGGAGATCACTTGCTTCAGCAGTGAAGGAGCGGTCAGAAAAACTGGCATAAAGGGAGGGAGGAATATTCATCACCGATGGAAGTACCCTTTACCTGCTTTGATGTCAATGATCCACGTTTACAACATGTAGTTCAAGACACAAGGACACCAGAGGGACCTTTGATGATATCGCCTCTGCCTCCCCGCCATCATCAAGAAGCACTTTCTTAGCAAAACACCTCATCTTCCCCATATCCTCTGGGCAGCAATTAGAGCTGATGAGTGGTTTGTTAATGGTGCAAAATAGCAGAATGTGGGGGGTGGCCTTACTGAGTCACTGCTAGCTGGGAGAGGGGGAGACAAAGACATCATCTGTAGGTCCTTCTACATGCAAGACAACCATTAAGACAGCCTCAGTCACAGCAGTTATAATGCTTACCTTGAACCTAAGCAACCACTTAGTGATTAAAATGCGGGGGACACAAAAAAAATAGAAAAAAGAGAAAGTAGTCGAAAGGTTAGTGGCTGAAGGTTGTAAAATGGCAGAGAGCAAAATCCATGAAACCCCCCCCTCCCCCCCAAGGAGGCCTTTGTTAGAGACTCCAACTCCATGCAAACAATGTGTCTCTAATATAACAACAGACCTGGTCATTTAGACCGGCCATTAAACACCCATGGTTTCATATAAAACAGGGCTTCCTGTCATCTTGGGATCAGTTACGCACATCTACTGCAGGCTTATCCAAACACCCCTCCCTTCCTAAATAATGGAATCTACACGCAGCCTTCTTCACACCCTAGCAAACTGCGAGAGGCACTCTCCAGCTGGAGGTGGCTGGAGCGAACGGCCTGGAGAACCTCCATCACCATGCTACACTGTCAGGGAGAACCAGCAGCCACCAAACACTGGGGGGTGGGACATGCAGGCTAGCAGAGACCTAAAATGCCGCTCTTAGCAAAAGCCTGGCAGAGCTTCACTGAAAAAAATCAGGGCTGCATTTATGGGTAGAAGGATTTATTTATGCATTTACAGAAGCAGGCTGGATTGCGGCTAAAATGCCAGTATTTATCCACATTGGGGAAATACCTCACTCGCTGCCATACCTTCACTCCATGGCCGATGTCATCCAGTATGTTGAAGTCGACTGGTTTGCGGATGTAGCGCACGGGCCTCTCGGGATTGGCCGGAGCGATGATCTTGTGTGTACGGGAGGTGTTCTTATTGGTGGTCAGGATTCCAATCTCCCGCCGGGCGACCTTCTCCTTATGGATGTCCACCGTCTAGTCAAAGTAGATACGTCAGCACCTTGTATTTGCGACAAACTGTGTGCTTCCGCAAAACAGGAAACCTATAAATCCAATCCCAGTATGCCAAGTGACAGAAAGACAACAACTAGCTACAAGCCTCAAGAAGAGCCAGCAGACAGTTAACACAGGCAGGTGTCAGACCGCATTCGCTCGCGAGTGGCCGGGATAGACTAGCTAGCTAGATAGCGAGTAGCCAGCCATCTCAGTGGTCCAACGAGCCGCTAATCCCATCTGGACCCTGGCACTCTGTCAACACAGTCAAACCTAAAAGGCCCCCTGACATTCTGCATTAGAGAAGACTCCCTTTACATAATGCGATGCTCTCCCCCATCTCATTGTGTGTCCCCTCACAGATGTTTCAAAGGAAAACTATGGCTCCTGTCATGCAGGCATAAAGAGTTCAATTATCCTGTCTGTCAAGGAATAAAGAAGTTCTCTAAAAAATAAACAGGCAAAAGCACACTTCACCGCTGTCCTCGGCAAAAGTCAAATGTACTTTACTGATCTATCTCTGGCCTCATGGACAAAAGAAGTGTCACACTGTCCAAACCCGCAGGGGCTTCTGTGTGCCGTTTCTTAGGAACGGGCCTCATTAAAACACACCGGAGATGGGGGAGGTCAGGGGCACACTGCTGCCACACGAGGGAGCCACTGGTCATTAGGACGTTGAGCGTGAACGTGTGAGCGAGCACCAGTGAACCCCCCCATGCCGAAGATGGCCGCTTCCAGCCTTCCTGCCTGCGGCTCGGGGCCGTAGCGTGCGGCGGGGCCCACCTGGGAGATGTGGTTGATGGAGGACTCCATGCGGCGTAGCTGCGAGGCCTGGATGTCCAGCATCTGCAGCACGTTGTTGGCCAAGGTATTGATGAGGTAGGCCACGCTGGCCAGCGACTGGGTGGTGTAGTTCTTGGTTTCCTCTAGGGCTCTCTGCTTGTCTGGTGACTGTGGAGGGAAACCAGTAGAGAACAGGTGAGTGCATAGGATGACAGCGGCAGGTAGCACCATCAGGGACATTGTTCCTTTCCAAACGTGGCTATCAGATGTTTATGCAGAGCTGGATCAAAAGGGCTAATTTAATGGAAGCACTTGCTGCTGTCGGTAATAGGAGCGGCCAGCGATGCCCGGCTTTCTGTGGCATGGCTTGCATCCACTGTCCTGCCGCCCTGCCCCTCTCTAAATGCCACCACTAAACCCAGTGCCCCCTTGTCCACCTCACAATGGGCCATTGTGCTCTGGTACTCAGTGCACGTCCTCAGCACGCAGTGAGACTGAAAAGCAGCAGGCCATGCCGTACGTGAACCAGCAGATCAGAGCCAGCCTGGGGGAAGATGGGGGATGAGGGTCACTGGGCTGGAAACACCCGATGGACAAGCGCAGTGCGCACTCTGAACCGTCACTCTGCTGGGCTGGGGGGGGGCAGCTTGCTGGAGACAGGATAATGAAAGATAATGAGGACACTGACCTGAGACCAAAGCAATCACAGCAAATTAAACACCCCAGCAGCACACTGAACATCATTGTGTACTGGGGGGGGGCACAGTTACCCTCCTCACTTACGCCCTTTAAAAGCACTGTTCTGACAACGCTAAAGGAAGGCTTTTCGACAGACTGATATTTAAAGAGAATTACACGGCAGGGGCAGCCTGAACGAGGGAGGGTGGAGCGCCCGCCCCGACGATACCAAGCCTGCAGCTAGGAATTACGGACTGCCCCGGAGAATTACCATACGCTGCGTAGCCCTGCAGAGCGCCCCCTGCCTGTGCTACCCGGGGCTGCTCGGGTGCAGTGCCGCATCGCGGTTACGGACGGACGTGGCCATACCCCCCCGGAATCAATCCACAGCTGACAGACACACTTTCACCAGTGAGAGAGTGAACAGTACTATGCTTTGAAGGAGGACCACACTTCTCATCCCTAGCAGGGACCATCATACTGAACCAGCAGGGAAAACACAGAGAGCAAGACAGTCATGGATATCTGGGACCCAGTAAGTCGGACACCCAGTAATAAGGTGGTGAAGCAGCTGCCCCCTGCTGGCCTCGGTGAGGATAACGCGCACCTCCATCCTGGATCTCACACCGAGGCAAACAATCAGATTCACCAACAGGAAGCTCAGCTGCAGAAAAAAAACAAGATGGGAATGACAAGAGGGACGGCAGGGGGGGGGGGGGGCAGAGCCCACAGCCCCCGTCTCCGGCCCGCAGGAGGGGTATGCAGGAAGCACCGGGCCGCAGAGTGGCGGCAGGTGGCCGGATGGTGCGGCACTCACTGGTCGCCTTGTTCTCCCGCCGCCGCCAGCCTCCTACACGCAGCAGGTGCCTGAACAGTAGCGGCTTTCTTCTCATTCCAGTCGCACAGCGAGCGAGCGAGCCCCAGGAGGCGGCCGCCGGGACAGCCCCCGCTCGCCCTTTGTCCCGTCCTGCTCGCGATGCGTGGAAAGGCGCCCCGCGGAGAAGCACGTCACCCGCGCGGGAGGCCCATTTGCATTGAACGCCAGGGCGGGAGGAATGCAAAACTGCTCGCGAGGGCACGAAGGTGACGGCGCGCTGGAGGAGCCCCGGTTAGCAGCGAGCCGCTGCGGCCCATCTGCCCTTTGTCCAAGACATAATAAACTGAATGTGAAAACCGGGCAGCTGCCTGGGCCGTCGTGTTCAGCAGGGCCAGATCATCCAAGGTAATCTATCATTACTGTGTCCATCTGCTGCTCGCAGTCGGTGCGGTATTACTTTCTTCTGGCATCCTACTCTGAATGCGAAACGAACCAGAAAAGAGGCAGTTCGCTTGGGTGTGTAAAGTCGATTCTGGAGATCTCAGCGGACCGGGATCAGTTCGGAAGCAGGAAGTGCCACGGGGCATCACATATGCAGGCATCCTGTGCAAAACATGGCAGGAAACATCCAATAGCCGTGCCGAGCTTCGAGACCAGAAACGGACATAGTGAGGTATACATCCGGGTACATGCGGAGGTTCTCCCACAAGAACACAGGACGGCAGACCAGATTCTTCCGGTCAACTGCTGCCCCGGACTACTCACTACTGGAGATGATACACGGTGTCTTTAACAAAAGGCGGTGAAAGGGGCTGTTCCTGGTGGACGTGTGATTTGCATTCCAGCCAACTGATTTCCATGAACCGTATGAAAAGTTCACTGACATGCCATCTGGCAGACACCGAAAATCTGAAGTGCAGCTTGAAGTTTGATTTTAGATGTTAACAGATTCCACAAGTTGAGCATGGTGCATGCGGCCATATTTGAAATTCTTATTCTCGCGCTATTTAACTTAATTAAAAGCAGCTGCTCTCTCTCTCCCTGCCGCACCCCACACGTCTCACAGGAACCATACATTTAGCCTCCTTAACAGAGATATATGAATTAACACCTTTAAACCCTACGGTCCTTAAAATATATCATGTCTGTTAGACTAATAAATGACGGCCTGCTGAACATCACTGATCCATTCAAGGTGAGTCCTTGCAGACATGCAACGCCGAACAGAACCTGGAACAGCTTTTACTCCAGTGTGGGGGGGCTGATGGGTGTCAGCAGGCCGTGTGGAATGTGGGATGGGGGGGACAAACCCTGTGACTGCACCCTGTCACCCCCCCCCCGTTACCTCAGTCTCTATGAATGGTGCCAAACAAACAACAGCAGCCCCCCCCCCCCGACCTGCCCAGTCGAATACAGCACAGCTGAAATGAACTGTCAGATACTGGCAGCTCTATTAAGGACAGGAAAAAAATAAATCATCACACTTCCTCACAATGGATACTGTCGGCCTTGAGTCAGCGTGGCCCAGAGTAAACAAGGTGCAAGCTTGGCTGCAGACCAGCGCTCACACTCACTTAATGTAGCAAATTTGGTGCGGCCCTGCTGAAACGTGTGGCCCTGCTGGCCCCAGAGCTCGCCAGCCGCCCCCCTTGTGGCCCCACGGCCACCCGGGCGACTCGGATTTCACTCGACAACAATGAATTAGCGGTGACTTGGAGACATGCGGCATCAGAGGGGCAAACTGGGAGAGCGGAGGGGGGCAGAGGGCCAGCTGTGCCGTGCACCAGAGGGCCGAGGGGCCAGAGCGCCGCACGATCAGGTCTCCGGCACTTTCAGAAGTGTGTTAAATGTTTGGCCGCTTAAAGAGAGAAGCAACCGTTTTCCCTGACTGTGATCCCTGGAGCCCTATAGGATGAGAAGAATGATGGACTAAGCCGTGACCATAATGCATTTTTAGTTTTACATTTTAGTTCAGGGAACAAGGCCACTGAAGACATGCTGACACCGTGCAACTTGCTAGGAGTGTCAAAGCTCTAGTCTGCACTCCAGAAACGGCCCGATCATCTCACAACCGAGAAGAGCGGCAGTTCCGATTGCTATGCAACAAAAGCTTGGAAGCACCAAGGTCTGTTTCATCCTAGCAAATGTGTCAGAGGCAGACAAGTCTAGAAAACGTACTGTCAGCCCACACTACTACCACACCATTGAAGCGATTCAAGGCCATCCATGGTAGCGACTCAGTGAATCAATACAGAACAAAGAAAATTGTTTCTAGCTCCAAAATGCACTGTTCCAAATTATTATGCACAACAGAGTTTCAAGACATTTTATTGGTTGTAAGGAACTGAAAATGGTCATTTGTTGAATTTGCAGCACTAGGAATATTTACTGAAATCAAAAGCTATTTCAATCAGAAACATCTTAACAGGTCAGGTTACACTTTAACATAGGGCCCCTTATTTGAAAGCAGCTTCACAATTCTTGCATCCATTGAACTTGTGAGTTTTTGGAGAGTTTCTGCTTGAATTTCTTTGCAGGATGTCAGGATAGCCTCCCAGAGCTGCTGATTGGATGTGAACTGCCTCCCACACTGATAGAGCTTTTGTTTGAGGATGCTCCAAATGTTCTCAATAGGATTGAGGTCAGAGGAGGATGGGAGCCACACCATGAGTTTCTCTTCTCTCCTTTATGCCCAAAGCAGCCAATGATGCAGAGGTATTCCTTGCAGCATGAGATGGTCATGCATGAAGATGATTTTGTTACAGAAAGCACAGTTCTTTTTTGTACCATGCAAGAGTAGTTTTTCCTTTAATTGTGCTCACCTGGCAAACTAATTATCACAGGTGTCCAAGATTGATGAGTGATCCAAGACCCGAGACACAATACCATACATGAGTTTAATTGAAAAACAAAATATTTAAATCTTTATGATACTTAAATATGATTTGCATAATAAATTTGGAACATGGTGTAATGAGGTGTCCACCCCCTCCCCTCAGATTCACCGACCCACTTTGTGCTTTTGAATCCGGGTGCTACACTCCTGTCCTCATCTGTGGCTGGTGCTCTGGAGGCATGGCAGGATTTTCAGGTACAGGCAAGCAAGATGAGCAATGGCAGCGAACAATTCCAGCAAGGCCCATGAGGGGCGCCCCATGCAGCACAACGGCAGCCACACCACGCCTCGAGCGGAGGTCCAGCTCACCTCTGTTCCGTTCCTTTTTGAAACCGGTGGAAACGCAGGCTGGTTCTGAAAAAGGCACCAAGCAAGAACCAGCCCAGCACCAGCTCTGTGTTGGTGGAAACGAGGTAAGATGGAAGTTTGAATGTCATGACCACAGAGCTGCAAAACCCTGTTGCGTACCCCACCCCACCATGGGCACATTACTATCTTTAAGCTCTGTTAGTCTGTGTTTACTCTGCCTGCCGCTGAGACGTCAATGAAGCGGGGAGCCCCAGCACTGCAGAGTCTTTAAACATTTCGGTGTCTGAAGATGCTGGAATCAAAACAGCAGGAAAGTGAGGCAGGAGGGAACAGGTGGAGGAAAGCAACTCCGGCAGCGCAGTGCGCCTGTAATTCCCCAGGATGAATAGTAAGCGCTCGTCTACAAGGTGAGTCACACAGGAGCAGTTGGAAACACGCCTACAGAGGCCTTGCAGCATTCTCATCTTCACACAGACAGTCAAAGATGTTTTCACAATGTCTCAAAGCTTCAAAAATCCCCAGGTGCTCTCACGCGTCACCTAGGAGCTGGGAAGGTACCCAAATCTCGGCACTTGACTAACCAATCACCTCTGGTTCACCTCCCAGAGCCGTGGATGGGCTCGGTGTAACTCAAGGGACACACTTCTCGGCCACATGAATGCAGCCACAGAAGAGGCATTCCCCCAGTCTGTGCATTTAACCCCCCCCCCCCCATCAGTGGAGACCAGATGGCACCATCAGACTAACCTTACATGGGCATGTATTCACGTATTCATCACGGTCACACTGCTAAATGGAACACCTGACCACTGCACTGCACCCCAAGAAGGACCGCCCCCTTTTAATCTTTTCTTTTTCCACTGTCCTTAAGCTTTCCCTTCATTCCCTCTGTCTGAATGGCGCCTTACCCTGACATAGTGCTTAAACAATCAGTAACTGCAGCAGTCACTGATTTCTACTGCCCCCATAGTTGGATTGTTTCTTTAAGTAAAGTAGCAGAAGTGGAGGGCATGTGAAGCACAGGTCAGTGTCCGGATTCCATCCAGAAAGCCACCAGCTCCATCAGCTGTAGCCCTGTCAGCAAAGCACCAGCTCACAGATGGAATGATCTGCGTCGAGCCGAGTCCTCGTAGACACTCTGCTTTTCTAGACCATTTAAATAATCTTACACAGCAAAGGCGTCCCTGAATCTGCCAAGACATTATGGCGATGAACAGGAACATACGGACACGGCCGGACACGGCACGGAAACTGCTCCGGCATCACACCACTGCGAGCTCCGCCCCCAGCACAAGGGCCCTTTCAGGATCACCGAAAAGGGGGAGGAGGAGAGTCTTACCACTCGGGGTTATCTGTATCTCATTTTTAATCCTGCTCCCTGCACCTCAGGCCTTATTATCCACCTACTGTCTTGACTTTGAGAAACTGAAGGCACCAGGAGGGGGAAGAAGCGCATCTCCTCCTACATGCTGCCCCACCTATGTTTAACCCACTAAAGGCCAGATTAAGAGCAGAGGTGGGTAGTCCAGGTTCAGAGAGTAGAGATCCAGTAGAGTCCAGACCAAGATTTGGCTTCAACCAACCAGTGGGGTATTTTATGATTTTGACTCTTTATACTCAACTGGTTGGTTGAAACAATATCTTGGTCTGGACTACTACTCTCTGATTAACTACCCACCCACTGAACTACCCACCTCTGATTAAAAGAAAAGAAACTAAAAAAAACGCTCATTCAACATAAAAACGACAATGTGACAACACATCAAGCACTGAAAGATAAGGTGGTGGTGGTGGGGGGGGGGTTGCATCCTTATCAATTACAGCATCGCCAGTCGAGGACTTAGGCTCTGACCTAAGGGGGTGCAGAGGAGGCAAAGTGGGCGTTTTGGGAACCTTGCGTTCCTCTCGGACGTGTGACAGAGTGGGATCAATAGGCTTCATCTAATTATTCAGCATTTCTCTTGTCCTGGGGAAACGTCAATTTAATATCCAGTTCTCACCCCCCAAATGACGCTGCTAATTTGCAAATTACGAACGGCATAGAAGCTGCTGAGAGGGTAAACCTGCAGTGTCCCTCCTAGGCTTCAGCTTTCACTCTTTCGCCAGTCCACAGTATCACAGACAGACAGACACCAGCAACAAAGAAATACGCCTCAATATCAGTGTTACGGTTTTCATTTAAAGCATAAGAAATCCCTGCATAACAGAGGAGGAGAGAGTTTAGTCTCAGAATCTTCTACCCCAGGGAACAAATGTGAGAACTTCGCGCGGCCTTCACCGAATGAGTCACACAGCTCCCGACTCCAAACCAAACAACTCCGTCCAGCCTCTTTCTCCACCACCCACAAACTCTCCACCCCCATCGAGAACATCAAGGAGAGGGAGGAGGATTTCCTACGCAGGGCCCCCCAGACACACCGAGCTCACAGTCCCCCCTCCCTAATTCTAGCCTGAGAAACTCACATGGACTGTTTTTAATAGCAGTGCTACATTAAGACAACTGACTCAATCAAGAGCTTGATGATCGAGTGAACTGCGAATTTTAGTGTTTTAGCATTTGGATTAAAATAAAATTAATCTCTAGGACTGGAACTGGCTGTACTGGAAGGGATGCAGACTTAACCCCCAGTGTCGTGTCTCTCCCACTACATTGAGATACTTTGGATGAGACTTTAGCCTAGAGAGCCAGGTCCAGCAGAGATCCCAAGCCCCCGTCCAGGCAGAGGCGTCGGGCCAAAAACCTTGCAGTCTGGAGAGTGAAGGGTGGTTCTCCCAAAAGCAGATGCGCCACACATAATCTCAGTATCACTCCACTCACTTTGACCACCGGGGAGAGTTACAGGGTGATTTTAACCCGGACGAGAAACACCAGGATGTCAAAGGTACTTGCCAACACAACAGTTTCCTGCTCTTCTTCACACGCAAACTGAACAATTAATGCATCAGCCCACTACTTCCCTTTCCCAGCCCCGACAACCCTGCTGAGCTACAGCAGCAGTATGTGGGTTGCTAATCTCACCGGTGCCTCCTCCTGGACTTTCAACAGGTCAGCTTCCACTGCTACTCTGCCTGGAGCAGGCTAAAATGGTGCTGACTAATTGAATGGCAAAAATTTTGATCGTAACACGGTGTCAGCAAAACAAAGGTGACTTGACTGGTCAGTTATTGATTCTGAACAGCAGGAACTCACTGCATATTCACTCACGCCGGACCAGCCCTGGCAGACGAAATCCTAGCACTGGCATAAACAAACCGTGCATGGGTGTACGCTAAGGCTAACTACTAACGGGGGGGTGGGGGGGGGGCTTGTAAAACTGCTCACAGCTGCTGCAATCTGCGCTGCTTCATCTCCCCCCCTCCGGGGGAACAACTCCCTTAAACGCATATTTACTACTCTGTATGGCCTTGTCTTGGGACCGTGCTCTCATTCTTAAGGCCGAGACGTTTACAAAAAGGAACAGGAGGTGAGAGGGAGACGGCTGAAACACAAAAGCAACGTGTGGCTCAGTGGGCTAAGCCCGTGTGCCTGTAATCAGGAGGTCGCCGGTTCAAACCCAGCCTCAGCATGTCTGCGGCTGCTTGAGCAAGACCCTTAACCCCCAGCTCCCTGGACACTGCTACGGGCGGCTGCTCTTCACGGACAACTTACTCTACAAAACAGAACATGTTTAGGGAGGCGTAAAGACAATTTCCCCACAGGGATCAATAAAGCATCAATTATTGTTATGTATAATCAGCTCTATCTGGATGGAGTGTTTTTCAATTCAGTTCTTATTCATATAGTGCATTTTCACATCATTACACCGTCTCAAATCTCTTTACATTATCCCTGCCCAGCGTGCCCAGAGCAAGAGATGGCAAGACTCTTTGCGCAGTCTGGCGCAGGACACGGCTGACCTTGCGGCACGCGGAAAAGCTTTGCCTTGTGCTGAGCCCCCTACCCAGAGATGGTCACCCACCTCATGGGCCCCGCCGTCATCTCGCCAGTGCGTGTTGGCGTGCTGCCTGCCAAAGGCCAGGTGTTAAAGTGGCTGCGAAGCAGAACTTCCTTTGAAAAGGACAATGAACGGGAAATGATAAAACGCCTGAATGCATTTCCCGTCTACGGCACTCAGAACGGCAACCTCATGGTCCTTTCTTTGGAGAATACTCTAAGAAGACAGCCCAGCTCATGGGGTACACCTCCTAGACTGAACCACATTGTCCTGGCTGGCAGCTCACAATAAATGACTGCAGGATAACATGAGCATTACATTACTGA
Organism: Mormyrus proboscirostris; assembly: GCA_026779585.1. Taxonomy (NCBI): domain Eukaryota; kingdom Metazoa; phylum Chordata; class Actinopteri; order Osteoglossiformes; family Mormyridae; genus Mormyrus; species Mormyrus proboscirostris. Next base: position 584,575 of record JAODKF010000112.1, read on the forward strand.
GCAACCCTAAGGTGTGACTAGTGTGGGACCCAATAGCAGAAACAACAGCATTAAAAATGTCACAAAAACAAACCTTGGCTATATCTTAATTTAAGCCATAACCAAGAAGAGTGAAATATGAGCTTCTATGAGGGCCAGGTAATGAGATCAGCGATAGGGATTGTAAGGCTCGCTCCAAACGGGGCAGCGGACAGAACCACGACATGGAAAAAAGGGAGGGGAGACGAGACGAGTCTGACGAAACAGTGGAAAGGATTAAAAAAGCGAAATGGGACCATTTCAGCTTCAGCACGAAGGAAGCTCGGTTGTCGTGTCTTAAGAGGGGCTACAGCTGAGTGCGGGGGGGGGGGAATCTGCCATTCAGTATTAAACAGCAGATAAAGTCAATGAATAAGCACATCACCTGTCTGGGTTGCGCATCTCAGCACATCCACCCCCTCCCCATCTTGAAGAAATGCATTATACTTACAACCAATTTAAAATGAGCATCCACGTTTACTTAGCTAGCATTTGTATCCATGGCGATGTACGACTGTACCCATTTATACAGGAGAATATTACTTGTCGTGACGCAGAAGAAGCTGGGAGGGGAAGGTACTTCAGCAGGGCCGCCCTCAGGGAACCCTGACCTTCATCACCATGACACAGCTTCTGTGTAGCCAAAACTAACACCGCCTTCGTCGTATTCCTTATTTCTGGGCTGTGTCAGAAACAGGGCACGACTCTCCCCAGTAAGTGATGCACCTACAGCCAGATTCTACAGGTAACCGGACTCGCTTATGCGGGTTAGTGTGAAAACAAGAAGCCGTAATAAACCGGGGCCCCGCTCTCATCACCCGTTAGAATCGTTTGGCCGGCTCGCGCGGCAGCTGTCCGTGTCCCAAACACGCTGCTGTCGGCATGCATTGCTGTGGATACAGGTCACACTAAGCAAACAGGTTATTGACCGCATTTAAACAGATACAGTGCAGGAACTACTCATACCTTTAGAAATCGCTTCAAGGGCAGAGGAGTCCTGAATTTGGAGAAATCATTTCCCTCTAGCTGCCCTTTAACAATGAGTTTTTACTCACAGAACCAACTGGACATTTTTCCTTTATTGTACCCGCCCCGTAAACGCTGCGGCGTGTGAAAATCCCAGGAGGGTGGCCCTTTCAGAGATGCTGGAACCGCCACGTTTTGTGCCAACAACCGCAGCACGTTGTGTGAGGCATCCTAGCCACGCTAATGCTTAGCCGCATGGTAAGCAAGCCTATCCGCGCGCTGCTAGCATTCAAATGCAGAGGCATGATTCACCGTCTGGAGCAGCAGGCTATGTGGCTTCAGTAAGCAGGTGTACCTGACAGACTGACCAGTGAGTCTACATCTGGCAATTTAATCTCATGAGGCAAATGGTCGCATATCCTAAGCATTCAATATCACACAAATGGAATTAAAGAATGTAATTCTGTGCCGACAATACAGGAGTTTAAATGTAAATGTCTGCAATGGTTTGTTTCCGAGTTTTGGTGCAATCCAATCGACAAAATCAATCTGCCACGCCACAAACATTCTGAGACATAGGCTTTACAGCTGTTCTATTAGCCCAAGTATGGACAGGCTGGTGCAGGGGAGACCAGCTGCACAGACAGAGGACTCCTGACTCAGGTGAATATTCAGGAGAGTATCCTGCCTGTAGAAACCCCTGTTCCCCCCCCTCCCTTTATGGAGAAAGCAGAGCAGAGGAGATGACAAACACATGTGTCCAAACGGGATACATTCCGGCCTGCAGACTTCATGAAGACACACCCTCTATAAACCATGATTCATGTTAAAAGAGCTTCACTGCAAATCATTGTGCCGCCTACTCATTAGTAGTAGCAGTCAACATGTACACAGCTGCTTATCATCTAACCAATGTGACTTAGTTCCTAACCATATTTCAAGCTGAAAGTTTCACCAAAACAATTCAGTACCTCGATCAAGGTGCTACAGTCAGGTCTCTTGAAACAGAAACCTTTAGGCTTGAGCCACTTAACTATCCATTATCTTAGACACAGGTAATGTCCTTCGTCATGTAGTTGTGCGTCTTGCAGCTTGTTGTCAAGTGCAGCTCACAATATGCATCAACAAGTAGTTCATGGTGACTGCCCTCCAGCCAAGACCCAGATGATCCACACGTAGATTAGAGATCTTCAGAACCGGCCATTTTTTTGGACTTCAATCATTTACCCATAACACTGGAAAATGTCACTCACATAGCCGAAAGCCCCTCTTTCCCACCCCATCAAAGGCCTGAAGGCCCAGACCAGCTCATAAAGCAAGGTGCCAACAGCTTGTGATGATTATAGCGGGAAGGCAGTCAAAGCCCCCCCCCCAAGGGAAAAGAACAATGCCCACTCAATGTGGACCAAGGACTGATGCTCCCTCCGGCCCTCCTTGGTGTAACCTCTGCATGTCCAAAGTAGAAATTTTGTAATTCAACTTTCTAACACAGGAAGTAAAAAGAAGAAAATAAATATGGAAAACATGCAGAAACGAGATTATAAAAATCTCAAAAAGTCAAAATGGAAAATAAGCTTAACAGAAAGGCAAATGGAAAAAACACGGTTTGTGGTTCTGTGTCCTTGCCAAACATCTGATCTGCAACAGGTTTCTAAATGTTGTGTAAGAGCAATTTTATTTTAAAACATGTAACAGTAATATTTTCTGCTTTGTTTGTTACACTTTTATCCGCATTTATTTAGAATTTGTAATTGTTTCCACCTTGCATCCATCCTCCAACTTTATCTGGTACAAGGCTGCAGACTATTCACACCTACCGACTGAAACAGTGCTGAATGTGCAAGTTTAACAATTGATCCCTTAATATATTCCTATAAAGGAGAGAAATGGCCAGCGGCGAATCAGCACAGATCAATGGAAGGCCTTCCACTGACATCAGAGATAATCACTGCTTCTCATCAAAATCAATCCACCCCAGTCGTGTGTTAAAGTGAACCGTGCCTTTGGAAGAGATTCTCATCGGTGTGCCACATGGCAAATCTCTCATCTGACATAGAGGTTAGAGTGTCCCCATGTCCACTGTAATACAGACCGCAACATGGCAGCGAGCTTTCCTGAGCATGCGCTCTCTCACGAACACACAATATAGCAAAGGGGCGAGTCAGAGTCAGGCAGCAATGTGCTGATAGGCATCTCTTTGTGGCAACCCGCTCCAATCAACCCTCCAATACCGAAATCCATGAACCTCCGGTTTTTCTATATAAAGTCCGTTTGCATGCTATATTAAGTATCCAGATCCACCAGGATTTTTCGCTCTACCTCGCATTCAGTCGATAAAAGGACAGGGCCGGCCGGTGTTCATGCTGCCAGTTCAAACCCTTCAAAGCCCCATTTCTGACCAACTTGCCGCATGGAAACACCCCTCACCGTGCCCCCAGTCTTAGCAGCACACCATGCCAGAAGAACGTCTCCCATGCAATTTGGCAACAGAAATTTTTTTAAAAACATTTAAATCAATCATCACCGAGGTTCCAAGATTCACATAGATGGTGACTCTAGTCTAAGGGAAAATCATGACCAGTCTGAATGAAAGCAAGACGCATTTAAAACGATAAAAAAAATAAAGAAATAGCATTGTCAAGGTGCACATTTGCTTTAAAGGGTGGATTTCACTGCCACATCCCTGACCATAGATATCTATACACCTGTGACAGACCATGAATGTACAGGTTTTCTGGAATGTTTTGGGGGCAATGATGACCTAATGGTTAGGAAAGCATGCTTGTGATGGAAAGGTTGCTGGTTCAAAAACCAGCGAGGTACCGCCCCCACGCACTGCTCCCCGGGGGCTTAATAATAGCTGCCCCCTGCTATGTCACAATGTCACATACGAGTTAAATGCAGAGAACACAATTCATTGCTGTGGTGTGTCAATGACAAACTTCACAATTAATCACGTTGAATTCACACCTAAATTGAAAGTGCATGAATTTCATTTGCATATAGAAATTAAACATTAGTGATCTACCATGCTACATTTTATTTACATATTAGGCAATGCAAGATTACTGAATATTGAGCACATATTAGGCAATGCAAGATTACTGAATATTAAGCAAATATTAGTGTAACACCTTGACTGTTCCCCAACCCTCATACAAGTCCCATATTTGACAAACTTTGAGCCTATAGTTAGCTGCATATTGTTAATTAAACTAAGGTCGCGAGGAAAATATATTAAGACATTTGGTAGACTATCGTCAATTATTTGATAAACTGACACTTCCTCATGGCCAACAAAAAATCCCGGAACTTATACCAGTAAATAACCCACAGATAGCTAGTGTTTTCCGTCTTAAACGTATAGCACAGAACAGCCGCTATAGATTAAGCAGTTAAACGCGATAGCCTGCAGATGCCCCGGGAAGATCGGGGGCTTAGCGCACACTCGCAGCGCTAAGCAGCAATCTGCTGCATTTTCTCATGCTGCGTGCTGTTCTCAAACACTGCTGAAACCTAAATGATTCTTCTTTGAAGTCGGATACAGAAATGCGTGAACGCCTGCTGAATTTAAGAATACTTTTTACTCTGGGAGAAGTCTTGATCATCAACGCTTGGATTGGACTCCTGGAAAGTTGCAGCTCTCATTTATCAGATCCGATAGAGCGAGTAACCTCGTAATCATAATTACACAAGAAATAAAACGGTACTCAAGGCGTAAGTCCACGCTGTATATCAGCCAATGTTCAAGTACATATCCAGTTACGGTCCGCAATGTAAATGTTTGTGATTTTCTACATATAGCTCTTAAACACTACAACTGATCAATGTTATTTCAAAAGTAAATTCAGATAGATATACAAAGTAATCTATATCTATTTTATGGGCGTCACTTGAGCAGTGATTTTCGCCTTATAGCAATGATTTAAGTACAGAGGTTGTACATCCGAATCGACCATTTGTAACAATCCCCTGCATGTAATATATACATCGCAACAAAGTTAAAAGTGACCTTTAGCTCTCCGATGTATATGCACAGGAGCGAATAACAGAACGAACGTTATTTATTAGGCTGATAAAACTTAAGGTACAGAAAAGTCCGATTCATTCGTCTTTTGAAGAGTAAACAGGCGGGCCGCAACTAGATGCAACCCGCCCAGCACCGATTCCACATCATCGCAAACCAGTTAACTACCCAACAGGTATGGTTAGTACCTGAGGACACAGGTACGGTTACCGTTTAAACTTCATCAACTAATTAGGTTAATGAAGCCGGTCTGAATACAGACTCATTAATAGTCAGAGTTAAACATAATTCAAGTAGATAACTAGTTGGCTGGAAATAAAACCTAACCCAACTAGAACCCTCAGTTGAAAGGTTTAACACGTTAAGTTAAATTTCCACGAGAGTCAAAAAACTACAGCCAATGTGAAATACGGAGCGATCCTGGGGGTCTGCCGGATCACCGGCGAGAAAATGAGGAGGTGTCCGAGCAGGGGACGGTATACGGGGGAGTGACCGGCGGGAGGACGAGCGCCGGAGCGCATGGCCCCTGGGAGCTCCGCACGGCGCGCAGCGACCGGACCCAGCGCCGGTCAAGCGCTTCCCCACCTCAGCGCCCGTGGGAGCAGCCGCCGTTCTCGGCTCCTTTTTACCTGGATGTAGTTGCTTTCGCAGTACTCCGCAACCCGCTCCAGGTTGGTGAAGCTGTCCAGTAAAGCCCTCCGACCTGCCGGAATCTCTTCTTCCAAAAGCATCTGCAACTCCGCCATCTTTACATGTTTTTCCTCCCCCCCCCCACTACTCCTCCTCCTCCCTCCTAACGCTGGAAATGAGGAGTGCGCGCTCTTCCCTGGGAAGCGCGCTCCCGGCTGGCATACGGGCGCGCTCTTCCACAGGAAGGACTGGAGCGCGGCACTTCCTCCCGGCTCGAGACTGCGCTGACATCTGGTGTTGAAGGAAAAACCAGCGCGAGAAAAGTTACCACCTCGCGTGTTAGTAATGCAAAAAAGCAAAAAAAAAAAAACAATACTACTGTTGATGTAATGTGTCTGCGACATAATTTACCCATCACTAAAATGAACATTTTGCTGATAGCATTGCTGGCGGTACTGGTAGAAATGGAAAATCGATAGTACTGACTAAAAACATTTAACAGCTTAAATAAAATTAAACAAAAACTGGTCATTTACACACATGAAGCACATCGCTGCACTCGCAAAGGTCAAAAGGAGTCTTAAATGCAGCGCTCACGTGCAGCCTGGCGTTGCAGTTGTCATGATAACCTTAAAATCACCCCCAACCCATTCCAACCAAGAGTCCCCTTCTATTATAAACAGAAGAGCAGAAAACTGGAGGGAGCACCCATTTTAAAAAGCCCTAAAATACATGCATCACATTTTAAGATATTTCAGGAATCTACTATTTAGTCAAGATTCCATTTTCAACATTCAACCCTTGAAACACGTGATTACCAGCGCAATAAGAGTTTTCTGGACAGTATCTATGTACATTTATACATTAATCTGTGCGCTTATTTTGCCAAATGTTAAATAAATGGGGGAAAGTGAAGGTGTAGAACTGTTTATTATCAAAAACGTTCAAATACAGTGGCATACAAGTCAGAGTAGAGTGTTTTAAGAGCCATTCAGTTCATGTTGTCAATTGCTGGAGCTGATATCAAAATGTGGAAGTTCAGATGAACCATTAGTACAGAAGGTCCCTCGGAGATGATGCAAGCAGGGGCCTTCACCAGCAGGTGCACCCTGGTTAAATTACTTACCTGAATTTCTTTCGTCAAAATCCAATGTACTCTGACATTAATCTTCATAAACCAATAAGGTAGCAGCCCATTCCCCAAATCTAACATAAAATCCGACATCGGAACCATTTCCTGTTAAACTAGATCTAGAACAGGGGTGGAGCCTGAAGTTCTCCACACAGGGCTGTAGCACAGGTCAGCCGCTAGCTTCTCTTGCTCAGTGTGACCCAGGTATCGTCTTTCGGGGTGGACACCAGCTCATATCTGGCCTCCACCACCTGTCTCTCAGCCTGGTGGAGTCGAAGCCTGCGGACCAAGGTGTTGAGGAGGACCGTGGCCACCGTGTATGCAAATCTGGAGGTAAAGACACATCACACTCACCTTAAAGTCCTGCTGGTGCACATGTGACCTCTCCTGCCACCCAATGCTGCCAGCAGCCCTGGCTTTTCTAAATGGTATTACCAGGCTACCAGGACTGCTGAACTGTTAACTTAATAAAACTGTAAGCAATAGGTGTCCTTTTGCCATCAATCTCAGCCATATGTCCTCTAAGTCTGACTAATAGCTAAACCTGCTCATGCACGGTTACGAGTTTACAAGAATGTATTAAGGTTAATAGAAAGAACAGAACAATCAGCTCTTCAAAATAGGTGCCAGTAAAATACTACTTAGTAGAAAAGCCAAGCATTGGAAATAAGACAACTATATCCACCAAGGGCAGAAGTCATAGGTTAGGATCAATTACTGCCCTTAGTCCCACCCCCCCTATTTTTCATGTTTTTTTTTTTTTTTTTTTTTTTTTTTACCTGAGCTCAGGACAGGTCTGGCTCCCGGAGAAGCCCAGCAGGGAAAAGCTCTTCCTCACTCCTTCTTCTTCAAATCTGTCTGGATTAAACCTTAATGAAAAGGGTGAGAACAAGCTTAACTACGGTTGTGCGGGGAGTCACTGAAATAAGCCCTTTTAAGGAGTTTCACTTACCCAAAAATGTTCTGAGGGCAGAACAAAAAATTATTGGTTATCTCTCTGAACCAATCAGATTATGGAGTTGGTCTAAACAACAAGTGGAGGCAGGCCCAAACAATTAGTGTTTTGGACACACTCCTCTGTATTCAGATTGGTTCAGAGAGATGACCATTCTTTTTGTTCTGTCCTCAGAACAATTTTGTGCAAGCAAAACTCTCACAAGCAAAATAATATAAATGTCGAAGTGTTAAATGAGGAAAGTCTGAGCTGCTAAAAATGCTACGTTATACTAAACATAGCACAGTTGTATGGGTTTTGTGCTGACATGGTTAAAGCACATACACTACCTGTAGGGGAGAGCCCAGGTGTCAGCATCTTGTAGGACCACGCCCAAAGCATAGATTACGAGAGTCTAAATGGAGACCAAGACAGAAGATTATAAAGCAACCCCAAAGAAAGGTGCCCTCTGCACACACGCTGCTCTAGAGGTGGAAGGCAAGCAGTACCCCTGGATCATGGAACTGAAGGCCGATTGACCCACTGAGGAAGCACACTGGCTTCACAGGTATTACAGTCGAGGCCAAAAGTTTTGAGAATGAGAATGCAGCTTCCGTGTTTGTGGATTGTTTTGTCAGATGCTTCTATGGTGTACGGAAGTACAATTACAAGCATTTCATGGCTGTCAAAGGCTTTCATTGACAATTACATTAAGTTTATGCAACGTGTCAATATTTGCAGTATTGACCCTTCCCTTTCAAGACCTCTGCAATTCGCCCTGGCATGCTGTCAATCAACTTCTGGGCCAAATCCTGACCGATGGCAGCTTATTCTTGCATAATCAATGCTTGGACTTTGTCAGAATTTGTTGGTTTTTGTTTGTCCACCTGCCTTTTGAAGATTGATCACAAGCTGTCAATGGGACTAAGGTCTGGGGAGTTTCCTGGCCATGGACCCAAAATGTCGATGTTTTGTTCCCTGAGCCGCTTAGTTATCACTTTTCCTTATGGCGCGGTGCTCCATCATGCTGGAAGAGGCATTGTTCATCACCGGACTGTTCTTGGATGGTTAGAAGAAGTTGCTCTTGGAGGATGTTTTGGTACCATTCTTTATTCATGGCTGTGTTCTTAGGCAAAATTGTGAGTGAGCCCACTCCCTTGGCTGAGAAGCAACCCTACGCATGGTCTCAGGATGCTTTACTGTTGGCACGACACAGGACTGATGGTAGCGCTCACCTTTTCTTCTCCAGACAAATCTTTTTTTTCCTCATGTCCCAAACAAATCAGAAAGGGAATTCATCAGAGAAAACGACTTTACCCCAGTCCTCAGCAGTCCAATCCCTTTACCTTTTGCAGAATATCAGTCTGTCCCTGATGTTTTTCTTGGAGAGAAGTGGCCTCTCTCCTGCCCTTCTTGACACCAGGCCATCCTCCAAAAGGTTCACTGTGTGTGCAGATGCACTCACACCTCCCTGCTGCTATTCCTGAGCAAGCTCTGCACTGGTGGTGCCCCGATGCTGCAGCGGAATCAACTTTAGGAGACGGTCCTGGCGCTTACTGGACTTTCTTGAGGGCCCTGAAGCCTTCCTCACAACAATCTCTTTCCTTAAATTACTTCATGATCTGATAAATCAAATGGTTGATTAATGGTTGATTTAGGTGCAATCTTACTAGCAGCAATATCCTTGTCTGTGAAGCGCTGTTTTGTGCAAAGCTATGATGACTGCACCTGTTTCCTTGCAGGTAACCATGGCAAACAGAGGAAGAACAATGATTTCAGGCACCACCCTCCTTTTAAAGCAGGGGTCTCAAATGCCATTCCTGGAGGGCCACCCCTTTCCACCACAAATGATTCAGCTCAAGCGCTGTGTGGTAATTAGCACAAGGAGTTGAATAAGGTGTGTTAAATGAGGGTGAACCAAAAACTGTGTAGGGCTCTGGCCCCCCAGGACTGGAGTTTGAGACCCCTGCTTTAAAGCATCCAGTCTGCTATTCTAACTCAATCAGCATGACAGAGTGATCTCCAGCCTTTTCCTCATCAACACGCTCACCTATGTTAACAAGAGAATCAATAAAATGATGTCAGCGGGTCCTTTTGTGGCAAGGCTGAAATGGAAATGGGTGTTTTGGGATTAAGTTCATTTTCATGGCAAGGAGGGACTTTGCATTTAATTGTAATTCATCTGACCACTCTTCATAACATTCTGGAGTATATGCACATTGCCGTCATCAAAACCGAGGCAGCAGAATTTGTGAAAATTAATATTTGTGTCATTCTCAAAACTTTTGGCCACAGCTGTACATAGAGAGCATATTTTTCCTTTTCCCTTTCAAACACATTACCTAAATAAAGGAGCTTGAAGAGGTAAGAGCATACTGGTCAGGTTCAGTAATCCCATAAGTAGGAAATTAATTAGCACTAATCGCATGCAATTCCCTATATTAGAACACAACCTCTTCTCCTGAAGGGCATGGACAGGATTAATTATTAGTGTGAGGTAGACTACTACGCACACTTTAAGGACTGGAACAAGGATATCTTAATGGTGTGTGTCATTTTAAGGGCATCATATGTAAAAATAAAGATATCAATGTGTGTGACTTTCTTCCTGACTGCTGCAATTAATTGAACAATCTCATTATCGTTTTTTTATCGATATGGATGAATCATCACAAAGTAACCACATGTGGAAGGCAGTTCAGTCTTGTAAACTGCATGTGACTGTTGGGTTAGTAAGACAGTGTAGATGTGGAATGTTTAAACAAAGAGGAAATAAAGGTTGCCATCAGTGAGTTTGGGGACAGGGTTTGGGGTAATACCTCTTTCGGAATGACATGCTGGTCTACTTTCCCCTCCACGTCCTGGAGTCGGGCTGCAACCGGAGTCAGTTTGGCGGTCCGCACAGTCTCGTTCAGAACCTGCCGGCAATACCTGTCATAGCAAAGACAAAGATACTTTAGGGGTCTCAATAAACAGGGGGATTACACCCTGACCTCAGCAGGGTCACCCCACTGCAGGCCATGTTCCAGGTGCAACTCAGGACTTACGTGAGCTTCGAGATATTTTCCAAGGAAAGACGTTCCTTCCCAAGGACCTCCTCCAGCTCCCTGTACAGCTTCTCCTGCACTTCCTCTGATGTCGACAGGAAGTGCACTGCCCAAATGCACACTGGGAAAGTATCGAGATACAAGAACCTTAGAATCTGATTGGCCAATACCACTAAGACACTTACAGCTGATGCATGAGTGTGCAGAATATAAGTGATATGTTACAAAGGCCTGGGCACTAGAAGTACAGGGTGAACTAGACTCTCACAGTTGGCAGTGATGACAGATCCAGCCAGGGTAAAGACCATGCTGTCCTCCATCACCTGCAGAAACAAAGTGAAAAATGTCAAAACAAACTGTAATCTAGATTCTGCCCTCAGCCAAATGTGCATGAAATGCCCGTGTTCTTCAACCAGACCGGTCTGTGAGGCGCATGTATTCCCTTTGACAGCTTACCTGCCTCTCCGTAAGGTTGGCCTTCAGCAGAGCATCCACGAATGCCGGCTGACTGAAGTCCTTTCCCTTCCGCTCCTTCACCACAGATTTCAGCACTCCCTCCATCTCTGACAGAGCTGCGGAGCACACGTCCACACACAGACATGACATCGTCAGATGGGCCGCTGGTGTAGCTTGGAATCATGTCTCACATGTGTACAGGATGGAGCAGCTCACTCACCATCTTCAAAGTGCTTCTTGCGGCTGGAACTCTTCTCCAGAGATCCGTCCAGATACCCCTTGCCAATCTCCGACCAAATCTGCCGGCACCAGGAGATGAAAGGGTGAGGAAGAAGTATGAACCCCAACCCCAAAATGGCACAGGCGAACATACACATACGGACCGCTTCGTGGTTCCTGCGGAAATGGATGACCTCCGCATCGTCACGGAACCGGTCGCCCATGGCGAGCCGAGTGACACACTTCATGGACAATCCCAGAAGGTGAGCACACAGGGGTGTGTGCTGGGACTCTGGAAAGGATTGCCACTTCCCCACAAGCTCCTCCACTAGCTAAGCACAGGAAAGGGAAAGGGGTTAAACCAAATCAGCAATAAAGTCTTTGAATTATGTAACTTGGGGTGTTAGCTCAAGGTATGACACGTCTTACCTCAATTAGGCCGTAATGTTAAATGTTGTGTTACTGATAATGATTTAGTAAGTTGTGTCTACTATGGCAACTTCTCGATACCTTAGAAAGAAGCTAGTGGTCGTGGAGGACATACCTTTAACAGGAGAGGGTAGTTTTTCTCCAGGGTTTGATCAATGGCACTCTCATACACTTTCTTTCTCAATAATGTCTCCGTCACTCCCCCTCCCAGCCCTGACTGGTATCCCAATAATGATTTCAGCATCGTTTCGAAAGAATCCGCTGCGTGAGGGAGACAAAAGACCCAAAAATAACTGAAACAGTCAGTTTATTATTAAGAACAGTACAGCTTAAGGTAATACAATCTGTAATCCACTAAAACAATTTTTTTGTGCTCACTGGTACGGTTGGGGTTAATGTGCTGCCGGAGTAGATCGACAGAGCCGAGGCTGACCACAGGTCGCCGGCCGAACCAGAAAGACGCTGCAGGTCCGAAGCGATCGTGCAGGCTAACCAGGAATTCATGGAGGCTGCCCCTGTTCACGATGTCCTGCAGATTCCCATCCCTGGGAAAAAGAAGTTATGAATGTTAAATGCATGTAGATAAATACATGCGCACCATCAAAAAATCTATTATTATACAGTACGTACTTCTCCTCTGTTGGAGTGAGCCCCGGAATCCCAGAAGCTGTTCTGGACGTCTGAAGTTTAAAATTTAAAAATTACATAATCACTGTAATATCAGAGAGCCTTCTGTACAGCATACATATTTAAGTTTGCTATTCAAGTTTTACCGCAAGTCATTTTAAAACTATTTCAGATTGTCAATTCCAAGCCAGTTTATTATGAACGTAAACAGATAACGATGCTCGCTTTACAGTTACAGATTTAAGGAAGTCAACAACAGCCTAACATTCATAAAACCTTTGCGGCAATAATAATATACATAGAAAGAGGTTTCGATGACAAAAAGCTAGTTAACAGGAGATCGGACTTGATTCTCAGTCATTCTTCTGATCCTGTCGTTATAGTGAGGTGTTTCCAGAACCTTACCGGGTACAAGTAGAGAACAGCCCCGACCAGGATAATAACAAACGTCACAGCAAAAATGGCAAAGTCCAGCATAGTTATTTCAGTCAAATTACAATTAAAACTGCGAGAGCAACAAATGCCTTCTTTCTAAACCAAGATGTACCACGTCTACCACTAATGTTTGAAAGTTCGGAGATCTATTAACTGGCCTTATTAAGACCACACCAATACATTGCCGATCATATCGATTATTTCCCGATAGAATAGCGGATTAGGGAACAGGATAGTAAGTGTACCCGAAGAGTAAACAAAACTTTTCAGCAATACCGCGGTTATTCAGATGTTCGTATGGGAATGTTACAATATCTAGGATGGCCAACCTGAAATGTTTAGTTTGTGAAGAGGGGTTGATGCCCACGCAGTTATGTGACTATATGGCTCTGACGAAATCATCGTCACACGCGTTATTTGTCTGAATAGTTTTACACAACTACACAGGTAACACGTGCTTATTCCTTATTCGATTGCTGCTTTCCAAAAATACAAATATGTCAATAACTCCCCGCAAACAAAAAGCCTACCTGCTGTAGGTATATTAAACAGTGATTAGACAACCTTAAATTATTTGTCAGTAATGCATTATTGCATATTTTTCACTCGTTTTAGAATTTTGAGTATAAAGTTAAAAATGAGGCTGCATGTTATCCGTAGGTGAACTGCCATTTCTAAATTGCCATAGGATGACATGTTAATTCTGTCCCCACTGCCGGGCACAGGGTCCATGCTCACCCTGACAGAATACTGGATTAGTGGTTATGAAAACAGATGAACATTACAAAACTATGTGCTCAGTTTAACATGCTTTGCGATACTGTAATACTGATTTGGTCATTTTATTTTCCTGGCTGGTAAGGTTATGTGGTTAACGCAACACAATATTGACACAAAACTACAACTTAAAAATTAGGACAATACTGTATTCTTTAAAGACATTTACTCAGTGCAACAAAAAGCATATATACAGTTTACAGGTACAAAAATAGTTTCTTAAAAGCACCAGAATAAACACCTTGGGTAACAGTCAAACCTTTACAGGTATATTGTTTCAGCGATACGCTGAGGAGCAAGTATTTAGAATAATGTGGAAATGATCTAAAATGGGCAGGAAGAAAGCTAGACAGGAAACTCCTTCAGGCAGGACCCTCTGGTTTCTCTTCCTGTCTTATACAGCCGTCCACATCCATTGCCAATAAGAATTCTGCCAAAGAAAATTAGTAAGAGTAGTTATAGAAATATTTTACCTAGAGCTGGGACAATATACAAACTGGAGAAAATACACTGGTAACAAAAGCTAAAGATTAATGCAGCATCCTCTTCCAGTATTTTCAGCATTAGTAGAGAACATGCACAAATTCATACCAGTTCATGCCAGTTCTACCCAAACCACCATCATCACCATCCTGCAGTGCCCTGCTGTCTCCTCCAGAGGGAGCACTCACCCTCAGTTAGGTCCACATCATGCCTAGTGGAGATGATGATCCAGGCCAGACTGACCAGTACAGCCACCACTAGGTTCACCACAATCCAGGGCTGTAGGACTTGGTGCTCAGAGCCTGGGGACCTGCAGAGACATTAGTGCACCCACCTTCACATGCAATTACATTCCCATGCACTGATGCACTATACTACAGGACAGTACTATGCTGCTCTAATACAGGACAGTACTATGCTGCTCTAATACAGGACAGTACTATGCTGCTCTAATACAGGACAGTACTATGCTACTCTAACAGTCTTTACTTGGTTCAGTCCAATAGTAACCAACAGAAAGTGGGTTACACCAACCAATACATGATAATCCCACCCATTTGTTCAAGCTTCTACTACAAAGCACAACTAAAACCACACTTAATGGCATGAAAAGGCCATCTGCACTATCCATGTAATGCATCTGTCTGCCATATTTCAACAGTTCTGGATCTCTGTAAGTAGGACATAAGCACTGAAACAAATCACCTGGATTTCCCACTCTGATCACTGGCTGAGCCACATCTCAGAAGAAGGTCACTGTAACCCTGCACACTTAACAAGGCCTGGATGATCCCTACATGGGTGGGGGCACTAGCCACCCCCAAACCGTATTAGCAAGGGCCTTGCTCACCACAAGGTCTCATTGCCGGTGGGATAAAGGTTGATGCGGTCGCTGGCCATCTGCTGGCTGAGTGAGAGGATCAGCGCTGCAAAGTACACTGGGTAGAACAATGGGGGGGGGGGGGTGTTAAAGAGCATCCAGTCAACTGGAATTGGAATTTCTACAGTGCAAAAATAGCGCCTCAGTGAAAACCACCGTTAGCTTCATAAAGAACTAACAAATCCTTATTATATAACTTTAGGACCATGCCGTGTTTTCCTGTGAACATGCCGTGTTTTCCTGTGAACATGTCGTGTTTTCCTGTGAACATGCCGTGTTTTCCTGTGAACATGCCGTGTTTTCGTGCTTTTTGTAGGATTGAATTGGCTGCTCACAGTGCCGGCCATGTTATGAAGGAGTCATTATGAAGGAGTCATTATGAAGGAGTCATTATGAAGGAGTCATTTCAAGCTGAGCAGCCCGTGTGACACTCACAGAAGGAGGAAAGTGCCGCAGGGTCCAGAGTGAGGAAGCTCCTGAGGGCCACTGAAGCCTCAGCCAGGTTCACCCTGCACCAGGGGAGGGAGACAAGGCAGTAGGATAAGGAGAGGCAATGCTAATGCTACTGTAGATGCGAACAAGTCAGACATTGTTCAGTTTAGTGCTATTCAGCTATGTCAGCCATGTATACAGCACATGGGCGACACAGGGGTAAATGTAAGGCAACAGACCTGTCGAAGGCGGAGACGATGCTGATGGACAGCAGGAGGTAGAGGAGGGACTGGGATGGGTAGGCGAGCATGTGGTATTGCTGGAGCAAGTTGGGCAAGGCTGTGAGCTGGTCGCCGGCCAGGACGTACACCATGATAATGTTCCATACCGCATAACCCGCCAAGAACCCATGTGAGAAGAGTCCTATTACTCTGCAGGAAGATGGGGAGATGAGGGGACACCCCGATACAGACTCAATGGGTATTTCTCAATATGCGTACTTCACCATCCTTGTGTTCTTGTGTACCCATTTTACGTTATGTTCTGTTGGTGAAGACCAGTTCCAATACTCAAGGACGGAAGTACAGAGAACGGTAAAAATCCCTGGATGTTGCTCTTGCCATACCCCAAATATCAAGGATACATCGGTTGCATCCTTGCTGAACGGGACCAACTCCATGATTCATTGTGGCCCAAGTTTGTTCTTGGAAGGCAAGTTAGCAAGACTGGTCTTGCCAAGACCAAAAGTACAATTTTTGTGCTCTTGGTCTTGACAAATACCCAATCACTCTTCTGAGAGAGTCACTCCACTGAGGAAAAGCTAACACAGTCCCCGGCCCAAAACATCTGCTCTTTGCCGTTCACCTGAATCCACTGTGCACCTTCATGGCCACGTCCCTGGTGCTCCATAAGGGTCTCACCTCCATGTAGTCCTCCACCTGGCCAATGGACCTGCCCAGGTCAAAGTGGTCTGTGGCCTGGAACCGTCCTAAACACCCGGAGCAGCAAAGCCTATCATCAGCGTCAGACAGCGTTTCCCCAGTGACCAGGCACATGGATCACCATGAATCGCCAATGGTGTATTGTAGGGCGGCCCTGAGGTGCACACTCACTGCTCCTCTCCACAAACACTTTGCTGACAGGCTGGCTATGGCCAGTCGGGGCTGAAAACAGAGAAATCTGGTGGACTGGTGCCTGGACATCCGTTATGATGTCGTCATCTTGCACGTCAAGATCGCTGACATACTGCATCTCAGCCATTCTGGGCTTCCTGTGGAGAGGCGAACATTCTCTCTGGCCTGCTCGGAGCAACTTGCTCATTAGTCGGATCTCTGAACCCCTGGCACTCACTTCTTTTTCCTGTTTTTCCGGGTCAGTTCCTCCCCATCTGTGTGATGCCCTTCACCATCCCCATTCACTAGGTTGTCTTCATCCACATCTGTGAACAGAGTTAAAATATCATCTAGGGCAGTTTTTCCCAACCCGGTCCTTGGGGCCCTGCAGACACTCCACATTTTTGTTCCCTCCCAGCTCCTGGCTGAGAACAAGGAGGGAGCAGAAATGTTGACCATCTGGCAGGGAGCAAAAACGTGGAATGTCTGTGGGTCCAAAAGCACCAGGTTGGGAAACACTAGTCTAGGGCTCCTAAAAACAGATATCATACAAGTATATAAACCTATATATAAAGAAAAAAAAAGGCCAATATCATACTGACTGGAGATCTTCTGTCCAGAATTAACTTAGCAGAAATCCAATCACAAGTACACCAGGAGCTGAAATAGGCCCAGTTACCAATGGCTTGCATCTTCTTCTTCTTCCTCCTCCTCTGTGGAGCGACTTCTTGGTGTTCTGGAGTGAGGGGCTCCTGGCTTTCAGACTGCCTTCCACTGGTAACTCGATCCATTTCCACCCCAGGTTCTGCACCAGCAAGACAAACATCATAAATACCAAAGTTCCTTCCAAAGTAAAAATCATGTGATATACAGTAGGACTGTTGAATATCAAATGTAATACGTATAATGTAAGTGAATGACAATTTCCTTTATTAATAAGGTACATACATTTGGTAATGCTTTGCATTAACTGTACCTTTATAATGCATTCATAGAACCTTCATAAACACTAAGTATGCCATCCTAACATACCTTAACATATGACTGTACAATTATACTGTTTGTTATTATCATATAATGTTTGTTATTAATGTATTTTAAAGATGTTAAGGTATGTTAGGATGTTATGGTATACTTACATGCTGTTTATGAATGTTCTATGAACGCTTTATGAATGTGCACTGAATGTTCTACAAATGCATCATAGGGCCAATATGAAGATGCCTTTAATGGAAAGCACTACCATACACTGTCTTCATAACCCACCCCGGGCATCTCCTGCTTCGTTGGCCTCCCTTTTCTGCTTCTTCCTGCGGGTTTTGGCGAGTGGCATTTCGTCTGAAGGAATAAAATGATAAACTGCAAATCAAAAGGTGCAATAAAACTGAGAGTCGTACATCGAGGATGATGAGGCTTCAGGGAGCTCCTCCAGTCTACAGGAGATAATTTGACCAGCTACCTGTCTACAGAGGTGGGGTGAAAACCAGTGACCTTCCCAAAACTGAATGGTGCCTCAGTAATAAAATGCAACACAAGTACTGCAGAATATTCACTGTCTGATGAGACAAGGTGAGCAGCTCCTGGCCTGGGACACCATGGAGATCTCCTACAGCAAACTCACCTCCAGTGTCTTCGCTTCAGTTGTCCGCAAACATAAAAAATGAGGAGAAAAAAAAGAGAGAAATGCATCAAGAGCATGAGGAGGACAGAGCAGGTAGGGAGAAGCCAGGAGAGAATTTCAGTAAATGGACCTTTTCCACCCAGGAAACACTCTTGTTGACTGTTGTGCTCCAATGAAAGTTAATTAACAAGAATTAAATGCTTTAGTGAATAATGTTAACTGGGCTGTGCTATAAAGACGTTACGCAAATAAATTTAACATAAATCTTATAGATAGATGCTATTAGTAAAGGTCAAGGGGTACCACATCGACAAACTACCAATTTCCCATTGCCAGCCTTTTCATTCTCCGTCACCCATGAACACTTCTCTGATTCTCTCTCTCTGTGGTGACATCCAACACAGGAGTGACACCCTTCTTAAGCTTGATATACCTCTCCAGGCAAGATCATTGGCCTGATTGGATTAAATGCTGAATCAGCCTGAACCAACCAGACCTCATAAATACCATCAATGTCACAGCTATGTCAGTTACACTACCCTTCAAATGACTTCCTAGTGTAAAACTTTTTTTTTTTTTCTTCCAGATGTTCAGCCGTTAGGCTCCCTGGCAAAGCAGCACAGGGAGAATGGGTTCAGAAGCAACATAAACGATAGCAAACATCCCAGATATATTTACTGGATTGGAGTGATTTATCTTTATTGTTTGAGACTGAGATTCTCGGACAAGCCAGCTGGCCCCTTTCACCGAGCGTGACAGAGGCTGCAGGGACACTTCAGAAGGGGCCTTGAAGCCATGGTTCACCACACTCTGTGTTCACCACATCCCTGCAGACAGCTGATGTAGCATTTGAGACTCACCTTGGCACTGGGGGCAAGGCACGTGGCTCATGCTGAAATGACCAAGGAGAAAACAATCATTGATGTGGTTTGTGCAGAGTTATGAGCAGAGAGAAGCTGAAATAAAGTACTAAAGTAATTCACTACAAATGTCAGAGAGACTTAGTGTGGTAATTAGGCTTGCAAAGGGGCAGAATCTTTCCATGGGAAATTAAGGTGGGGAATATTGAACTCAGTGCGAGCTGTCAGATATGATAAAGAAAGCAAACTGTATGAATAATACAACACAGAATATTGCTTATAAGCAGTGCATTTTGATGCAGGTGCTTATTTTGAAGCACTTTTGCACACACATAACTTACAACCTCTTGGTAACACAATGGTATCACTGTTAGTGCAGTCAAGATGTTTTAACTACATTTAGGTTCCCTGTTATAGCCTAACCTTCCATTTTGTAAATTTCCAATTAATTCCCATGGAAAGTTTCTAACTTTGAAAATTCCCCAAATTAAGTCTCTGAATTAAACTGCACTGATCCAGTGGAACGCCTGAGCCAAAAGCTCTTTCTATCAAACACAATGCACTGCTCAATACATGCATTATAGGAAGATGGAGATTTCATCACCATTATCCAGAGAGAAGCAAAAATAAATTAAAAAACTACACCATTTGCTCTCATTCTGAAATACACTGACTGTATTGTAATCCTTGTTCTTTCACCGATTTAACAGTAATGAATTACAGTATTTATGGCTCCAATTCCACAACAAGCAGGGAGTTAAAAACTGTCTCCATTCCATTTCACTAATTTAAAACTTCATCCATCCGAGTGTCTGAACTCCAAAGGCACAACAGACGTCAAAGGGTGTACCACCCCCAAAACTCCCTAAGCCCCCTCCCTGGGCATGCAGGAGCGGCACGTTACTCACCCTCTGCCTTCTTGGTTCTGCCTGGGGACAGGGGGGGGGGGGGCTGGGGACAGAACTGACCCTGTCTGGTGAGGGGTGTGGCCCCGCTTAATGCTGAGCTAAATCCACACCGAGTTACACTTGCCAATCAGGGGATTAACAAGGCACAGAAACCTCCAAAGGTTTAAGTACACAGCCGAGGGGAGAGCCCCCACCAAAACAGCAGCGAGGACAGCAGCATTCTGCGGTCAAACAGAACCAAAGCCCCCCCCATGTGGGGCCCCCCGCACTGTGTTAATTACTGACACTGAAGTTGATATGGTGGACAGGAGCACAGTAGGGGCCTGGAGACCCCAGCAGATGCAGGGGGCCCCGCACTTTACAGGGGCCCTTGAATGTTTTAAATCATACGGCAAATTGGGGGGGGGGGCAGAATTTATAGTTCAACCCCAGTTGGTGGAAAAACAGCCAAAGCCCCCCATGTGTGGTTCGTAGTATGACCTACATCGTTTTAATTGCTGACAGTGAAGCTGATATGGTGGAATACCTCAGACTGTGTCTGATCGCCGCCATTTTCAGGAAGAAATTCCAGATATTTAAAGAAATAAAGAGTTACACGGGCTTTTATATGAGGTTAACTTCAGAGAGAAGGAATTTGCCAAACAAACAGGAAGAAATTAATGATGTTTCAGTAAACTTTTCTAACTCTGCCTAGCACAAATTATACGGCACTTACAGAGGCCAGCCGTGGGACGTCCCGGCGCCGTCTTCCTTTTCCCTGTGTAGGAATTAAGGGTTAATTAAAATTATTCGTGAGTTCGTAGATACCCTTCAGAAAACCCGGACGTCAGAGTAGGTACAATATTCCAGCACTGGAGCTTTTCCGTTGATCACCCAAATCCATACTTTCTATGCGTTTTGATTGGGATTCCGTTACCCAGTTATTGCTAAACAGAACCAGTAACAAATTTATTTCAGTACTTTCGAAATTAATAAATTTTGACGGAGATACACCTTTACCTTCCATACATTTCTACAATATTGGCAAAATAACGTTTAAAATAGCTCAATATTTTCCCAGTTACAAATATTTCAAAAAGCGTTACATTCTTTTTATACAGAACATTTCAACCGAAAGTATGTATCAGTTTTTTATGATTAGCTGATCGTATAAAATATGCGAGTGTAACTAAAACGTTAGTAAAATAAATTACTTCAAAGCAACTACATTATCCACGAGGATCTTTGCATCAGCTCACATACTAACCCGCTCTGCCATTTACCTTTGTGTTTTCACTGTCCATAATACTGAGCCGCAGATCACTTTCAGAATACTAACAAAAAGTCAGAATTGATAAAAATTACAAGATCACCCTAAAATAAGATAAAATAATAAAAGTCAGCACATACAAATCGCTGCCCCTCTCCGAAAGCATGCCTTTGTTTACAGGCTCCGTCCCCCTTTTACTTCCGTGTCAGATGCTCATACGCATTATCCAAACACAGCGTCCTAAATCCTCTTTTTTTGCTTCGCTCCGTAAGTTCTTGCTTCCGTCTACGTATCGATCGGTATATCTTCAGACCGTTTATCTAGTATAGGGTCACAGGGTAAATCGTTCTGCTAAGTTTGATAGCAGGATATTGTTTAAATTAAATATCGTTTCCCTTTCCAGTGTCGCGTATTCAATATCATGTCCGAAAACAAATTCCTGGTGGTTTAATTAAATCTTTTACTGTAAATTACAAAAATAATCAGCATTATTTAAACATTCATAGGAAAGGATAGTGCAATTAAAATCTCTAAAATACACACTATGGTGAAAATACAGTTTAAAGTGGTTGAAGACAGTGAAGTACAATACTTTAATATTACAGGGTTGCATTTATTAATGGTCAATGTTTAAATACTACATAGTATCTCATAAACGTAAGATCCATTTATCTTATTTGGTCAGGGTCACGTGGGAGCTAAGAGAGTTTTTCTGTTGTATCATTGAAGTTATTAAATGCACTTTGATTTATTGTCCAATATTATCCTGGTCTGAGATGTATTTAAGGGACCTACATTATTGTGTTCAGTTATGCATTTCACATCCTGTGTTTGCAGGGTTGCCAACTTTTGTCAGTTGGCTGGAATGAGATTTTCAATTCAAGACAAGTCTGCACTCACATGAACACATTTACATGTATGTAACAGTTTTATTACCTTGTAAATAGTCTGTAGGGTTTGCAAACTACCCCAAAACCTTTGATCTAGATAATTTTAGATTTATAATGGAATAGTATAGATTCGCCGGAAGATTTCTTGCATGGGTGCAAGGGTCTGAAAGCGTGAGTGTCATGCCAGATGCTTGAATGTCATGTCAGATGCTTGAATATCATGTCAGATGTGTGGCTGTCATGCCAGATGTGCTGGTGTCATGCCAGATGCGTGAGCAATGCTGGGTTATTTCTTGTGTCCTAGTTTCTGAGATAGACTCCGGATGCCCACAACCCTGCATAGGAAATGCAGCTATACGAGATGGATGCATGGATGGATGTTGTATTTTTTATTCTTGTTCTGTTATCAGTTTCTCATTCTGTGCTTTATGTTGTCTGGCCAGGTGAGACCCTCCACTCTTCCATTCATCCTCCCTTTTCTCACTTTCACACTTCGTTCTGACCCCACATACAGTAATAAACCACGTTACAATCCTTGCTCTGCAAATCTGCCATTTTGCCTCACATTTTGTCTTCTTTGTCCAGGCCCTCTGAAGCCCCCCCTCTTCTTATCGCCATGGTTTCCCTCAGGACCGGTCAGCAGGTGACACCCAGAGAGCAGGTACCCACTGGGGCTCGTCCTGGGCCCTCTGCACGGCGGAGAGCAGCTCCATGCAGGCGTCTGGCAGTCTGTCGTTAACCAGCATGTAGTCAAACAGATGTCCGTACTGAGCCTCCATCTTCCTTCCCATGTCCACCATCTCCTGGAAATCCTCATTCTGGAGCACGAAATGACAGCACCAGTGAAGAACTACAGCACCAGTGAAGCGCTACAGCACCAGTGAAGAACTACAGCACCAATGAAGCGCTACAACACCAGTGAAGCGCTACAGCACCAGTGAAGAACTACAGCACCAGTGAAGAACTACAGCACCAATGAAGCGCTACAACACCAGTGAAGCGCTACAGCACCATCCAGGACAAGGACTCTGAGCAAAACGTTGGGGATCCCAAACCAACGGAAGGGTCTAAAAAATATTCTACACCATAACTTCTTTAAAAATCACAATGTTACATCAGAAGATGCTCCTGAAAGTCTCATATATGTCTTCAGTTTTATTAGCAGCAATGATTAAAAATGATGATGCGAACTTTGACTAGTCATGCCGCTCACCTTGAATGGGCGGTTGACATAGTAACTGGTGACCACATATGCATTCTTCCTCGTTTGCCTGAGGGAGGCGACGCTGGGCGGTTTGACGAACACGACATACCCCCAGAGCTCTTGGGTCCTCACCAGCTGGATCGCCTGATGGTTAAAGTTGGTTATTAAAAACCATGGCAGCCTTTATGGCATGGCCCTGTTACAACATGGCCCACTTACAGTGTGGTCCTGTTACAGCATGACCCCTTAGGCCATGGCCCCATTCTGGTGTGGCCCCAATATAGCATGGGCCCTTAGGACGTGGCCCCATTATAGTGTGGTCCTGTAACAGCATGGCCCCATTACGGCCCAAGCAGACCCCTGCGCTGCTCACCTGTGGATTAATGTCGACGACACAAACCATCCCCCTGTCCAGAACGTCTGCAATGGCGTCAAAGCTGGTGCCATAGAGGTGGCCTTTATGGTTCCCATATTCCAGAAATCTAATCCCAACCAAGATGGAAAGATGAGAGGATGAGGCTTAGAAAAGACAGACAACCTGAGCCAGAAATGGAGTGCTGGAAAAGAGAGGAAAATGGGACGGTGACCTCTGGCTGTCCACCATGCTCTCAAACTGGCTTCTGCTGATGAAGTGATACTCCTGGCCAGGCTCCTCGTAGCTCTTTGGCGCTCGCGTTGTGTCTGGCAGGGGTAACAGAACAAGCCAAACCCAGTCAGCCCAGTGGGTCACAAGTGAAGATCTTCACATCACGTCGAACGCACCTTAGGTGGTACACTGGACCGCTAATGGCTTCTGTTCAAAGCAGGTTTACCCTGAGGTTCAGGTTAAATACCTCGCTGCAGGGTCTGATGGGGCAATCTACCGCTTAGTGACACATAAAGGGTCAGAGGTCAAACCCCAGGATGCTGTGCACATACGTGGCACTGGCCCTCGGAAAGTCTTGGGTTGGATTTCGATCAGCCTTCGTCTGAGCTCATTGACCCCAACGCCAGAAGGACCTGGGGGAGGGACACATTCGGTGTGAGTGGTCATGGTGGGGGGGGCCTTGAAGCACTGGACGATGATATGTGTCACCCCAACAGCAGGGGCTCACCCACGAGAGCGATGAGGCGGTGTCTGTCCTGCAGGTGGCGCTGGTAACGCACCACCTCTATGTATGGGGGGGCCGGAGAACTGGAGAGGCTCCGGGGGGAAAAGGGGGGGCGAGAATGATGGAAACAGCTGTAGGTCTTCCTCCGACATAGACGCAGGCTGCGGCGGAACCCCGCTGGGATAGACCAATCCGGCGGCACACATGAAATGCAACAATGGCCATATTTAGAAGATATGCACTAACGTGGGGCATGTGGGTTTATCCCTGCCTTCAAAAGCCCCCCACCCCAGTAGGAGAAAGTGGCCCAGGAAAGCACACTGGAGGATGGAAGCTGAGAGCGGATTGCAGGGTCTTTATATACACAATTATGAAGAAGCATTGAGATTCATATGCTTAGCGATGGTCAGATGCTTCTCTTACAAAATGGCACCAGTGATGTCAGTTTCCATCCATCCATCCAGCCATCATTTTATCTCCCCAATCTCTGCAAACTCGGGGCACTCTAGTGCAGGAACAGCCCAGAAGGGCAATTGTCTCCAAAATGCTGGCACCGTCACATATAGCACAGTAATCAAATTAAAATCAAACAGCTTAAATCAGACGTCTTGGCTGGTTCACTGTAACTGAACCTCTATATCCTGCCGGCATGCTGTATATATTCAGATTCAGCCACATGATTCTGTTTGTAGGGGCAGAGGCCTATTGCATTAACGAGGAGGTGAACTTAATGAACTGGCCTTTGACAGTAAGTATACACTCTACTGACAGTGAGACATCGCAGTTGCATGGCATATCGCCCATGAAGCTCTATCAGCGTACTGTACCTATGTAGAATCCCTCTGCACTGCAGCTGAATTCACCATTGTCTGTAATGCAGAAGCAGGTCAGAGAGTGACGTGAAATGACCACATAGAGATTTCACATGTAATAGAGCAGTACATTGGACATGAATAGAAAACACTACACGTTTACCTTCCTTGAGTTCCTCTTGAGTTCCAAAGAGACATTTCAATGTGACAGAAGGCACATTTAAAAATGACAGAAAATTAGTAAAACACATTCACTGCATTTGTTTCTGGTTAATCCATTCTATTCCACAAGTGTTACAGATATATATCATTACAAACAGATGTAAACTTATATATATTTTACCAAGAGCAGATTATTTACTGAAATGACAAATATAAAGTCAGTATTTACCAGATTCAAAAACCTCTTCATCTGTAAAACAAAAGCAGAACGAAATTTTATTACATTTATTTGGCAGCAGCTGTTGTCCAAAGCAACATACAAGTGAGGGAAGCTTGGTGAGCTGAGGCAGCAGCCAGCAGCAGCTGGGGTTAAGGGCCTCGCTCAAGGGGCCAGTGGCGATATGGGCACTCTGCTGACCACGGGTCTGGAGCGCACAACCTTCAGGATTTGGACACACACTGAGCCACACGTCACCTCTGCGGAATGTCTGGTATGAATGACTATGAATATGAAAACATCTGGAACTGGCAGCTGACAGTGGACATTCAGGTGGGTCGCCCTTTACCTGTTTCAACACACTTGTCATCGATGGCTATCATGTCTTCTTCTGAAGAGAAAAGAAAGGAGATAGATGGTAGCTCTCAATTAGGGTGAACAGAGTGGGCTTTTTTTTTTTTACTTTCAGTAGAAACGTCCAGAAATCCATCCATCTTCTATACCTGCTTGTACTCTTCAAGGTCACAGGGGGTCCAGAGCCTACAGGGAACAACCCAGGACCGGGCGCCAACCCATCGCAGGGCACCCTGACACACCATTCACACCTATGGACAATTTGGCAACTCCAATTAAGTTC
>JAODKF010000112.1:610839-621602 GCA_026779585.1 Mormyrus proboscirostris
ACTGTGGGGGGAAACTAGAGTATCCAGAGGAGACCTCATGACCCCAAACTCCATGGTGGAGACACAAACCCTGGTCCCAGAAGTGTGAAACAACAGTGCTGACCACTGAGCCATAAATATCTATTCACACATTCATACTTGAGGAAACATAAAACTTGTATTATGCTCGTCAAATTTTCACAGGTATGAAACCATTCTCCTCCTAGTGGGGGCACCTGCACTAAAATCCCAGTTAGTATGGTCATACTCACCATCGTCGACAAAGCTCACTTCCGATCAGCAAGGGAAAAAACAAAGAATGGCTGGTTAAAATGTGCGCTAAGGACTGTTAGATTGTTTTTACATGTCAGGTCACATGTCAGAGGGACGTTCTGCTACTGACAGACACCATTCATTGGTCATCAGAGACAGGAGCTGAGTGTCTGTCTGAACATCCAGGACACACGGAACCAAGGACAGCTGGGCTGCTGCTGACTGCGATCTACTCACAGCTGCTGAACCAGCTCAGCGATCGGAAAGACTGCCAACAGGTCTCTTTCTGCATCCTGGGTACAGAAACCAGCGTAGAATTCAGCTGGACAGGCTTAAATAAACATTTAATGACATATATTATGAATTTAAAATCTGTTACATTGTAAAGCTTTGGAGTTTAGCATGCAATTATGTGAAAGATGTTTCTTTTCTCATATCGCGGGGGTGAGGACCCCCAGTGTTCGCCTACAGCTACAGCTTCACCTCTTTAGGTGACCAATGGAGGGAATGAGGCCAGCACAGCCTGGCGCTCCCGGCAGTTTCCTTGCCTGCCACCAGAGGGCGTCCGCCTGGTCAAGAACTTCCAGCACATCACCCCTGCAGAACTGTATGCCGGCTTCGGCGCAGGGGATGGTGGAGTCCTGCTGGGGGGTGTAGTCCACCATCGCCTGCACAAACAGCTGGGGCCCGAAGAAAAGGGGAACTATGATAGCACAGGAAGATTTACTCACGAGTGGTGAATTTATTGGGACACTTACAAAGCTGTATAAAAAGGCTTAAGGCAGCCCAACACTATAAGGGGTTATGGAAGATTCACAAACAGATACTGTAATAATGAAAAAAATGGGATATTCTACTGACGATGTTCTGGGCAATATATGCAGGTTCGGGATGGAGGGCTGCTTACTGTGGCCTGCTGGTTGGCTGGCTTGTCTATCTTGGGAACCAGTTTAAACATGACTGTACCTTGGCAGCTGGCCTGCAGGTGACACACGTAAGAGAAGCGGTTTGTATGACTGCATCCATTTTGTCCAATTTTACTTACACAAAAATGTTCTAAAGGCAGAAGGAACAGTGACTGGTTCAGAGTGACAACCAATCAAATTGTAGAGGAGGTGGGTCAACGTAACTAAAGGAGGTGTGGCCAATTTGAATGGTTGGTCCTACCTCCTCTAGATGATTGGACCCACCACCTCTACAATTTGATTGGTCATCTCTCTGAACCAGTTATTGTTCCTTCTGCTCTCAGTACACATGCGTGTGCTTGTGTGTGCGACATGTGCTCCTCTCGGGATCCTCACCAGGATCCGTATGATCTCCTTTGGGCTCATTCCCCCCACGGGCTGCTGGTTCACCTCCATCAGTCTGTCGCCCGGGTTCAGCAGACCTGCCAGACAGAGGTGTCACACACATGCGAGTTAGTCTTCCTATCTAAATGGGGACCGTCCATTCATTTCTATGGGAAAAACCCTAATCCCAGTCACGACACCCTTAACCCCTACCCAGCCCTAACCTTAACCATAAGTAACCAAGAGGTTTTGCATTTTTAGTTTTTTCATTGCAGTCACGGATTTTTATAAAATAGAGTTTTCCCATAAGATAAAAAACAGGTATTCGTTATGTTGTGGGGACATTTGGTCCCCACAAGGTAAGGCATACCTGGACCACACACACACACTCACACACACACAGACCAGTACATGGCCTCAGCTTTCTGTTCTCAAACATACAAACCCACTCAGGCGTTACAGTTCTCACCTTATCTCACACACAAGGGCATAACTTTGGCTTGGAAACATGGTTATTGGGGGTTGTATTAGCTGGTTTTGATGTATCGAGGGGGTTACAACCCCTCACCCCCCCCCAATTTACGCCCATCCACACACACACACACACACACACACACCAGCTGTGGCAGACCCACACAAAGCAACACATGTCTGTTTCTTCACAGGCACATAGCCAGAAAACCCATCAAACAAGAAGAAACGTTACATGTAGCGTGAACAACCAACCACTTCGACTGGCGAGTCCTCCGTGGATCACCCTGGCCACAAAGATCTCTCCTGTCACCTCATCCCTCCTTATCGTCGCACCCTACAGATACAAAAAAGGGGTGTGCCTTTGACGTGGGAAGCCGCGGCCTGTATTACTACAAATAGGTCTGTGCTCTAAATCCACACGTTACAAATAAATAACAGAAGCATATGACAAGATTATGTAGAACATATGTAGGACATAATGAGGATTGTCTGATTTTGTAAAGTTTTGTTCACGTGGAGCAGAGTTTCCCCGTCAGGGACCCCAGACTGTCCACATTTTTGCTCCTTCCCAGCTCTCAGCGCACCGGAACCGATCAATCAAGAACACTGAATACCAGGCGTGTTGGGAGCTGGGAACACTGTCTGGGGGTCCACAGAACTGGCTCGGGAAACACGGGCCGTGGACATCCCATAAATGTGGTAACGCCGGCACAGGTGAAGGATGCGCCTGTATCGGGGACCGAGGCGTCATCCTCACCAAGGGCTGGTTGTTCTTGACCATGCGTACGATCCTCATGGCCTCTTCGTCAGTGGACAGGTCATCGGGCGCCGGTGGCAGTACCGGGGCATACTTCTTCTGGGCCACCATGTCGTGGGAGAACAGTAGTGCCTGGAGGGGGGAGGAATGAAGGAGATGGGTGTCAGGCAGATGCACTGTTCATCGTACGATCCCGACACGGACCATGTCACACACCTGTAGACCAGGGCCACCCAGCAGGCTGCAGAGCTCCTTAGCATCAGAAGAGGGCGCCGTCAGGCCTCGGAGGTCTGTGATCATCTGGAACAGGACTCATGAAGTGTCACGTGGTCAGATTCTGACACAGGGGGATCTTACGCTACTAAATTCAACTGAACATAGCCGGTGTGGAGGATGAAAAGGATTAGACACATAAAGCCTAGTAAAAATAAAATGATAAATAATAAGAAAACAAGAAAAATACTAGATTTACACATTTCAGATCCAAAAAGTAAAAATCCAGACCAGGATTTTGTTTCAATCAACCAGTTGAGTGCTCTGTAACTGTGACTCATTACACTCAGCTGGTTGGTTGAAACAAAATCCTGGTCAGTATTTTTACTTTCTGCACCTGAAATGTCCACCTCTGATAAAAAACACAGGTGGCTAAGGTCCACTGGCACGGGAGAGAAATGGGACGTGATCCCTAACCGGGCCTCCCGGGAGGTTGATGTGCTCACGCCCCACCTGCTGGGAGAGTGTGGAGGCATGGAGCAGCTGTGGTGCTGGGCCCCTCCTCGTGTGCTGCTGAAGGATCTCATACACCTGGGGGAGGAGCACACGGCCATTGGTCTGTTATTTTTATGCTGTATACCATTAACACTGGAGGGTGGAAGTCGGAGCTGGGAATCACATCACTATCCGTGTCAAGCGAGTTCCAGTTCAACACGTCGGGAAGCCATTTAGTAATACCAGGGACCTGTTTCAAAAAGCAGGATTTCTTGCTTAGCCGGATAACTTGTCAGATTTAAGGTACCCCAGTTTAAATGGTCTTTATCTTTGTTCACTTACATTTAGTTCGAGGCTACCTTAAATCTGACAAGTTATCTGGCTAAGCAAGAACTCCTGCTTTCTGAATCAGCCCTCAGTTCTAGTCTAGTTTATTGTTAACCCTTGTTAACAACACAACATATGGTATTTTGCACCTAAAAACACTATAGCAACACGTCCACAGATAGAGGCTGGACAGTACTGTGCGTATGACCGATTTAATGAAACACATATAGGACTTAAGTACTAATAAGCAGTATATAACTATAGCTTTAGCTTCGGTTGATGAAGGGCACAGCCATCTTGAATTCTGAGGTCTGGGTTGTGTAGATTCCTCTGACTTTCTGAGTAGGAATTCTGACTTCAGGGGGTGTTCCAACTGACATTTCCGACTAGGAGATCAGAATTTCCAAGTTACAAGTTCAAATAGAATTCAGCATTTGACCTTCAGCTTTGGAGAAGAGTGCAATAATCAAGCTGAACAGATAGATTTCTAAATCATTTGATTCTATTTTGATTAAGGGATCACAGCTGTAATGTTCCGGAATACTGTAATCGGAGCCCTTTCAAAGTATCACCTTTCTGCGGGTCTCTACGGTACAGTGCTCGGCTGGGGTTTCTAATACACACATCTGGTCAAAAAGTAGCAACAAATATGAAGGAACCAATTATTGGATCTGCAGACCGCTGACCTTCAGCAAAGAGTGGAGGCGGGGGGCATTAAGCAGGCTGGCCTGGAGGTCAGCTCCTCTGAGACCACTCCTGATGAAGGTCTCCATCTCACACAGCACCGCAGTCAGGATCTGAGTCAAACCTGCAGGATGCAGGATCCGCACCCATGACCATCAGAGGCACCGCCCTGTATTCTTATGGGCAAAAACTGTAGTACAGCCTAGTTCACTTGCCAAGCAACTCCATGTGGTAAAAACTGACCGATCAAAGTACATTCCGATTATTTACATATTTGAACGTTTAAAGTTAACTTAACTTAATTAAAATGCCTCATTTATTGTTATTTAAAAGTATGCCACAGTATCTTTAGTTACGTGCTGATTTAAACCAAATAATAATAATAATAATAATAATAATAATAATAATAATAATAATAATAATTGCACAAAAGTGTTGGGATACACCTCTTAATCACTGAATGAAGGTGTTTCATTCTGCCCCACTGGCACAGGGGTGTAAAATGAAGCACCAGCTATGCAGTCAGGATTACAAACATTCGTTCTGAAGAGCTCAGCAAATTCAGGCGTGTTGGTGTCATAGGATGCCACCTTCGCAATAAATCAGCTCATGTATATTCCATGGTGAACTGTAAAAGGTATTATTGCAAAGTGGAAGCATTTAGGGACAACAGAAACATATTGTGCCAACTAAAGTTTGGTGGAGGAGGGATAATGGTATGGGGCTGTTTTTCAGGGCTTGGCCCCTTTGCTCCAGTGAAGGGACGTCTGAATGCTTCAGCATTCCGAGATATTTCAGACAATTCTATGCTTCAAACTTTGTGGGAACAGTGTGGGGAGGCGCCTTCTCTGTTCCAGCATGACTGTGCCCCAGTGCACAAAGCAAGGTCCATAAAGGCAAGGTTGGGTGAGTCTGGTGTGGAAGAACTTAACAGACCATGACCTCCACCCCATGGAACACCATTGGTATGAACCATAACGGAGATTGTGAGCAAGGCCTTTATGTCCAATATCAGTGCCTGACCTCACAAATGCTCTTCTGGATGAACGGGCAAAAATTCCCCACAGAGACACTGCAAAATCTTGTGGAAAGAAGGCCTCCCCAGAAGAGTGGCAGCTGTTACAGCTGCAAAGGGGGGAGCAGCTCCATACTGATGCCTATGGATTTAGGATGGGATATCATGAAAGTTCCTGTAGGTGTAAAGGCCAGGTGTCCCAGTACTTTTGACCATATAGTGCGTCTTTACCACATTTCTTTCTTCGATTTTCTTCGACCGTTATAACATCAGGAGAAAAGAGTAGCCGGTTTCTACTAAATATCACAACATAGTTTGTATGCAATGAATGCCTCTCTCCCAGTACAGACGGCTCAGCTGCAGCGTACTGCTTCATGGACTTAAACAAGGATCGAAGTTTTACAAGGAAAATCAAGTCAAGGACATTGCTGTATCCTGCCCCAAACATTATAGTGGAAATTGTACACTTTTCAAACGGGGTGCAGATAAAAAATAAAGAGGCATTACATTCTGGTGATTGTTTCCATTCCAACAGCAGGAGGCGCAAATGTACCGCTTGCAAAATCGCCTATGCATTCAAATTTTATTTCAATGCTGTCTAATACGTGCATTTTATAAAGGAAATCTAAAGGTAGATAACTATCATAACGTAAAATTGAAGAATGAATAAATTTCTGTGTAATTTTGAGTATTTCTCCTGATAATTTAAGATGCTAATTAAGATAATTACTTTCGCTGACTGGTCTGTGTTATGCTAGAGAAATTGAAAATTCAATTTTTTGGACAAAACAATAACCAGATATGAAGATGTGTATTGAGTTTATTTTTGACATTATACTTTTTTATGTGAATAACAGGCCTATAGTTAGTCTCCCATTATTGAGTAGATTTTTAGGATATTAACTATTAGTTCAGCAGGAAATAAATATGCCAGAATATTTCTACTGTTTCCTTTGTCTAGCCAGGCAGATTTCAGACCCCACTCATATGCTTGAGTTTGGATGAAAATTACCATCATGGTAAACCAGTCTACTGCACATGGTTACTCTCCTGTTAACATTTACCACGAGAGAGATTAAAGTACCTGCTATAATTCTGGGGGGGTGAATGGATTATCTAGAAAAAAAAAGGTCCTCACCTCGAGAGATTTTTCTACCATGCCAGGACTGTCAAGGAGACCAGCCTTGTCTTACCCCATCATCCTTGCCCCGTAGCTGGTGTGTTTCCCCACATGGGTTTCAATGCATCGCTCGCGGCGCTCCCCATAAACCTGAAGGGACGAGGTCGGTAATCTCTGCTCTATCCCAAATAATCCCACGTCAGTGTCTTTTCTCAAAGCTCATTAACTCCTTCTTGTTTTAGATTCTGATAGAGAGCGAGCAGGGCACGGGCCATGCCAGCTTTCTAATAATGTGCAAAACATCGAATACCTGCTTTAAGAATGAGAGCTGAAATGCTACAAGAGAGTGAATGCAACTACAGCATAAACTCGATAAACATTAAAGCATTGAGCTTGCTTTTAAGAGGCTTTTAAGCAAATGTAATTAATAAAACACAGAGACTTCATTTATCTACCGATTCATTTTATTGCTTTGTTCACATTACGATAGTTGAGTTGACTTCCTGTTTTATATATATATATACAATAAACATGTAGAAGTACTTCATTGAAAAAGAAAAAAATCCTGATGGGAAGATCAAACATTCAACAAACACTCAAAGTGTGGACCTGGTACTGAAGCTGTAACAGAACACTGTCGAGGGACACCAGGCGAGATCCCAGTGTATACACTGTAAATGGGAATTTGGCAAAAACACACAGAATGTGAGCAACTTCATCAAGAGGGTGGATGGGGGTCAACTCCAGGATTTAATAAAAATAAACATACTGATGGGAAAAGGGGGTACAAGGCCAGTTTTATTATGACCCCAACCGCCAAACAGACTTAAAATGGTCAATGCCAACATCTTACATCTGCTCATTTTTGGTCTTCATCACCCCTAGAGGAAGAAATTACCCCCCTCCCCTCCTCCATCAAATGTTTGTATGAATCCATCTATACAAGCGTCAAGTTACACAGTCTAGCCCAAAATGGTCCGTTTCATCTTTCCGGTGCTCATTATGATCATTACAATCCAGTGAATGACTAGCAGATTCGAGGAATGGCCATCAGCCACATTACTGAAGAAGTTCTGATGCAACACAAACACAGTCCATTCTCAACATACAGGAGCAACGAAAATGAATAAAGTCGATACTCATGTTCGGCAACAAGATGTCCCTCAAAAAACCTTAGTTAAAAGCAGGCCTCCATCCTTAACCTGGCTTTCATCAAAACTCAGAAGGTTATCAGTGCAATACTAGATGGTTCATGTGTAATGGATGATCTGCTGGCTCTTATGGTACGGCGTATTTTCCAAAAGTGCTCTTGAAAGAGTCAATAAATACTTTGCACATTTTCTTCATGCCTGAATCTGGAAGATGAATAAAAGTTAATTATCTGGTTCTTCTAACAGGTGCCACTTTCATGTGATCGTCTGTCAACATCGGCAGCCCTTCGGGGCACCGCATGAGCCTCAAAGACATTCATCATGCACCGTGTACGCATCATCACCCGAAAGGGTGCCTACCGCTGTATCTACAGGCACTTAAAGTGACTCAAATGTCTTTCAAAACTGGATGGCTTTGCATGGTAATAAAAGTCAAAATACAGATAAAATGTTTGCAGATTACAAGGTCATTTCCCAGGTACACCCCAACAAACCCAACCCCAAGCTGTCAGTTTTCAGCACAAATACAATATGTATGAGTATCAAGGTCAGATAAATGTCCAGCCCAACCCAGGAAGGGAAATGTACGCTTCCCCGACTGTGTGGATTTACACAGACGTGTGAAGGGGCAGTTTTATATGTAGAACTTTTAAGAATGTTCTTAATTTGGGTTGTGGAGGACGAGTCTGATTAGAATAACAAGCTTAAACCCCGTAAGTCACTTGAATATATGAAAGGACCTCAAGATCTGGCTCTTTTCTGCTCGACATACCGACCAAGCAAGTCTGTTTACGCGGATCTATACTCAGTACCTTATTTCAGTGTTTCCCAACCCGTCCATGTGGACTGTCTGGAGGTCTCTGAGGACCGGACTGGGAAACACTGCTTTATATCAAATACCTAAACTTCCTGTCTATACCTACAATGTCCTCTGGGAGCATCTACACTATGTTAGTAGCTCCTTGGACGCTCATGACAATTTTAACTGTTTTTCTATGCATTTAAGAAGACCCACAATGTGTATTTAATAAAAAATGAAACAAAAAGAAGAGATTTTCAGTGCTGAGACTCATATGCTTTGTATGAGTGGAGCCTTTCAAATAAAATTCTTGCAGACAGGGGCAGGATGTGTTCTGGATGGCAGACCCGCCCGCAGGGATCCGCCTGTGCTTCCTACCAGTGCAAACTAAGTTTGACATGTGCATAGAGGTGATGGGACCAGCTCACGTTCGGGCCCCACAGCAGTGATGATGTCACCGTCCCCCTCACTTATCTCCACAGCACCGTCCAAAACGAACAGCCGCGGTACAAAGCCAAACATGGGGGTCCAGTACTCTCTCCGAGTGGTAAGCGAGATGGGATTTGACATGGTGAGGGTAGCAGGGGTGTCAGATTTATGAGGGCCAAAGAAGGGGGCTCCCTCTTCAGGGGGGGCCTTCAGCTCGGGGGCAGGAGTTGGAGAGGACCAGCGCTTGTTCTGACTTGCGTCGCTCCTGACAGACACACTGCTGGTTTTCTCCCTCAGCCTCTCCGTCAGATCAGCTAGTGCCAAATCTACCCAGACCACCCATCAGACCATCACCGTGCTGGATCTGGTTCCCTGTAGCTGCACGCAGAGCAGAGAGCGTGCCAGTCACACGGGGACCTCCTCTACGTGATCTTCTCATGTTGGATTTGATAGTAGCAGGCCTGTAGGGGGAGTGAGAGAGCCAAAAATGTTCATGAAAATATATAATTAATTGTTAATGTATTGTAGGTCCATGAGGGTTGGTATAATAATCCAATACAGAATATTTTGATAAAAATATAAATTAAATAGTCAATTAATTATTAAATGTTTAGGGGTGGATGTGTCTGAGTTGTTGTGATTGGCGGACAGGACTCTTGCATGTTCTGATTGGCTCATGAATGGTCAGTGACCCCGCCCCCATACCTTGAGGGTAGTGAACATGATGCCGTGCTCTCCATGCTGTACACAAGGGTCCATCAGGTCCTCGATCAGACTGACCTCAGAACCTAGGTTCCTAATTCTGGGGTCACAGGTCATATAATTCTGTCAGTCTCCATATCTCAGTGGGTGAACGTCAAACCATGATCCAGAGCGAGTAGGTTCGCAGGACGTACCGAGCACGCAGGACCACGTAGAGGAAGACGGGGAAGAGGTCATCCATAGACCACAGGAAGTCTTCCTTTAGCAGTCCCAGCACCTCCTGAGTGATCTCCTCGAAGGTCTGCTGGATCACCTGGAGCTTGTCCGAGGGTGTGAACGTCGTGCTGAAAAATATATGGCGATGTTCGAAAAAGCGGACAGCGAGGCACTCGGACAGATGCCAGACGCAAAAGCTGGGAGCTGATACCTGATCTGCTGAAGAGTCTCGACGGCGGAAGCGAAGCAGGCGTCCTTGCTGTTTGGGAGAACCTGGATGGATTAGAGAAGAGCCTTGGGCTGAAAGTGTTCACTGAACTCTTAGAGAGCAGTGCTCCATAAAGTCAACCAGTGTGAGGTCATCAATATGAGACAAGTCAACGTCAATGACGTTATTACTAAAAGGGAGGATATGGAAGGAACACTCAGAAGAAAGAGAGAAGACGGATGGAGATGGTGAAATAGAGAGAGTAAGGAGAGGAGAAAAGAGGGCAGAAGGCAACAGAGGTGGAAAATGAGGGGTCATAGGTGTGAATGGAAAGGTTACCTCCAATTTTTCACCAAGCACTGAGATGGACATGGGCCAAAACTTCCTAAAAGGAGGAAAAAAAATATTACAAATGTAGAGAAGAGATGTTACAAGATCTATCCAGCAGGGGTCAGAGTGAGAGTCAGACAGATGCTACAGTATACAGCATGAGTTTCTGTGTGTATGTGTGTCTTTGTGTGTGTATATATATTGTATTCATCACAAAGATGAATACAATTTGAATGGTGAATAAATATCTGTGTGTGTTTGTGTGTCTGTCTGTTTATACGCATATGTGTGTGTGTCTCCGT
>JAODKF010000112.1:648037-663598 GCA_026779585.1 Mormyrus proboscirostris
ACCAAAAAAAAAAAAAGAGACGGTTGAAGGACATTCAGCATTTCATGATCGAGTACCTTTCCTGACCCCATGAGTCATGCAGTCGGAGCAGCAGATGCAGGCATGTTAGAGAGACCTGCATTCCAAATACGGACATGGGAGACAGGGGATTATGGGTAGGGGGTGTGAATAAATTAAGTAAATCCCCGGGTTGGGGATCCACTTACAAGCCATCTGTGAAACCTAAAAAGTGAACAGTAGTAGCATGTCTTTCAGTAAAAACAAAATAACCACTGACAACAGGTCTCCTGTAGAGGGCGTCGCACATAAACGTGCCCGTCCAGCGAAGACTTTGTGTTTGCCTTGGCCAGCAGACGGCAGGTCTTCGTAGATTTCCTGTTAGCGCTCGACGGTGCGCTGGAAACGAAGGCCGGGAGGCCGATAAGACGGGGCGCTGTCTGCCCTGGCTGGCGGGATTGTGCAAACACGCGTGCAAATAAGTGCCCCTGGAAACTCGCCTACTCGAACACCCTGCTTATTAACCACGGCTGGAAAGGTCTCCTCAGTTTCTCCCAGGAGCTTCTGAGGTTTAGGGCACGATGTCTCTGAGAAGCTCAGCTATGCAGCCTGAACTACAGGCTTCTCTTTGTCAAGCTGAGGAGTGACTCTCACAAGTTGACTATGTTCTCAAGATGAACCAAGAGATTAGTATTTTTTACTGTACGGTTAGGCATAGCTACAGCTGACAGACTGCAGGCTGTTATTCATTTGCTTGGTGGATTTATCCAACACAAATCCACACATCTTACATATTTATATAACAGGATTTTGACAGAAGCTCTACAAGTTAAATAGTTCAGGGTTACACCTCTGCTTGTGTTTCCATATTTGAAGTAACAGCAAGGCCCCCCACCCCCCACCCCGGTCAGAGTGTAATGTGGGCGTCATGCCTACAGCAATAGAGCTCAAATCAATACCTCATAGAACACGAGTGACCTCACACCTGCTTAAATGCTCCCAACGTTCTTACCTGTTACCTGCTAGATCTTTCCAGGTCATTCTGGGCGTGGTTCATGAGGGTGGTCACAGCAGATGGACACAGATGGAAACCGAAGACGCACGTGCTGCAGACCCTGAAGGACGACGGCGCCCCTCTCCCTTTGGAAGCCATAGCTTTAGCAATTAATCCATCATCAGATATGTTATCAGGTAGAGCAGATCTTCCTGGGTTCGTACTGAGACGGGAATGAAACTCAAACCCGAGGCTCCGTGTAAATCAAGGTTTGCACGTAGGCAGGTCATAGTTTGGGTCTAATCAGTCCTTAAGTCTAGACTCCTGCATTCATTTGCTGTGGCTTTTTATGAACACTAATGTGCAGGGATAGTAGTGTGGAGATCACTCAGCCCTGGCCAGTAAACCCACCTGATGTCATGTTATACCCATCGGTGGAGGCCAAATAATCTTTATGATCCTTCTGTGCCTGTATGAAAAAAATTATCCTTGTAGGGATTTGAACTTACAGATAGATTAAAAAAAATTCAATCAGTATTTAGTAACTAAGTAAAGGCTTTGGCCAATCAGGGCGCGATACGTTGCTTACACTCCCTGCCACCAGATGGCAGCAGAAAACAGAGCGAGGCAGTAAAGAGCTACTGTGGTGAAATGTGTCTGCGTTGGCCTGATTCTGGAAGCATCCCTGAGGGATAGGCCAGCCTGCTGGGATACAGGGGAAGTGCGGCTGTAACGCTGTGTGCTGACACATTTCTCAGGAGGAGAGTCAGTATTCCAGATTGTTCTACAGGGAGCTGCGTGCTACGCGTCTCGGGACAGCAGCGTTTGGCAGATTTGCAAAAATGATTATGAATTTAATTGCAATTATTGTCAAGCAACTGACACTATTATCCAAACCAAATTATATTTTTTAAACCAATTTAGATAGTTGAATAGACATCAGCTTGACTGAAGGATACATGTCCTGGGTCTGTAAGGCTTTAACCTACATACCTTGTTTAGCGACTTTAACCATCAAGACTCCTGTTTCACTCACCCTTCGAGAGACTCACAGCTTAGAGTCAGGGTCTCAGACGATTAGTCACAATTCCTTATATTTTATTTGCTGGAATTAATCGGAACACAACATCTTTTCGTATCTGGCCTCAAATATGACTCAAGAACACTGACATTCCTGGTGTTTCTGGATCGTTCCCATCGCAGGATCTCAGTAAGAGTGTTGCAGGGTGGAGCCCCTCATGGAAGAATGTCACGTCAGACGTACAGGCCGCCCCGTACGCTCCCTTGCTCTCCCCGCTCGGCACTTTGCCACCATACAGCAGCCATTGCTGTCAGCGTTTGCGTCGGCCTGTAACAGGAACCAGGAATACAGTCGTAATCTTGTTTTCCTACACCCCATTAGCGATAAATGTTTTGCTGTTACCATAGCCACAGAGGGCTGGTAATCCTGCGGAGTTCACAGTTATATATGCACTGAGGACGAAACTCTGACAGTCTCAAAGAAACCAGTGATGTTGGCATATATGTGGATTTAGTGGTGATGAAATATTGTACAGTAAATATATATTTAAAGATATTTATGGTTTTAAAATATGCAGCCCTAAACCCTAGGGAGCACCAGGCCCAGCACACGAACGGCTGTGATGTAAGTTAATGCAAGTGTGTCCATGGGTTTTGGTACATTGGTCTGTCCTTATGTTGACAGTCAGCCGCTAATTGATGTGGGAAGGTGGCTGTGCATCTGGAGAAGACCCCCCCCCCCATCACTTTATCTTTGTCTGTCCTTACCCACCCTTTCCCATAATTCCCCAGTACCAGAAAGTGAAGCTTTGCGGTGGCTTGGCGCGGCGCGTGACTCCTGACAGTTGTTGCCCGCACTAGGTCGACCTGTGCCAGCGAAGTCCTTCACGAGACTTCGGGCATCGTCAGACGCGCCAGGCGGTGCCGTCAGCTGAGCTTCAGCCTCCCCCTTCCCATTCCTCCCTCTCCAATCACCAGACATCCTCTAGCTGAAATCAAAGAAAAGCCCAAGCTTTGTACAGGCAAATAAAACACAAGTAAACAACAACTTTCACTAAATGATTTACACTGGAAATTAATCAAACTGCAACCGCAGGTTGAGAAAACCCGCTAAGAGTCATAATCTGTAGCTTTTTCAGGGAAAAGAGGAAAAGAAATCTAAATATTTGCAAAGTACTTAGCAGATTGTGGGTGTGGTTTCGCATCAGACTCGCTCTGTCCAAAGCTGTCCGCTCGCTGGGCGGACCCTGTGCTCCCCTCGGTGCCACCCGGTCCAAGCGGGGAGCAGGTCAGTGGTTCTGGATGGTGCTGAAAGTGAATGCCATGGCTCTTCTGATGGACAAGGTTTGTTCATGAGCCAGTTAATAAAGGAATTTGCTTCGGGTTGGTCTTTTGAACGCAAAGGGAGAGAATTCCCGGATCTCGTGTGCGGTTTGGGTCCGACACCACCCAGCTTGTCGGGTTCCCCGAACTCTCAGCCCACTCCTCCACCCAAACCTCAGAAAATCCATGTTTCGCTTTACGCCCACCTCTGAGAGCCATCTGGTCATAAGTGGAAGAGGTTCGGGCAACAGCTAGCTATTTACCCCAGAGAAAATGGCACTTACCTTTTACATGCCCCAAGAAATACACACCTTTTGATTCCATGTTACGATCAATGGCGGCGTCTGCCAATGTTAATGGATTAACGTGTAAACAAGGTATGTGCACAGCTCTCTGGATCTGTCAATCGAAAATTCCAAAGGGATCGCAGATCAATGGCGTGCGAGACCATCTGACATCTAGATGGGGGTGTGGAAAGGCGACTTTCACTGGGGTACACGTTCAATGAATGTTTGAGAGCGTCCAAAACAAAAGATGGCGGTTTCAGTTTCAGCACATGTGGGAGAACAGAAAGAAGATGGGTACTGGGGGGTGTGGTCTGTATAGAGAGAGAAAACTGGCATCCTTTTTATAATAATAATAATAATAATAATAATAATAATAAAGATAATAATAATGATGATGATGATGATGATGATGACACTTCCTACCTTTAATGACTCATCAGCTGACTTCACTTTGCCCTAGAAGTTAGAGGGTTTGGATGATATTCTGATGGACCTTGTTTCTGGCAGACTCCTGCTGTCGACAGGATGGCCGATGTCTGGGTTTCTGTACGTTGGACAGAACTTACGTTGGTCCACCCTGGGTTAAGGAGACACGCCCACTGACTGAGCGGCATGCGTGTGAGCCGTTCGAATGAGTCCAGCTTGACTATAACAACAGAAAGCGGCTAAGAGGAAAGGAGGCACCTGGGCGGGCTCCAGGAACGTGGGTTGGCGAGAAATGGGCAGAGTCCACGCCCCTGGGCCGCAGACAAAGACGCCCACGGAAACGCCTCTTTCACGCAGGAACGTCAGGGGTTTGTACCTGAAAAAGGAGTAACTTTATACCTCAGGACACCCATGTGTAAACCCCCCCACCCCAGCCGATCAGTAGCCGTACTGTCGGGCCAGATCCCCACCTGATTTGAATAAGACCCAGACTGAGATTTCTGGGGGATTCAGGGCAGCCCTCAGGCTCAGGAGGACCTAAAACCACCTCTGAGGATGTGTGTGCGTGTCTGCGTGTGTAGCGTGTGTCTCCGACCGCATCTCCTGCGCTTCACAAACGCACGCTTGTTCTACCGAAAATCCTACATAACTGATTATTAGACAGTTCTAAAGGCCACCCCTGGATACT
The DNA here is from genome assembly GCA_026779585.1 of Mormyrus proboscirostris. Classification (NCBI taxonomy): domain Eukaryota; kingdom Metazoa; phylum Chordata; class Actinopteri; order Osteoglossiformes; family Mormyridae; genus Mormyrus; species Mormyrus proboscirostris. Next base: position 652,773 of record JAODKF010000112.1, read on the forward strand.
TCTGGCTGAAAATCCCCTTCATGGAAGATGAATGAAAGCAGGTGGGTTAAGAGTGAGGAGAAGCACGAGTGTGGAGTGGAGGTGGTCGGGGCTGTTAATCACCTGGGTGCTTCACTGAAGTCCTTTAGTCACATTAAAGGTTCACGTTAAGTTGCGGTGAACAAAAACATCTGCTAAGCAACTGAAGTAATTAAACAATGATCTGTTAAAGCACGTTTCCGTTGTAGGCTTCAGAGCGGACATGCCGCTACTCTGCTCTTTTCAGGGGAAGTTTCGGATTTCGTCTATGTTGCTATTTAAGGTATAATTTCATACCGAGATTACTTCGATCTTAAAGGGCGGACAGTGAGATTCTCAGGATAGCAGATGAACCCCATCCGAGAGAAACCGCTCTTCACAAATGAAATTAACAAACTCAAGTCCAAGGGTAAATCAGGCCATCATTTAGAGGCTTACTGTTGGTTTAAAAAAAACCCTCCAATTTAGCAGGATTTAAATCATAACACCTTGTGAGCTTCAAAAACTGGTAAAAAAAAACATTCCAGCAAACTCCAGAGATGGAGGCATTATTTGTCTTTACAAACCACAAACATTCGGGCCGGCACTCCAAGGCCGTCTGTTTAACCCGACTTCACTGAGCGGACATCAAAGTGCCCAAATGAATCATCAGACAAGCTGCTTTTTCCTTAAAAAACATTCTGCCTGCCTCTTTTTGATTGGCGCTCTGCGGTTAACCACATCTTTACTGGAAAGAGCTCCCTTATGGTATCGCAATCATGCACCGGACGTGTCAAAATCTGCTCACGGTATTTATCACACGCCCTCTCAGATGCATTGTATTCCAGTCAGCGTCTCCGAAGAAAAATTAAAGACAAATACATCCAAATTTTTTTTTTTCCCAAGGTCTTGTAAATGGCTGTGTAATAGGGAGAGGTGTGTGTGTTTGGGGGGAGAAGTGAGTGCGCAGTAATTTTTTTCCCAATTTCCAGCCAAGGGAAAGCGTGAAGAGCCCTGGAGATCAAAGACAGCAATCGGAGGAATCATTTTTCATTCACGAGGTTGGAGGATGAATATAATAATGAAGAGCACATGTGAGCTCACGCAATCAGCATAGATGAGGAAGAAAGAGTCTGATGTCATCTTTGTGGATTCGGTCGGTATGATGTCATTATTGTAGAAAAAAAACACAAGCAACTTAATTGAGTAACTTGTTAACTGCCTAACCCTAACCTTAACCCTAACCTAGTTAACCTTACTAAAAGTATTAGCTGGAGCTGCACGTCATTCTTATTTGTGCCACATCATTTCCCCTGCAGACTGAGCTGACTGACTATTCTGCTTCCCAGAGATCACCTCCTCCCTGCAAACCCTTGCCATTCCGAGACAGTTGGATTTATGTCGGTTAATTCCATAGACAACGAGGGGGCTGTGCGCGTGTTTATGCTGAGTGTGAGAACGAACGGGTATAGAGTGATATGTGCGATTCAGCTTTAATCGGGGGAGGGGAGCACGGATCCCGTTACGGAACTGATCTATCATTTAATGCTGTGTTTGTCCAGGCTCCGGCCCAGAACACTGGAGAGGTGGTGACGGAGGGGCGGAGAAGAATTTGCGTGGGGCGCGAGTGCAAACAGGAACGTCTTTGTGAGGCACGGCAGGCACCTTCTGCAACTCCCCCCGCCCAACCCCGCCACCCACCAAAGCAACGACATCCGACCCCATGCACTGGGGCTCCTTTTAGGAAGCGGGGGGGGGGAACATAACACACAGTGTTGGGATTAAAAAGCATTCAGGCTCATTTTACTGGATCGGGAAGGCCGCTTCTACTGGAAGCTTAAACCTGTAGTTTAGCTTTCACTTGCCTGCCCCAAAACAGGACACATCAGTCCTTCTAATCCTAATCATGCTATAACCTTTATGTTCACCATAGCTCTATGATTAAAATGAAGCCAGACACCAAAAACAATGCTACTGTAACTCTGACCTTAACCCCAACACAAAGGCCGAACCTACTCCTATCAATAGCTCTATGTATAATGCGTGCTCTATGTTTAATGCTAGCTCTATGTATAATGCTTGCTCCATGTTTAATGATAGCTCTACCCATATCCAAAATAATAACCATAAATGGAGGCCTAGCTTTAAAGCAAAAGCCAATTCAAAGCTAAACCCAAGCCCAACCAAAGACACCCACCCTAATATGTTTAACCCTAATCATATTTTAAGGTTAAACATAGACCTAATAATATCAGAAACATTACTCAAACTGTGGCTTTAATTGTACTGCAACTCTGAACCAAACATTAACCCTATCCCAAAAACTAACCATGCATCAACGCTAGGCATAACCCCAATGGCAACCCTGACCTTTAGTCCAGTTCTGATCCTAATGGTGATCCCATCTCCTAACTCCTAACTACGCATGGGCAGCATAACAAACTGACCTGTGCATCTTGTCTTTCACAGGGAGCTTTACCTTATTTTCAGAAAACAATTCCTCTCTAACCCAATAACACCCTAATTATATTTCTAACCTTAATATCAACCCTAACCTTAGCTCCAGGGGTGCCAGTCGACATTTCGGGTACCATGAAAGCACATCATATTATGGCCCCCACTCAGCCTGATCCACACACCTATCATATCACTGTGCAGCAGATATTGCCGGGGTGATCGTGCTCCTATCTTCTGCGCAGTGATACCTATGGTGTGTGGAGTTTGCTAGGAGAAAATAGTTCCTGCATTAAACTGCTCTCTACAAAGTCTGTGGATCATCTTCAATAACTGGGTCATTATTTCTGGTAAGAGACATTGCTGTCGGATTTTTCAGATGTATTTTTCTTAGGCTTTAATCCCCACAGAATGAATGCCATTCGCTTCCATCATATCCCAGTGAAGCCTGACATTTCTACGGCTGATATCTCCAAAATTGGGCAACTCCCAGCAGAACAACCTAGATGGACAGATAGCACTAAAGCCCCTCTAAAACACATTTTTTCAGTGTTTAGATGAACTATTCCTTTAAGGCAATCCTAAACCTAACCCTACGCCTAACCCTAACCCTAAGCCTAACCCTAGCTTTAACCACAAATTTAGGGCTGAGCTGTAACAGAATGGGTAGTGGGTTGAATGAATAAAAATGGACAACAGGACAGTACATTGAGCTGATGTTACTGGAAGTAGTGATAACAAACAAACGGTACAATAACATACAGGTGATTACTGCAGGAGTGACCCCGGCCACACAGATGGACTTATTGAATACTCCTAGCTAACGTACCTTACCCAAAGCAAATTTGTCTGGCATTGCAAAAGCAGAGATTTTTCTATCAGGGACCTAATGTCCCATTGAGCAGTGAATCTGGAAGGCAAGCACATGGCAAACAGTTCTTTCCAATGTACAGATCACTGAACCCTGGGGAGCTTCTCACATAGCAGGATACTAGATGGAGCAGATCGAGGAACAAAGTTTGATCAAAGTTTTCGATTTCAAAATGTACAAGGGAACAGCTTCATGGTATGGAGGGTCCAACACAAGATATTATATATTTAAGTGGTTCTCTGATGCAGGATTGGGGTGGGGTGGAGACTAGGCGAGATGGTTTGGTTGGGCTACTCAACCAGCTGACAGGTATGGCAAGAGCAATAATACTAGGCTACGTCCATTTTTATTGCGGGCCGATGTTTTTGATTCCTAGGTGACTAGTCAATATATAGCTCTGATACAATTGTGTAACCATAGCTTGAAAGACTGTGTTCCACTTATTCTGCACAGTCAGATGTGACCATTTCCTCATCAACGCCTGGTCATCGATATAGTTAGCCACTGAGTGATTTTCCAAATCGGACTTCCTAATGGCCGAATCGAAACGCTATTTTAAAGAGTTTCTAGCAGTTTCTTTGTTATGTGGTCATTAACAGTGGACTGAAACTTCTGATACACGTAGTTTACTTCAATTGCTGTCCTCTGTAGATTCAACAGCAAGCCTGGAAGAACAGGATAAGTGTCCCTCAGAAATGAATCTAACAGATCAATGTTTCCAGATTTACATGATTGAATACGAGTTTGAGCACGGGTATAAGACAAGGAAAATCACAAGCTAAACTGCAGGGGCCTTCACCTTTTTTCAGAGGAGACACTTCTGGAAAACTGTTTCTCTCTAACCTAACCCTAGCTCAAAGCCTAAGAGCAACCCTAAACCCACTCCTAGCTATAACCCTTAAGGCAAGATTATCCTACCTCTGACCTTAATGCCAAGACTTACACAGATCCCATCTGTAACCCTAGCGCAACTCTAACCCTGATAGCACCCCTAACCAAACTATCCAGGCAGTGCTGTAGATGTGTTGTCTGTAAATTTCCCTTAGCGTGTGAACGTGTGCTTTGTGGTTGAGTAGCACTCAGTCAAGGCTGTCCTCTGCCTTGTATATTGTGCTTCCAGGGATAAGCAGTTATGAAGATAACAGGACGGGATATGAACATACTGATAACAGAATTATTCATTTGTACCAACCTAACTCATCATGACACTACAGTTAGAGCTTAGTGACTGTTTTGAGTGAGAGTGCCTCGGCGGAATGCTGCTTTTCCATTCAGCAGATGCCGTGGACCTCGGACGCCTGCTGACAGAAACACCACCGCGGCCATTTAGCGTGTCGCTGCCGCGCGGGAAACGCACACATATGAATTCTTTACATCTACCCTTCCCACAAGAACTCACCTTTGCTGCATTAGATGACTCATTTATCATTCCGTTGATGTGAAAAGATGGCACTTTGGTTCAAAAGCAATATATTTTACATATCTGTGTCAGATGCGGTTGCCGCATTATTTTTAGATTGACGACATGCTCAGCTATATGGTTTCCCCTTGCTGACCTGTTATTAAAGCAGTATGCGGGGAACACTTTGGCTTGCACTGGCTCAGATGTGAACATAGCTGGCTGGAACACAGTGAAAACACGAAGCGATGAAGCTGGGGAGAGTCTCGCTCGAGTGGATGAAAATTTAACTCCTCCCATAATCATTTCGGCAGCTCATTAGTGTCACTTATGCGGATTTTAGGGCACTCTCATGGGAATAGTCACAAACATAAGAATGGCGTTTAATAAATAATAATGTGTCATGGTGAACTGTTTCAAAGGCCTGAGAGGATGCAGATGGAAATATTGTATACAAGATGCTGAGTGTTTAAAAAATAAATGCTCTAAAAAAATGAACGTGCCTTAACAGAAAATTCAACCCAGAACGATGCTTTAAAAAAACTCAAAACCTATTTTAAAGCATTTTTTACAGTATTGTAATCAGTTTTTAAATGAATTGATAAAATACATGCCTATGAACTTTACCTTTTCTAATAATAAACGGTGTTTAATAATCACAATGATAATACAATGGTTTGAATTATTACCCAACTAATTTGTTCTAAGATCTACTTACAGCATCTACTCATTTTAATTAATTGTTTCGCAGCTTACATCCAACCCCAAAGCAATCTGCATTTGATAAAGCTTAAGTTCTCGAAGCGATTCAGGCAGGAGCGATTCTAGGATTTGACCCTAACCTGGGACTTGAGCCAGTAACCCTCAGGATAACAAGTCTTTGTCGTAACCAGTGTAGGTAAGTAAGTGCCCACACGTGTGAGCAATAAAATAAAATAAAAACACATTTGAGCCACAGAACACTGAGCGGAAGCTTGGTCAGCTGGCAGTAATGGAGACTGGTATGCGAGAGTACGGAGACAGCAAGGTGGGGGATAGTGGACACAAGTCTGTGAACAATTAGGCTCCTCGTTGCAGGAGGCCACCATCTTCAGGAGCACAGTTGTTTTTATTGTCTTTGTTGAATTGATTGTTCTGTGTGACTTGTGCAAAGTACCTATAATTCACTAGTTTCCACTCCTGCAGCAGTAGTAGGACCGTCCTACCGATTACAGCATGATCAGCTGAATGGAATAATTGTTGAACTGCTCGACTGAGTGTCTGTAAGGGTCGAATAGGAAAATCACGCTCACCTATACCAAGGTTGCCGACTTTGGTCAGCTAGTTGGAGTGAGATTTTCAATTCGAGACAAGTCTACACACGCCTTTACATGTGTGTAGCAGTTTTATTACCCTGTAAATAGTCTAGTAGGGTTTGCAAACTACATCAATGCTTTTGATGCAGCTAATTTTAGGTTTGTAATGGAATAACACAGATTTGCCGTAAGATTTCCTGCATCTTGCAGTGTGAGAGTCTGAACGCGTGAATGTGTGAGAGTTTGGTTGCACTGCTATGCAGTGGCGTACCTCAGATCAATCAGGCCTGTTCCGTAGCCATGAGATTATGATAATTATTACACCATCGCCCAATTTAGAAATGTGACCTATGAAAAAAAGCATGGGTCAATCTTGGATTTGACCCTTGGGGGGGGGGGGGGTTCAGCCCCCTGAAAAAATACAGCACAAGACCAGGCGGGGGTCAATACGTTGAGTGTCTATTAGCAATGTTTTATTGACCATATCCACATTTAAATTTTCGTCCGGAATTATTCTATTTTTAAGTTCTGTTGTTTGCAATTGTTATGCTCTGCTGCCAAGGAATAGGCGATGTCCGTAATGCAGAAGACTGAGGTATTATTAGGAAAGCTGGGTGCAAACAAAGCCAGAAGGGAAATCCAGAAGAGTAGTCAAGGCACGGGCGGAAGTCGATCACCGGGGAGTCAATCCTACACAGATAGATAGGACGGGGGGGGTCGGGTTGCCAACCATCCCGAATTGTCCAGGACATCCCGAATTTGATTTGTCCCTTCAGGTGCAGCTCCAGTCCCGTATTCCAATCACAGCCTCGTCGGCCAATAAAAGACTAGTGTAAGCACGGCAAAAGTCATGCAAACGTTGCTATGAGACACGGTCGCATTTCCATTATTGTTGGTCAGCTGCTCTGCGCGCACCTGCAAGAAAGTGTCCCTCATTTGGGGTTGAGAAAGTTGGCAACCCTACGGGGGAACGAAGAGGGAGGAGGAGGAGCAGGATCAGCAGGGCAGGACGGAGCAGGAGGGCAGGTCAGGTGGGATCGGGCAGGTCGGAGAGGTGGCGAGGAGCAGGCAGGGCAGGTCACGGCAGGCAGGCCAAGCGGGGGAGACAGGAGACAGGCTAAACGCTCGGTAAGGCAACTTCAAGAATGGCAGAAATACTTTGCAACTATTGGGAAGTTGCGTCCGTCTAAGCAGTGCACTGATTAGGCGGCGAATGGCCCGTGGGCGTGACAGCAATGACAAACTATGACCCACTGTACTGGGCCTTCAAGGGCAGTAGAATAAACAACATGAAATATCACAGCCTGGGTAACATGCATGAAAATCATAAATAATCATCCTGGTACTAAAGAATAAGGTCAGCATTACAGTAGCTATACCTAACATTACACTGCTACCAAATGTATTTACAGACATCCCACCTTCGGCCTGTTGATCTTAGGCAGGTAGAGGAGGGGCAGCCAGGAGGGGAGGGTTCGCTAGCTAGGCTTGGGAGGTATTACGGTAATATCGTACAGAAATACAATGTTTCATTGTCACCGTACTGTATTTGACAATACAACCCCCTCCCACATGGAAAATTTGATTGGGAAATACCAGAATAGCATTGCTTTTTAAAATATCATCAAAATACCATACACCACGGCATAATGTTTGGATGGTATGACAGAATTGCAAATTGTATTTTTCTCGCTGGCTAATTTTACCACCGCTGAATAGCAGGACAACAGATTTCCAGGACATTGTGCCTCATTCACAGGGACCGCTGTCAATTTACGAGACATTCCAGGAACCTCTGGGAGAGTTGGGATGTCTGAATCCAATATAGACATTAAGATTAGCCCATCAAAAAGTACCGGGTCAAGTAACCTGCTCCATTTAATAATAACACCGATTTAATTGTGGTACCGGCCTAACAATCCATGTTATATTAAAAACATACTAAACACCATGAAACACGATATCTCTGCGAATGATTAAACGTAGGCGTACGTCAAAACAGACATCCTGCGTAGCCTTTAGGCTACTGTGACATTGTGACAATTCATTTTCATTCAAGCAGGCTGATGAGAAACCAGAAATAACGGCACAGGTCTCTGCCTAAACACAAACACGTCAATCAGTTGGCGCAAATACCGCCTCATCCAGTTTCCAAAACAAAAAGCTATCATATTGGGGCTTGAGGCAATCAGACAAACTGTGCTACCGCCTGGGTAATATACACACAATATACAAGCTCACAACAGGAGATGATCAGAGGGCAAGGGTGACTGAGACAAACTGTCCCATTGACACTGCGTTTGCAGTCAAAGGGGCCGCAGGTCAGAAAAGTGGACATGTCTGAAATAGCACTGTAGCCAGACTTTGCCAGATAGTAAGATTTTGGGTTGCCTTTTACAGTACTTGATGAATAAAGCAAAAAATGAATTTATCAACCAATCATTCAAAAACGTCCTTTTGACAGCAAGGCTTGAGTGCTTTAAAATACACAGACAGTATATCAGTTAACATTACGTGTAGATCCTCACAGAATTTCATTAAGCTTGGTGGCTAAAGTCCTATTCATAAATCTCTCGATTTCTTACCTTTTCTCGACCCTATAACTGTTTTAAATGAGACGCAGTTGGCAAGTGTGATATATTTGTTTCAGACATTTATAATTTATTAATGTAGTGCCTGTTCACCAGCTTTATAAAGAGTTTCAAGATGTTTCAGACACGTAAAGGACATGTTTCAATTTATTCCAAACACAATCATATTAACGGATAGCTGCTAACCTCAGGAACGTGCTAAAGCTCGTTAAGGCTCGACTTGAAAGCAGCTTCCGGTAGATTTCCCTAGTCTGTAAGCCGCTGTTATAGCCTGTTGTGAAATGTAAAATTGGCAGCATTTTCGATACCTCAGTAGTAACATCCTCTTACCTCTTATTCATTCAGCGCATGTTTAAAATGACCAGTAGGATCATTGTCCGGATTATGCGTGTAGATGCACAAACACAGTCCGTGTTCAGAGAATATGTTCAGTACTTTACCTCCGCTGGGGTAGTTGGGGCCCCCACCCTTCGTGGTCTCTCCACCCGTATTACACTGATGCTGTGGATAAATGAGGTGCCTGACCCTCGGGGGAGTCTTCACTGGAGGGGTTTTGTTTTTCCAGTTTCTTGGCAGGTGGGTATAAAAGAAATAAATATCACGCGGCAGATCGTATCAATGCCCGTGTCTGAAAAAGCCGCGCGGGGGGACAGTTTTCCACTGCTTGATGCTATTCAGTGTCTGACGCGCAGGAGAGGCAGAGCCCAGAAGCAGAGCTGAGATGGCAGACGGGCGACAGCCTCGGTAAGGCTTCTGATCGCCAGGCGAGACCCAGGATTCAGGCCTTGTCAGATAACCCTCCATACTGTAGACCAGTGCTCACCAACCTTTTTTAAAGAAAGTAAAGCTAAAAAGAAACATATTTTGCTGACCCAGGATGGAGGGGGGGCCCACGCATCACTACCTTTTGCCCCCCTTGGAAGATCTTGTCCGCTTGTTGATTGCCGACCACTGCTGATGGTCTTTAAATACCATGGAGCAATGTAATTATTGTGGTAATTTAATTGTTTATTTTCATCACTAGCAATAACTAGCAACTTAAAACTCATCAGCTGATGAGTTAATCCATGTTCTAATGTCACATGGCAGTGTTTCTCAAAGTGGGATTCAGGGACCCGCAGACGGTCCACGTTTTTGCTCCCGCCCAGCTCCTGGTAACGAAAAGGTGTCGGGCACACAAAAGCACACAAACCCCACAGCTGAGGTGGGATTCGAGCCTGCCCCCCAACCCTGGGGGTGTGAGATGGTGGACTATCTTTTTTAAATTTCTCACTTATTTAGGAAGCTGGGTGGAACATGCTAGTTCCTTATGTAGGCCATTATGACAATTCAGGTAAAGCAATTGACCGAAATTCTGTTTTACAGACAATTTATTGAGTAATACCGTATGTTCAGCTGCAAAAGCTAATACCAGAGCCACAAAGTGTTCAGGAGGGCACACTCACAGTGGCAAAGTCAGGAACCCGGCGCATGTGCCCATCCACACCACCTCAGAATGGGTCCCTCGGCACACGTCACACGGACCCTGAAAGGTCTGCAGCCGCAGAACCGGGGACTAAAAAGGTGGATGTGTTCAGAATGGGGAAAAAAAATCGAGAATGTGAGGATGTGAGGCGGCATTGAGGCAGACATCTAGAACAAGCCTGAATGAGTTTGTTGAAGTTTAGCGAAACTTTGATATTAAACATCCACACAGGCCGGGGGGGGGGATGTTGTGCGTCTCAGGGCCTCTGCAGACGTCAAAGACAGCCTCTTCGTTCGGTTGTTTTTCATTCCCTGGAAAAGGCAAAACGATTTGGAGGGGACATCCACAAAAAGCACGTATTTAATGCAGCTCACTTGAGTTTGATTAATAAAATCCACCACGCCCCCCCCTCCTTTTTTACATCCACAGATTTAATTAAGTGGACCCCCTGGAGTGATTTTTTTTTATCTCATGGAAACAGCCAGACGTGGATGCAGGGAGAATAAATAAATAAATATAAGGGATTAAGAAGAGAGAGAGATCCTGTGACAGAAATGTAAATCCGGCAGGACGGCCCAGCCCACACGGACAGGCAGGAAGTGAAGCGGAGAGTGTGACAGGTCCTGTGATGTCGCTATGCCGACTGATGTACCGCGTGTGCACGGGGCCAGAACGCGTGTCAGAAATGTCATTGCCGTGCTCGTTATTGGCAGGAATTCCGTAAGGGTGGGAAGCCAGTGGGGGGGGGGGGGGG
>JAODKF010000112.1:670513-680720 GCA_026779585.1 Mormyrus proboscirostris
AATTTTATCATTGAAAGCTACCCCCCCCCCCCCCCCAAACATTTGACTCCATCATCCCCCTTGAAATATTTTTACAATTTAGCCACTGGTGGCACTGTGGGTGACACACGCACACACTCATTAGATTCTCCCTCTGTCATTTAACTACACTGAAGCCCACAGAAGCTGAGGGAGACTCGGAAACCTGCTGAGATGTTTGAGGAGGACGCGGCTTTGACATTCCCAGCTGCGGGAATGGAGCAGCTCAGCAGCTACAGGACGTCATGACAGAGAAGGGAGTGGAAACTGGGAGGCAGACACACACAGGGACGCCCACCGATTTAAGCCCGGAACCCACCGCGACGTACGGTGCCCCCTTCCTGTTACACACGCGACGCTGACGCTCGAGGACGCCAGTGTTCCAGTTCACCCCCCACCTTACCAGAATCTGATATTAAAACCGCAGATTCACGAGGAAGGGAAGATGGACATCACTGACGGAATCTGCGGCCAAGAGGCACGGCAGCGTCCCCTCAAACTTTGAGGCCTCTGCAGCTGTCTGGGGGGGGGGGCTGGGGTGGTGGGGGTCTCGCTGCACCTCTCCCCACCTCCTCCTGCTATGCCTGTGGGCAACTCAGGACATCTGGACCCTTGGAGGTGCAGTGGGAAGCGATAAGAGCATCTCTTCCCTGGGGGGGCATTCTACCCCGCTTCCTGGGACAGCCGCTTCCTCTGTGAGCTGGGGGGGGGGGGGGCTGGTGTAGCTGCAGGGTACGTGTGGCAGGAGGCCAAGGGCCCCATCCCAAGCTAGTCATAGTCATGGTGGTTAGACAGAGAGAGAGTGACTGGGAGATTGAGAGTGAGAGGGAGGAAGAGAGAGACGGGGACAGAGAGAGAGAGAGAAACTGGACATGGAGACAGAGGAAGTGAATGAGAGGTAGAGGGTGAACGTGACTGTGAGACAGACAGGCTGTAAATATGAGGCAATGAATGACACTTGGAGAGCGGACAGGAGACATAATGTGACTGACGGACGAGGCACGGACACGGGTGGCCTCGCTCAGGTGACACTAAGAGGCGGCCTCGCTCAGGGCACACGCACACAGAGGCGGCCTCGCTCAGGGCACACGCACACAGAGGCGGCCTCGCTCAGGGCACACAAAGAGGCGGCCTCGCTCAGGGCACACGCACACAGAGGCGGCCTCGCTCAGGGCACACACACACAGAGGCGGCCTCATATGGGAAGAGAAACTCACTAACAGCATCCTATCAGGCCTTAGGGATAGAGGCTGAGAGATGGAGGGAAAAGACAAGACTGATAAACAGACGGTTAAACAGCAGTGCCCCGAAAGAGGATCCTGTACAGCTGGCAGTCCGTATGTCTGTCACACGCATTGCTCAGATACACTACATGCTTCATTGTTTTTTTTTTTTCATTTTAGACACTTTAATCTTTTATATAAAACTGTTTTCTTGTAAGAGTGATCAAGAAACTTCTGCTTAAAAGCCTTCAGGCTTTACAGTGCTTTGTCAAAAATCCATTTTTCAGCATGAGCCGTCAGTGTTCATTAACAGTGCAGAAGCAGAGGGGTCTGTAATAAGTGATAAGCCCTAAGCCCCCCAAGGGGGAGGATCACTGATTATTGACATTCCAAATACCACTGACGGGCTCGAGGGGCGGGGTATTAATGCTGATATAACAGCAGTAACAATATCCAGCATCAGAAGCACAGCTACGTGCCCTGTAATCTCCCACTTCCCTGCCCTGGAAATCCCGTCCCAGAGGACAGAGACCCCACAATGCTGTCCATCTCCAGGCTCCTGCCCAGGAAATTATTTATTTACCCATAATTTGCTCACATAGTTTTAAACAGCTGGTGTAGAGCCTGTGCACGCACAGCGCCGGCTCCCCCGTGAGATTCCGTCTCTTCTTAAGCCGCTGCTGCAGGATCTCCTGCCTTTTGGCTATTAGACGAACTATCATTTTTTTGTAATTAAAATGCCCACCACCAGGTGTCACTGGAGGCTACGCAAACTTGTTATAATTGGCTCGTTAAATGATCAAACCAATAGCTGGCTCAGTTAACGCGATCCACGCAAACTCCATCACTGATGTAAACTGACCGCATGCCTTCTCTGCGTGTAAATATTGTTTCATATCTCAAGTGGAGTCAGGAAAAAAAAATCCCAAATATCTGAAGTTTTCTGATATGCTGGACCTGTTGTAATCTGTTGGCCTCCCTGCGTTTTTGGCAGCGATATCGCTTCCTCTGTGTTCCTTTATAAAAGCAAGCTGGGTGTCTTTATTCAGTCTCCAAGCCATACACGCTCTCCTTTTGTATTTCTCTGCCGTTTTCAAACTGGCTTCCAGTAAATCCACAAAAGAAAATCTCCAAGCATGCAACTGAAGAATCTAATTTGTAAGTAATTGTTGTATATAATTGCCGTATGAACCATTTTTCCATTACAAATCATAATTCTGGAGATACAGAGTACAGTTCAGTAAACAGACTTTGTTATTTGGATAGTCTCGGATTGGAATGAACAATAACAAGCATATTTCACACTGTCTCAAACAGTTTAGCCTGTTGGAAATGGGTCCATAATCATATAATCATTCTAAGGCTTTAAATCTTTATGAGGATATTGTCCAATTATCCAGCTGGAATACTTTAATATAGCAGTACAGATCAGGGAGAGCACGGCACACACACACACACACACACATACACACACGCACACACACACATACACACACACATACACACAGACCTGTTCTCATATCTTAGCGGGGATCATCCATTCATTTCTATGAGAAAATCGCAACCTTAATCCATACCCAGCCCTAACTTTTACCATAAGTGACCAAACAAAATACAAGTATTTTAGCATTTTTAGGTTATTTTTCTATAGCATTCACAGATTTTTATAAAATTCAGTTTCCCCTTGTGAGAACCGAAAAAATGTTTCCATATATACATGTCCACACACACACACACACACACACACACACACACACATATTATGTAGAGTTCCAGTTAACTCTCATTTTAAGATCAGAATGCTATTGTTCCATGGTTTCGCCAGTGTGGCAAGTCGGTATGACGCTGATGAGGACCATGGAGCCGGGATCTGGCCTCCCGTGTGACATGCCTCGACACATGTGTCACAGATCAGCCAGGGACCGTCAACAGTACATCAGCACTACCGAGAGCCACGAGAATCACTAATTAGAGAGAACCTGAAACACCAGCATAGAAATCACTCCCTTAGCAGACACACACACAAACACGCATCAGCATAGAAATCACTCCCTTATCAGACACACACACAAACACACATCAACATAGAAATCACTCCCTTGGCAGACACACACACAAACACACATCAGCATAGAAATCACTCCCTTATCAGACACACAAACAAAACACACATCAGCATAGAAATCACTCCCTTAGCAGGCACACAAACAAACACACTTCCTCCAGCTGAATCATCCTTCTGGCAATTTTTTCCACCCGTATTTAAATTGAGTGCAATATTTCTTGCTAAAGATTTGTTAAGTGTTTCAGGGAAATTGTGCTATGAGAGGCTTTATAAAATAATCTGAACACAACTGAGTACAGTAAGGGTAACACAGTAGACCTACACACCTCCTGGGTTGGAGGTTTGTATCCCACCCCCTTATGTAGAGTATGTGGTTCCCATATAATGCAGATTTCCTCCTGCAAGATGAGGCCCTTCAAATTTGTATCTGGTGTGTAATTGTGTGCAATGTTTCCCAATCCAGGGAGCAAAAATGTGGAGTATCTGGCAGGGAGCTCGGAGGGAGCAAAAATGTGGTCCGGCTGTGGGCTCCTGAGGACCAGATTGGGAAACCCCGTTGTAGTAGGTGACTGATTATGGTAGATGGGTGCAGAAAAGCTCTTCACAATAAAGATATATAAGCAGACCTTACAATCCAATTAACAGTAAGGAAGGGTAGTTGTGAAATTATTGCTGGGTGGGCTCACAGAGAGGTGCTGGGTGTGAGCCTGGGTGGGGGGGTTTGGGGCATGTTTCTAGATCTGTGCAACAAAGAGCCAGATGGCCAGCATAGCTCCCTCTGCTGACAGGGGAGGGGGGACCAGGGTCAGATACACCTTCTCAGGTCCATAGACAGCTGCCCAGTTTGCCGAGGCCTGGAGGAGCTGGTCATAGTTCAGCCACAGACACCATTTACTTGACGTTCCCATGTTATTCCTCCTTTAATCCCTTGAGATATCACCGTGACTCGAGTGCTTCACTCTAACCTGTTGGTGGTGTATATGAATGACACACCAACAATGTGGTGCGTCAATTGGGCCCGATGCGACGAAGCCGACAGGTCAGGGGTCTCCCCGGTGAGGGCAGTGCCATCCAATCAGGAATCACCCCCCTCCCCCATTCCGGCCTGTACCTCAAAACAGGGACAGCCTTTTTATTTTTGTCTTAATTGTCATTATTGATACACCACAGCACGAAACACGCCCTCCGCTCTGCATTTAACATGCATTTATGTGACGTAGCAGTAGGCAGGGTCTAGCTCAGGGTACCTCAGTCATACCTCCCTGGTTGGGGATTCAGACCAGTAACCTTTCAATGACACGTGTGCTTCTCTGACCATTAGGCCACTTCCAGCCTTTGCCTGGGGGGCAGGCAGGGGAAGTGATTCCTAAAACCTGAAGGGATATCATGCATATTATTGGGGGTGGGGTGGAGGGGGTACCTGCTATTTACGCCTGAGACCCACCAACACAAATGTCTTTTGATCACCTGGTCACTTCCTCCGTCTCCCTTCCTCCTCACAATCTTTATGTCCTGCAAAAACTCCCCTGCAATCCCAAGATGGCCCAAAAATCCAGGTGCCTGACTGGCCTTCTGGTGCTGGAATGGGAACAAAATCGGAATTAGACTTGGACCCAGCGTGTCTGAGGAATTTTGTTTGTGGTGGATTGGTCAAGATGTGTATACTTATATTACAAAGTGTCACAAAAATGACATGACAAAGTCCAGCACAGAGGGAAGGAACATCAAGAGTCGAGGAGCTTCTAACATGGGCTGTAAAATAATGATATGTGTCCCACCTCCTCACAGGAGAGCAGGAATCTCTTCAGTGCAAATGATAAATGATCTATTAATCTCTAGTTTTAAAAATGCACATTAAGTGCCTGAACCTACAGGGCACAGACTGCAAAAATGTGACCCATCTGTTAAATTCATCATGGAAATTGATCAAATTAAGACTATTTTGTTTAGAGGTGTGTTCTGTGCCACTAATTGATGAAGCCTATTGTTCCCGGCTTTCAGCTTTTATGCTCTCAAATTAGTGAGCAAACTCCAGGGCCGCTGGACGGGAACGTGCTTTGAAATGCGTGTGGTCGGGCTCCTCCTAATACGCTTCCTACTGGCTGTTTATGAGGAGGGGGGAGGGCTGACGCCCCTCTGCGAATCGGCCCGGGCGTCCCGGTTCCCGCCTCCACCCTGGAGTGACACGCTCACATTTGCCTTAGTGGTGGGGGCAAACTGAGGTGACAAACCCCTGATTGTAGTTCCTCCACTGGCCAGTAGGATTCTCGTAGGGTGGTTAAGTGGGATACCAGCATTCCCAGCAACACAGCCAGTGGCTGCCAAAACAAAGCATGAGCAGGGTGACCCTGCAGAAGATAGAACACTTCTTTTTCTCCCTATTATTATTATTATTATTATTATTATGGGGTGGCCCTGGTGCCTCACACCACTGGGACCTGGGTTCAAGTCTCCACTATGGTTCCATGTGTGGTTTGCACATTCTTCCCATGTTGTTGTGAATGATGTGTGAGTGGTGAGTGAGTGGTGTGTGTGTGTGTGTGTGTGGGTGAGTGAGTGGTGTGTGAGTGTGTGTGGTGTGTCTGTGGTGTGTGTGAGTGTGCCCTGTGATGGGTTGGCCCCCCATCCTGGGTTCTTCCCCACCTTGCACCCATAGGGTCTGGGAGAGGCTCCAGACGCCCCAACCCTGAACAGGACAAATGTTTTCAGAAAGTGGATGGGTGGAATATTGTAATAGCCCTGTATTGGTTAAGCAGTTAGAATATTTATCATTCATTTGTTAAATTTTCTTTTTTTAATGGATAACGACTTTACATTGACCTACAGTACCCACCCGTTCATTGAGATTCCAAATCGTCCAAACCTGAGTCTATGAGGGGATCAGTGGTGCTGACTTTGACCTCCAGACCAATAACAAATAAATGTCCCTTCACACCTGGAGGTGACCGGCAGTGACACCTAACAGTGACCAAATGCCCTTGGCATGGACGTCCTTCTCTGTGCGAAGCCAGGGCGCCGTCTTCCTCTCACGCTTCTTGCGTTTCCCCATTTCTGATTTACAGCTCTGCCTTCAGATCTTGATGGATGCTCCTCCATTATGTCGTCCAGATCTTGTTAGAGCTTTGCCAGATCCCGCTATGAGGCTCTACACCCCTCTTCTCTCTTCATTTTCTGCCATAGCTGTATGACAAAACAAGTTAACGATCCTCCCATCCCTTACACTCCCAGCTCAGAGGTGGGCGATCACCATCCCCACTAGAAGCTCTGCACGCTTGAGTGACTAACCTTCAATAGCTCACCCATAATGTACCTGTATGGTTGGTTTCCTGCTTCCCAAAATATAGGCATGACACCTCCCTCAGCTCCCTGGATGGAGTTTCAGACTCTACTTGTGGTCTCAGTAAAAGGCAACCTGGGACATGCCTGAGGGATCTGCTGCATCTTCCAAAGCCAGCTCCCAGGCATAAATCTTCTACACACTTCTGCTTCCTCACAGAACCCTGGCAGATTTACCCCTCCAAGCTCTTCCTGTTTGACCCTCCCCACCCCGCCTTTACACATTATCCCACCATGTTGCTCCGTAAATAACCAATGATGTTACGTGATTAGTGTGTGTATGAAAACATCGCCGCCATATTTTTTTTTTCTCTCGACATTTTGAGTCAGTCCAAAACTGGAAAATGGATCCACTGTAAAATGCCTAGTGACACAGACTAGCCCTGTCCCTGGGGGGTCCTCAATATTCAGCCCCCACAATAATCACCAAAGGAACAAATGGTGCCTGCAATTTAAACACCTTTTCTTCCTCTCTTGTATGTGATGTTTTATATAAACATAACCATGTGGGAATCGTCGCTGAAAAACCACAGTAGTTCTCGCAAAAATCTTGTTTGTACAATGGTACAGAAGATACAGTCATTGGGGCACACAAGGTCATTGGGACTGAGGGTTACTAGTTATTGGTTCAGCTTGGAATGAAGATGTTCCCAAAGAAACAAAGTTTTACTCCTGCTTAAGTTACCATATAACAGCACAACGAGAGACATGGAGCATGGCGAGAAAAAGACAACATATGAAACCATTTCAAGTAAACGTCCATGGACTGGGATCCAGCTCAAACTGGACATGGGTGCACACTCTGCAGAGGCAGAAGACAGGACAATGGGGACAGTGGGGAGAAACAGCCACCCTAGCTGCTCCAAACTAAGGGTAAAAAGCGCAGATAAGGCAGCAGGCAACATGGAAGATAAGGCCCAAATCCCAGTGTGGGACCCGGCTGTTGTACCCTTTAGAACGGTACCTTTCTTCACTTCCACTCGCTTTGGATTAAAACCAAAATAAGTTCATGCGCATAATTATTTCATGACCTTCCACTGCTGTTAACAAGACAGTTGAGGGTGAACTTCTACTGAACCTACTGTTGCTACAGACGACATAATTGCTATTTGTATATCAGTCACTGAGGGTTAAATACACCATTATAAACATCTCGGAGCTACCAACAAAGAAGGGATCTCTCTGTGTCGCATTCCTCAAATGACTTTGTTTCGGCTATTAACGTGTCATCTCCAAGCTGTTATTCTCATAGCGGTTGCTGGAACCAGTGAGAAAGATCCCTTTTATAGTTATAGGGCGGATATAAGGTGGAGGACATGTGACGCAGAGCACCTGCTTCACGCTAGAGCTCATGACACCACCTCATTGAAGCTTCTTCTGAACCTGGGACCGGAAAATAGTGACAAAAAAAGATCCGGAGAAGGAGCCGGGCTCTGAACTGGTGGCCGTCGTGTTTGTATTTCACACCTTGTCTCTCTGTGAGCCAGATGGGTGCACTGTTGGGGTGTAGCGACCTGGGGGTGGAGAGTAGGATACCCTTAACCCTCCATACCCCACTCTCCCCATGCTTTAACACCCTCTGCTCAGACATTAGTGTAACATTGCATTTTCTGGCTACATATGGATTTTTGCACCGGGGATTACAGAGGCCCCCACCCCCCCCCCCCCCACCTACAGCTCACATACACAAAGCTGTGAGACCCGGAGTCCCAGAGCACTGTGACGCAACAGATGCCTGCAGCATCTGCCTAAGATACTGTAAATAAACATGACTAAGCGCAAACAAAAACCCTTGGGGGCGGGTGTTGCCCTGCCCCCGGTTGGACCACACAGGGCAGGCGGGGGGAGCAGCGGCCCAATACGGTCTCCACCGCCATGTGTGATCAGTCAATGAGCTCTCTAGCTGAGCATGTGGTGGACACTAGGCAGCATGAGAGATGAACGTGCTGGTTGTTATGTAAAGATGTCGACCTACCAGGTTCCAAACTGTGAATGTACCACAGAGATGATCAAACCAGGGTTCAAGAACCAGAACATTCTGAAAATGGGTACTTGTCTCTACTGGTTAACTTTGTCTGCCTACAGTTCCCTTTGAAGACTCTGTGACTCCTACTGTGTCCTACTATAATAACCATGGCAATTTTCTAAGACGGGACAATGTAAGTCCTTAACCTCTAATCTAATAATAAACGAGGTAATAGTTAACCAACTCCCTTCATCTCAAATCAGTTAATAACCATGGTAACAGTTGGTCCTTCATCTCAGTTAATAAGAAGGCTAATAATCTTGCATACCTCCTTAATCTCGAATCAGATAAGCAAAAAACATCTGAGAACAAGCTGACTGTGAAATATACAAACATATAGTGTTCATATAGTGTTCATCACATTCTCAGACACGCAGACCACGGACGTGTGACAACTCGATCATACTGCTGGGCAAGGAAACCTGACATGCCCCCTAAAAATATCCCTCCTGATTCGCTGGCAGCTTTCGGCAGGAGAGAGTGGCAGGTTGCTGATGCGAATTGTTTCAGGGATTTAGATCTATCCAGTGACCGTAGCCAGCTGGAGTGAACCTCGGACAGGCGCAGGAGCTGTTAGGCAAGAGCCTCACGCCTGGGTGCTGTGATTGTTGGTATCGGCTCAATAAACCCTACAGAGATTTTGCCATGTTAGTTCACCACAGGAGAGCCAAGTCGTGGTGATTTTAGGGCGTCGTGGTGATGTTAGGTTGCTGTGGTGATGTTAGGGCGCTGTTGTGATGTTAGGTCACCATGGTGATGTTGAGGCTCTGTGGTGATGTTCAGGCGCAGTGGTGATGTTAGGGTACCACGGTGATGTTCAAGTGCCATGGTGATGTTAGGATGCAGTGGTGATGTTTGGATGCAGTGGTGATGTTTGGATGCAGTGGTGATGTTAGAGTGCCGCAGTGATGTTTGGGTAGAGCATGCCGCTGTGCTGAGCGCATCTTCTCCACATGAAAATTCCGGATAAATAAATATGTGGTGAGATGCTTTACTTGGAGTGGAGGTCAGTGTTTGCTTAAAAACTTTCATGAAATAAAAACACCACAATTTCAAGCACCATCACACTGGCTGGATTTAAAACAAGTGATCAGAAACCTGACATCCTTTAAATGTCACATTAGCTTGTGAATATTGCACAAAGCTGTCTGTATTAAAAGCTGAACGGCCTGTATTACCCATGCTCATGATGGATACTGTTGCAGATTCAAGCAGAGCGACATGGCGGCCATAGTCACTGATACAACATCATGCCCCGAAGAATGCTGGGACCTGTGTCCCATGACTCACAGGCATTGCGCAAGGCCAGCCCCTCCCCCCTCCGTGGGCCACGTGCCGCCCGCATGCCCGCGACGCCCAGCTTGGCATCACAGCCTCCAGCTGGGAGGGGTTAACCCTCTTCCCTTTATGACTGCGTTAATTAACTCTCCACCCCCCCCCCAACTTGGGGTCGGTCAGCAAGGAGCCCTCGGCATGCCACGGCTCAGGGGAGGCAGAGGTGGGGGGGGGGGGGGGGGGGGGGCCACGGGGCCCCCGCCC
>JAODKF010000112.1:702634-717093 GCA_026779585.1 Mormyrus proboscirostris
CCGCACTGATCCTCCTGACCCAGAGACGGGGCCTGAGTCATGTCACATACTAAATAAAAGGCAACAGTCATACAGCCAGTGAAGCTGCTTTTCCTCACTGACTCCCTGACACACTGCACCCTCTGCATGCACCCCCTCCCAAATTTTTATTATCACCAACCTGCAGACCCACATGGATATCTTACTACAGAAAACCTCCACTGGACCAGTACTCTAAATGGTGCAATCCCTGTTTGCCCCAGTAACACGTCACTCCCAACATACCATGACCACAACTGTTGTTGTTGATATTGTGTTTTTTTTTTACAACCGGAGGTGTGAGATTTACAGAGCAGCTGCATGCCCAGTGGCAGTGTGTGTGTGGGTTACACACACAGACCCACCAGGCACCCTGCCTTGGATGCGCTGGTGATTTTCTAAACCGTTTCCCCTAAAATGTTTCTTGGCGCCCCGTACTGTTTGGGTTAGCGGTCTGGCATGTTTATAGTCCAAGTAGATCTGCCAGAGGGGTGGGTGGGTTGGGGGTGAGGCAGGCGGGATGAATTAGCGGATTATCAGGATCAGACGCATCCTCTGACAGCTGCTCACGGGGTCTGATGAACGAGCAGACAACCTCATTCCCAGTCCAGCATCCAGACAAAAGATGCCTCCGTGTCGAAATATAATATCCAGAAATGAAAGGGATATGGTTTTTATAAATCTCAGGACATAACTCACAAGCGTCGTTATTATTTAAAAATATAGACCTAAAAAATTTTGGCTTCATGCTGAAAAATATTAATATACATTACTCGCTAAAGTGGAATCTCTCTCTGTCCTTCAAAGGCTGAGGGGGAATAGAGGAGATCGAGAGAAGCTCAAAGGAGCATAAAATATAGAGATGGACAGGAAAAAAGGACAAGCAAGTAAGAACGGTTACAATTTAGTATGAAGAACTTCAAACTGAATAAAAACCAGGTCATGCAAGTTCAGAGAGTGGACACATCTGAGACAGAGAGAGAGAGAGAGAGAGAGAGAGAGAGAGACGAGACAGACAGAGAGAGACAGACAGACAGACAGAGAGAGAGAAGTTCCCCCTTAAAATTCCAACACACTGTGGAAAGAGGAACAATCAATGTCCTTCACTCTGTGTCCGTCAATGATAATAAAGGTGTTTCACATCTCTGCTGGGCAGCACTGGCTCTGAGCCTAAAGATTCGGTGGGGTTAGGGTTATTACTGACCAGACACCGCCAGAAGTGGGAAACGGTAGCAGCATTCCAGCTGTGGACAGGTCATTAGGAATTTTAATTATTATACTCCCTACTATTAACCATATTGAGGTGAGATCAAACACTCTCTCTCACACACACACACAGAGGTATCTGTATCTTTGTGGGGACTTCCCACTCATTTCTATGGGCATAACTCTAATCCCAACTATGATGACCTCAACTCTTATCCAGCCCTAACCTTAACCATAAGTAACCAAAAAAAAAAACTTTTGGCATTTTTAATTATTATTATTATTATTATTTGCATAACACAGTAGAGATGGTTTTAGAAGAGTTTGACCAGAGAGTGAAGGAAAAGCAGCCAATGAGAGTTCAGCTCAGCATATGTGGGACCGCCTTCAGGACAGCTGGAAAAGCAGCCAATGAGAGTTCAGCTCAGCATATGTGGGACCGCCTTCAGGACAGCTGGAAAAGCATCCCAGGAGGCCCCCTCATGGATCTGGTGTAGAGGAGACAGTAAGGTCAGCCAGCCTGGAGCAATTGGGGTTAAGAGCCTTGCTCAAGGGCCCAATGGTGGGATCACTCTGCCAACCCAGGGATTTGAACCAACAACCTTCTGAGTCCAAACCCACAGAACTACCCCCCCAACAACTTAGTTTAACACTTTTATTGGTTATTGCATAATTCCATATGTGTTATTCTATAGTTTTGATGTCTTTATAATTACTCTAAAATGTAGGGAATAGTATAAATAAACCTTTCTATGGGTGGGTGTGTCCAAACTTTTGACTGGTACTCCCCGAAAGCCATGATGTCTCCCAAGGCAGGTATTCCCCATCTATCTCCAGGTCCTGGGAAAAGGTGATAATATCTGGCTCACCTTGAAGATCCCGGTGTTGAGCCACTGGCTCTGGGGCAGTGCAGAGCAGTGATGGGTTTATGCCACTATATCCTTCGGTGCTAGATGGTCCCCCCCTTGCTTGCACGGCTCCAAAACACACCATTACATCAGTGACTTTCCTGTCTTACGACCTTGCCGTGTAATACAAGGTCCAAACCAAGCTGTTTGTGGGGTATGATCACCGTTTGAGTCAGAAGCCGATTAGAACCGGCCCAGAGAAACACTTCGGCTCAGTGACCACGGCTTTATGTGGAAAAGCCCAAAACTTCTCAGAGCGGCCGAAAAGAAAACTCCCAGCGATGACACTGCCAGTAACTGAACACATACAGTTTATCGGAAGGTTCTGGGTTCATTCCCAAAAAGGGAGGGTTGGGGGTCACTGAGCAACAACTAAGTCCTGGCTTCAGAGTCCATCCAACACTCCCCGGTCTGTGATTCCAACTCTCGCCTTTCATATCCCGTGCCCATGCCCACTGCTTCAGCACGACAGCCGTTATTCATGAATTACCTGAAACATTTCCCTTACAAATTACTCACATACACTTACAACCCCAGTTCAAACGAATTACAGATCCCTTCCGTCTAAAAAGCAAAGCAAAAGTCTTTAAAGAGTCAAAGTACTTCTTTAAAAATAAAAAAAAAAAAAGAAATAAAATAAAAAAAATGTAAAACCTCATGCCTTAACAGAGTCATGGTTTCTGGATACTGAGAAGACAGGTCCAAGATCAAAAAAAAAAATCAAAGATGGCAGTGAGCTCCTCTCATTCCTGCAGACCCGGAGGAAATCAGACTGTGTTTGCAATGACACGCCTCACGTCTGAGGCAATAACTAAATAGTCATCGACCCTCTCTGTCGTAAAACACTAGCCCAAACAGCCTGCACTCTCCATTACTAAACCGTTCAATCCGATGAGTGTTTTGGTTCTGGGCGTTGAAGAGCAGTTTTTAAAAATCAGTCTGATTAAACTGCCCACAACGTACCTCTCTGCGGGGCTGAGATGCAGACTTCAGACATCATGCAATAAGGGGAATGGTGGCGCTCATTAAAAGGTGGGTTTGATGGCACCGCACTGTCAGGACTCGCCGAGGAAAAGCAGCGTCACGTCGCTGTTACGACGCTTTGTGCTGCCATTGACATACAAATGGAACTAAACGAAATGGTCCAGTAATAAAACGGTTTCATCCTCCTACAGTAAGTAGTATGGGAGTGAAAGCTGTGGCAAATCATACTAATCCGGTAAACTGACTTTTAGCTGGTCGAAACAATAAATATCGACAACTTTCATTCCTATAAATTGAAAAACCTTTTGACTCTGACAAATGACTTGACAGTAGAGGTCAATCGGCTACCAAAATATAGGATTTCACCTCCTGGTTAATGAGTCTTCCGTAATGAAAAACAAGGAGGACAAAGATGATTGCCGTCTACGAATGCTTTTCCTGCGCTGACCTCAGGGGTGAAAAGACTCGCGGTTAAAAACAAGAAAGTAGTTGTCTTTCTTTAAATAATTAAGTCCCATACCCCGCCCTTACACATCTCTCTCCTCTAATATTCATCTGTTTAATGTCTCAGCGCAGCTCAGCTCCCATTCTTAATGAGATCTGTGGGGAGACATTTTTAGGATAATGTGAGGGATCCATTAGGATCCTCATTCATACAAATTCCTACCTGTAAATGAAAGTATGGAAATTGTGGCTAATCGGGTTTAAAATGCACGTTTGTTTGCGCTATTTAATTAAGACCTCATTGTTAGTTTTATTTCAATTATTTCTCATTATTAATTAACTCGTTATCGCTACTCTCGGTGTAAAATTACGGCTAGACATTAATCAGTTATATTCAATTCCATCTTAATTGGTTACCGGCCTGAATATTGATAAGGACGAATAAAGTCGTTTCTTAAAATGAGACAGGGGATTTAAAAAAAACAACAAACGCGACCTGCAGGTTGTGGATTAACCTATTTCTCCCCCCCGTGTTTTATTTTTAGTAATTTTAGTAGACTTCAGGAAGTTTTAAAAAGCTTTGTTGTTTGCAAACCTTTGACTGGCTTTGGCAAAGTTATCTGAGATAATTAATGAGGTCAAATTAAGCGCGACTAAAACAAAACTTTCCTCCGCGCAGACGTAAACTACAGGGTTCGTTATGCCTGCCTCGTTCTGCTTGTTATTGTAACGTTTGTTCCTTCATTTATATGTCCTATCTCCCGTTGAACCACCCACAATCATCTTAGAAAACACATTCTGCATTAATCTCTGCCCAGATGCCAGGTCTGAAAATTACAGAAAACGATCGAATTAGGGGAAATTGGAGGAAGATGTACACTTTATTGGTCATCTACGGGAATGAACGTATAGTAATACGGTGTTTTCTGCAGCTGTAGGCCTATAGGATTTTCCTTAGCATGTGTTGTGGTCGTGTATAATGTTCATGCCAGAAGGAAGAGCACAAGTGTGATTGCACCGAGAAGTATGTTCGAACACTGTCAGCAGACAAGGGAAGAGGGGACATTTCAGCCGAAGCAAAATTATTTCTAATCTGTTTTTAATGAACGGAAAACATGTAAAATGTATTGGCCGCGCGTTAGACTTCAAGCCGTCTTCAGAAAGAGAGAGGAGAATTTTTAAGCGGGGATACAAGGAAACCTGTGGGAGTCGATCACTGCGGCGCGGTGCAGGTCCGGGATGTAGAGAGCATCGGAATGAGGATGCCAGGCGGAACATTGCGGACTTTGCGTGACAGATCTGGGGGTAGTCCGCAGCGGAGCCCATCTCCTGCTACCTATTGCTATTTGCATAGGAAGGGAACATGTGACGAGTTACGGCTCAGCTCTGATTCGTTTTTTAAGACGCATTCCGGAATCGAGAGAAGAATTACATGAGTGTTTCTGAACACGTTACTCTGTACAGCAAATCATACTCCACAGAAAATCGCCCTTCACGTGGTGTAAGCAGGACAACGATGTCCGCTCGTGTGTAGGTCTACGAGATTGTAGACACAGCCTACCTACGTACTGGTGGCTTCAAAGAGGATGACCGCGGTTGGTTAGAAGTCCAGCTTTTACGGCCAGGTCTCAACAGAAAGAGCAGTGATAAAACACAAGCTTGGTTCCTATAAATGCAAAGCCGGCATGATCAGAGAACAGGACAAGACTGTTCTTGTCTTAATTTACCACATCTGGATCTTATCCAAAGCCATCGGAAATAATTGAATACTTAAAAGTACGTAAAACAAGACTAAGATTAGTCATAATTACTTATTACAACAACTGTTAACGTTGGTTTAAATTTAAACGACGGTGCCATGGCCTGTAGTAATTTTTCCTGAGTTGTGAGCGTGTGGCGGCCAGAATCAGAGAAACGTCAGGTATAACTTTTCATTGCCTTTAGGCTATGAACCTTCTGAAATCTTCAGGAAGAGACAGAGGACTGACATCTGAATTTGTTTTTACGGTATTCGGTGCATGCGTGGTGGTAGAGCAAAGCCGTTAGTCTAACGTTCACGTGGTCTTATGAAGACTCAAAGACAGTTCCTAAAGTACTTCCAATTAAATTCAGTCAAAATACTTTATTTTCTGGTCGCTTTAAAATCAGCTTTGATCGTAAATGTCTGTGTACTTTTTCCTCTGCTATTCAGTAATCGTCAATAACCATAGGAAATATGGACATATTGGAGGAAAAAAGTTACATTTAATTTTATGTAGCAGAGACTTTTGTTCAAAGCGACGTACAAGAGAGGCAAATAGTAGACCAACGTCACAAACACACGTGCAGTCGATTAGGTTGAAACGCTCAACTACACCTCAGCTCCGGGGTCCATTTGATAGGTCTAGTGACTTACACTGAATGCAATTCGAGTTACTGCTAAATATTAATTTAAAGCCCTCGATTTCCCTAGATTTTACCTTAACTATACTAACAGATCTTCGGGAAACCACGACGGTGTCACTATGAGCAACTATATGGTGCTACTTTTCCAAGAGAACTCCCGGCTTTTATCTGAATTATGGTTTGCCCTTCGTTCAGGTCATGAAGGTGAATCGTCGTCTTTTGTAGAATCGCTCTTCCGAGAAGCCGAAAGAGATTTACAAAGCACACTCCACATTTCCAATCATAAACACTGTAATAAATATCACCATTATTGCAGTTCTCTAAGGGACCTCTTACTATTTTTGACTGTAGGTACTTAGGAGACAGTGGCAGAAGGCGTATTCCGACGGCCATAAATTTGGAGAATAAACCAACTAGTGCTACATCTTCTTAAGCGGTATATCTGGATTACGTTTAAACTTTTTGCTGTTTAGTTCAATTGCATGTGGACTTCACCGATGCTCCGTTTTCAATGAATAGAAAAGGCGGCAGTCCTATCTATCTATCTATTGCTTATATGCGCTGTGCAGTTATCGTTTTACATTCCTATACTCAGTAGTAAGATTACATAGCATCGTCGTCTTATTGGTCTATTCCGATTGCCTCTATAAACAGTACAGCTAATTGTTGCTCTCGGCCTACATGTTTAAGAAGCTCTTCGTCATAGTCTCTATATTATTACAATTATACCATGAGCTATTTGTTATATCCTTCCAAAAATATCGTATACCCTTCGAATCGCAATTTTCTTGGTTTATTCTGTTCAAATCCTCCATATCCACCTGTGAAAATAAAATCTGTTCGGCGCAATAAATGTGAATATAACTTTAATTTTCCCAGAACTTATTATACATGTTTTCTGAAACGTAAGGAAAAAATAGCTTCACCAGCCCTTCGTCTATGCTATATTTTGAATTCCTTAGGTGTACCTGAGCGAAACATCAAACTCGATTAGCGATTTGACAGCCAACAATTGCAGTATACTTATATCCTTAAATGTCGGTCATTTTAACTACGTAGGCTGCGTGTATTCGTTTTCTTGTAATTAATATTTCGTTCCGTGGCATGTCACTGAAATCCGGGAGTCTTATAAATATGCAAGAGCTCTTATAATTGTGTTCAGATCATTTTTCGCATACGCATCGGAAACAACGATTCCGAAAATGACCATATCCTTCGCTTATAAATCAAACAATAAAATTGCAAATGATGAAAAGTAACATTTAAAGAAAAGTTCCGATAACCCCACCTACTTTACTCTTAACTCATAATATCCAATCAAGAAGAAGGCGCTAAGGAAAACAAATCATATGATTGGTCAGGAAATTGTGGTTTCTAGGCGCCCCGTGGCGAGATACTCTAGGTTGTGAATGAGGGGTACCTGGAAACCGCCCTAACATTATTGTGCGTGTTCAGTATCTTTAGCGAAACTTTCTAAAGAAGCGAGTCGATGTTCCAGGCAGAGCTCTAACGTTGTTTGAGAGAAGCGACCTACAGTCAATTCTACTACTAACTGAGGACACTGTAATAGTCGTAGATTAAAATCTGTATGTTACAACTCCGAGGATTTTATGTATTAAATAAGAAATTCTTTACAAAAGCTGTCACCGTACCATCGTAACACGTATTAATTGGTAAGGAACAGTAGGAGGAATAGCTGGTTCTACGAAGAGAAGAAACTCAAAGGGATTAAAAATACGGTTTTGAGCACAAGAATGGACTAAAGAAAGCTTCGCATAAAATACAGGTTTGATATTCTGAACTTTGATTACTGAAATATATGTTTTGAAACCTTAAAAACTGCCATCTTCAAAAGGACATGAGTCGCAGAGTAGAATCATTCGATTTCCTCTGAAATCTAAGTGAGCACTCCGAATCTCTTACCTGAAACATTTTAGATAATTATCCCAACCATCGTAGGGGAAATGCTGCTTTTAAAGTGAGACAACATCGCACGTAATCTACATGAACTGTACACCGCTGCTCCATAAAAAGCGACCCAGACTTGTGTCGATATATGCAGCTGTTACCCTCATGTAAGGCAGAGGTAAAGTGCTTTGCATAAGGATCGCGTCAAGGACGTCTGGACGAAATATTTTGAAGGGAATTTCGGCACTTTGAGAAGCAGCGGAGGAGAGTTTTATTTAAACAAAGTATAATCGCAACATCTGCATAGGAAAGGCACCCGAACAAGGTAAAAGCAATTGGCATAACTTTTATAACAAGCCGCCTGCTGTCTTCGTTTTACAATGGCAGCGTCAAAAATTGGAGATCGAACTGGGATCGCCTGGTGTGTTCTGGTGACTGTATGTTTAATGGTTAAGCCGTGTGTTGGTCAGTATCACGGAGAGAAGGGTATCTCCGTTCCCGAACACGGCTTCTGTCAGCCCATTTCTATTCCCCTCTGCACGGACATTGCCTACAATCAAACGATCATGCCGAATCTTTTGGGGCACACGAATCAGGAAGACGCCGGATTGGAGGTGCACCAGTTCTACCCCCTGGTGAAAGTGCAGTGCTCCACGGACCTGAAATTCTTCCTGTGCTCCATGTATGCGCCCGTGTGCACGGTGCTGGAGCAGGCTATCCCACCGTGTCGCTCTCTTTGCGAGCGGGCACGGCAGGGCTGCGAGGCGCTTATGAACAAGTTCGGCTTCCAGTGGCCGGAGCGGCTCCGCTGTGAGAATTTCCCCGTGCATGGAGCGGGAGAGATCTGCGTCGGGCAGAACACCTCAGACACGGGCAGCCCCACCTCGTACCCCACTCCGTACGTCCCCGAGCAGATCACGCTGCTTCCCAACGTGCCCCGGCCGAGTCAGCCCTTCACTTGCCCTCTGCAGCTTGAAGTTCCCACTTATCTTAATTACTACTTTTTGGGTGTGAAGGACTGTGGGGCTCCTTGTGAACCCACCAAGCCCAATGGACTGATGTATTTCCGCGAAGAGGAGGTGAAATTTGGCCGACTCTGGGTTGGGATTTGGTCCATATTGTGCTGCGTGAGCACCCTATTCACCGTGCTCACGTACCTAATAGATATGCGGCGATTTAGATACCCAGAGCGCCCCATCATCTTCCTGTCCGGCTGCTACTTCATGGTGGCCGTGGCCTACGCCGCCGGGTTCTTCCTAGAGGATAAAGTGGTCTGCATCGATAAGTTTAAGGAGGATGGCTACAAGACTGTGGCCCAGGGCACCAAAAAAGAGGGTTGCACTATCCTGTTCATGATCCTGTACTTTTTTGGGATGGCTAGCTCTATTTGGTGGGTGATATTGTCTCTCACCTGGTTCCTCTCAGCAGGGATGAAGTGGGGTCACGAAGCCATCGAGGCAAACTCACAGTACTTTCATCTGGCGGCCTGGGCGGTCCCGGCCGCTAAAACCATAACTATCCTCGCCATGGGGCAAGTGGATGGCGACCTTCTCACAGGGGTGTGCTATGTGGGCATATACAGCGTCGATTCCCTGCGGGGTTTCGTCCTTGCTCCCCTCTTTGTCTACCTCTTTATAGGCACGTCTTTTCTCCTCGCCGGCTTCGTCTCCCTGTTTCGGATCCGGACGATCATGAAGCACGACGGCACCAAAACCGAGAAGCTAGAGAAGCTGATGGTCCGGATCGGAGTGTTCAGCGTCCTGTACACGGTTCCGGCCACCATCGTGATCGCCTGTTATTTCTACGAGCAGGCTTTCCGTGAGCAATGGGAGAAGACCTGGCACATGCAGACTTGCAAGCGCTTTGCCGTGCCGTGCCCAGCCTACAACTTTGCTCCGATGAGCCCGGACTTTACGGTTTTCATGATCAAGTATTTAATGACCATGATTGTTGGCATCACCTCGGGATTCTGGATATGGTCGGGGAAGACGTTACAGTCATGGCGCAGGTTTTACAAAAGGCTTAGTAACAGCAACCAAGGCGAAACGACGGTATGAACTTTCAGAGACACGGTTGAGGAACGACGGCTATAAACGGGGTTTGAAGAAAGCCATCGCTTAGTAGACTGTATCTGAGCTAAAAAGACTAGAATCCGTATTGAGCTCAATGCCCCCCTTTGCTCGACATGAAATCGTTCAGCAGGTTAATTATAATCCAGAAGTTTGTTTTCATGCCCTCTGTATGCTGGGTTTCATTTTAGCTAATGTTCACGTTTGTATTTTCTTATGTCTCATTTCTGTGTGAACAGCCCTTCGGCCGAAGTTTTTCTTTTCTTTTTACTTGTGGAGATTCTTTTAACGTTTCTGTTTTTTAAAAAAATAGTTTTTCTAATGTGCCATATTTTAGATCATTGTCTAAACGTACCACCAGATTATGAGAACACTTGTTGCTGCTCCGGAATGTTTAAGATGTTCAATATGCTTTAAAACTTTGCAGAACCCCCTCCCCGCCCCCCATTTTCCTTTGTGGGTGTATTTGCTCAAGGGTCGCATTATCCCGTTCATCTGCCCAGCTTCCGACAAAATGACACATCATTTAAATCACCCCGCTGTAGTGTTATGCGTTATAACACAAGAAAGTATAGATTAACATTTTCTTACGTTTCTCAAAGTGTAGGATTGCCTCCTAGATCATAACTCAAGGGGAGGGTGGAATGTTCATTTTTGTTTTTTTGTGCTATTAGAGATTTATTTGAAACGAATATGACTTTCGTTCGCAAGAAGTGTCCGCCTTGCCACTCATAAAACACTTAATTCTGTTTAATCATTCTTTGGTATGTTCTTCATACCCATCTGCAGACAATCACATAGTCTTCCAGAAGGGCGGATTTGCGTTCGAATTGGATATCAATTATATGCATGTGTACATCTGTTAAATTATGCAAATTGCTACATACACATTTTGTAAATAGTCGTCACCTTTTTTTTAAAAAGAATATATGTATTTATAAGAATAATCTTGGTGTTTTTTACTTGATTTTTAAAATATGATAAAAGACCTCATTTGTATATGTACAGTTTCACCGAATAAAGTAATTAGATTTTTACTTTTCAAGTGTGTGTGGCATCTGGCTTCATTGTGAAGCTTCTTTGATCTGTCTACTTTGCTTGAAATGGATTTGTAGACGTACTCATGTAAAACAAGGAGACGCAATTCTAAAATATATTTACAGTACATTGAAGCCCACGTTATGCTGGGCTAGATGTTTATTGTAAATACTACCTCCGGTGATGTTATAATTGATAGGGCTAGTATATTTCACTTTGGACTATATGTGTGCTGAACTTATGTTTAAAATACGAGACGCCACTATGGTTTAAAATAAAGCGCAACTTCAAAGAAAAAACACGCGCTGCATGGGAGCTAAGGTGTCGAACACACTTAACCGGAGCGTTATTGTTTTCAAGTGTCGAATATCTTCCTGTCGCGCTATACATGTTAGGAACGTATACAGGCACGAATGTAATAAGAAGCACTTCACACGATTTTGCTTGGGAGTGGGAACTGCAATTGTAAAGTTACATTAGATCATAGTGGTATTGTTTATACACTAATATATATATATATATATGAAGTCTCAAAAAAACGTGGCTTTAAAAACATTTTTAATATATTAAGAAGATGTTAATTTATTTTTGGGTCCTACCCAATACCTACATATTATCTCCGGAACATTTCTCATGCCATGCCTGTTAGGTAATGGCGATACTATTTAAAATATAGGCTTATTAACATCTTTATCTGTAGGTATTCTACGGAAGCGCGTTAAAATCAGAGTACTATCAGCATAATTCGACGTTTTTTTTTTTTTTTACAGCATTAAGTTAACATTATGTTGTTGGTCCCTGCGTTTAGAGCAACAGAATTAGCCTTTTACGTGAAGAATGATGTTAGAAATTGTTAATATTTGGAGGAATCTATTAAACTGAATATTTTCTTTAGGGTTCTGTCGCTCCACATAGACGTTTCTATTTCATATAATATGCTGTTTCGAAAATATTTTCTTAATTCATGTATCGCGTTGTTTGTATCCTGGAATTTTTCGAGATGCTGGATGCCTAAATTTCCGTCTATCTATCTATCTAGCTATCTATCTATCTTATGTTGTACATCGTGGTAATCCAGATTGCTTAAACATTTAGTTGAAAGGGGCCAATGTTAATAACAAGGCCTAGTGGATCCACCGCGCGCGTTTCGTATGAATCTTGCGCTGTAAATAGCAGTAATGCTGGGTTTACCCTCTTTTCTTTCTCACATAATCTGCTTTGGCCTGATCCACCCTTGCATCTACTTTGTCAGACATAACAGCCGTGAAGTATGCTAGTAGTCCTCTGGCGCCACCTTCAGGTGTAATTATTTATATTCTTATTAGCTTTGATCCATCAATTTTCCGGAACATTTTAATCACTCAGGATTAAGGGCCGTCCTCAAGGGCTCGATGGGTAAAGTGCATAAAGCTGAGGTACACCGGTGCCGAGATGCCTGTGCGTCAGATGGCGTAAATACAATAATACTCAAGGGGGAGTCTCGCATCTTTACATTTTAGTACATCAATCAAGAGAACCTGCCGTATTCAGCTGATGTTCTTGCCTCTACAGTGGGCAGAAAACAGCCAGACAAGCTGAGCATATAACTAGTGAATCTTTGAAGAAGTTCTGGACTGAACCAGGCCTCTACCTGAACCGGGCCATGTGAGCGGAATCAGGAACTACAGAGAGCTGAAAGTGTATTGGTTGAAATTATACTGTTGTATGTAACAGTCTTGGGGTAAATCACACCAGTTTCAATTTAGAACAAATCCAAGGTTGCCTGTATTGGTGTAACTTTTATTGTAAAATGGGATTTGCAAAAAGTGCTCTGTCAGTCTTGTCAAGTTTGAGTGTAATACCAGCACAGTACCGTCACAAACGTGCACACATATTCACTCACTGTGGAAAAGAGTAGAGAGTAGGACGTGGCTGAGTTTACTGCTGTCTTGTATGTAATCTCAGTATAAATCATAACCAGGCATTTCCCAGCACCCTGGTGGTGAAGATAAGCCTGCACCAGCAATGTGAACACAGGCCTCCCCGTGCTGCGAGGCGATCAAACCGCGATGCGTGGCTTGGCCTGCTCTGCACCCAGTAATATGAACACAGGCCTCCCCATGCTGCGAGGCGATCAAACCGCGATGCGTGGCTCGGCCTGCTCTGCACCAAGTAATGTGAACACAGGCCTCCCCGTGCTGCGAGGCGATCAAACCGTGATTCCCTGGGTTCCCCAAACCCTCTACCCCATCCTTCAGCCATAAATCTGTACGTCAGGCTTTTCTGAAATGTCTGGTGCCCATCTTTCGATTTTCTGGAGTCACTACAGGTTGTATGACATCAGCAAACACACTCAGTTTTGCACTGTTTTTCCAATCCCTCCCATTTTCAGTGATATGAATATTAATGAGGACGCCCCTGAGCACCCATGTGGTGTATTTTTTTAAAGCATGGCTATCATTCTACTTGAAGGACTAACAGAGTGATGGACATGATCTTTTTCTGATGGCAGGTGAGTACGTTTCGAGGCCGTGTGCAGCAAGATCCGAAAGCGATACGCACACAATCGGCCAGTGAATACATGTCGTCAGCAAAGATCTCTAACTAGGGGTTTCACTTGGCAAAAACATCCACTCAGTGCCTTGATCAGTGCGTTGTTCACTGCTCCATGCGGGTCTTGGGGACGATGCAGGCCTCGGCAGCTCTCTGTCGCTACGGGCGATTTGTGTTTGGAATATTCTGGCAGTCATGTTCCAGTGGCTTCAGAACATCAACAAAGAGCTTGGCTTGGTCATGTGACCAATCCCCCAGCATCACTGGCAGACTCTGTGCCTTTTTAAAGAGACGGGTCGTCTAACTTCATCTCGACCTTCCACCGTTACCCTTATTCCCACATCCCTTTTACTGTCTGCAAATTATAAAAAAAAAAAAGTCTAACAAAAATAAAAACAAATCTTGAATCTGGATCCATCAGAGACCGGATGGGAGACAGCGATGATAAGCTGAAACGAACTGTATAAACAGATAAATTAAATAAACAGGCAAACTGTCATTGAGGGGTTAGTTTGGGGAAACGGACAAATCATTTGTTGTTTTCACTTCGTTATGGGCTGCTGTTGTTTCCTCAGCCGCTCGTGAGGTTTGGCC
Source organism: Mormyrus proboscirostris (assembly GCA_026779585.1). Taxonomy (NCBI): domain Eukaryota; kingdom Metazoa; phylum Chordata; class Actinopteri; order Osteoglossiformes; family Mormyridae; genus Mormyrus; species Mormyrus proboscirostris. The sequence goes on from JAODKF010000112.1 coordinate 716,721, forward strand.
AGGTTGCGTTCTCCATGACGTGTATCTTTCTCCACAAAAAAACACGAGCAGTAACGTAATTATAATGCTGCTTGAGTTTCCTGCGGTAAACTTCATGCAACTGGAACGTGGCTTCTTCAGAGTATTTAACTTTTCTTGTTCCCGAGGGGGGGGGGGGGCGAACCAGCCATACAGTATTAGATTCATGGGGACCAGAAGCTATTTAAATGCTTTCCAGTCAAGAATTCAATTAGATGGGCTTCTGCTCATCTGTGAAGCAAAGTACTTGCTGAAATTTGATGAAGTGAGTCTGAGTTTCGGATGAGTGGTTTTTCTGGGGCACACACTCGGGGGGGGGGGGGGGGTCGGCGGTTGAGTGCGTTTCGATGGGAAT
>JAODKF010000112.1:724163-735823 GCA_026779585.1 Mormyrus proboscirostris
GGGGGGGGGGGGGGGGTTTCGCTCGGAGTGAGCGCATTTCCTAAAGAATGTTGAACGCAGACCCGCTCAGTCCTCCAGAGACAGCCACCGCCGCAGAGAAACGGGATCCCCAAGCCGGGAATGGAGGGGGGCTTGTGACTCCCTTCTATCGACCCTGTGCAGCTTCAAAGGGGTCCTGGAAGCCATTAAAATGGACAGACCCGCCAGAAAATAAACTATGCACCATTCCTGTAGAAGATGCAGAGGAATGTGCCCCCCTACTCCCCCACCCCGACCCAAACAGGCTGGGACTTTGTTCCGGCTTGGGCCCTGATCCGCGCAGCGGATGCTCATAAAAGCACAGGGGCCAGCACAGGGGCCCGCACAGGGGCCCACTTCACTCCCACTGCCGGCCCGTCTCATAAAGACACTCCCCAGACCCCCGGCCCCGGGCTCTCAGGAGACATCGCGCGGTCACTGACACGGCTCCGTTTCATCATGGAAAAACATCGGCCACAATGTTCAGCCGGCCTGGAGATGTTAGGGCATGTGCGTGCATGTGTACGCCAAAATGCATTATTTCCTTCCACGGTAATGAAAACATGAAATACCTGCAGAGGATGTTATATATCCAAGCACATCTGTTACAACAGTCACCGAGTCTAGCCGCTCCGCTTCTTCCTGTCTCCTACTTAGCATAGACCAACTTTTGGCTAAGAATCTTTAAGATAACAGTAGAAAACATATTTCACCTGCATGTTTGTTTTGTGTTGTTTCATCACAATGGTTTCCAGATGCACAGGACTGTGCTTCTGAAAAAAGCCGGTTAATGAAAGCTTATCAGATGTGTGCTGATAGTGACCTCTGGTGGAAAAATGCTGTACTGTACCCAGTGGCAGAGTACTGGGCTAGCATGGCGGTGCAGTGGTTAGCAGTTGTCTAACACCTGTGTGTGTGGAGTATGCATGTTCTCCCTGTATTTTTGTGGGGATTCCTGTAGTTTTCCTCCACAGTCCAAAAGTATGTTGAGATTAACAGGAGTTACCAAATTGATTTCTGACACTTGCACGAGAAATCAGATATCAAATCTATATCATTCCATTATAAACCTAAAATTAGTTACAAATAAAAAGCATTGTGGTAATTTGCAAACCTTAGGGGTTTACATACATGTAAATGCGTGTGCAGACTTGTCTCAAATTGAAAATCTCATGCCAGCCATCTGAGCAAAGTTGACAACCATTCACAGGGGTGCATGTGTGAGTGAATGGTGTGTGAGTGTGCCCTGTGATGGGTTGGCACCCCTGCAGCTGGATTGTTACCTGCTTTGTGCCCGGACCCCCTGCAACTCTGAATAAGGTAAGTAGTTACCAGTGGATCCATCAGGACTAGACCAGACAAATCAGCAGATCCATATTCAGGGAAGAATGACATCTGCTTCCCTTCTGCTTCCCTTCTGGTTTGCTGACTCACCTCCAATGTCCAATGTGTTGCTCTCAGTTATGGGGGACTGTGTACAGCTGAACTGTGTGTGATCAGAAAGATGCTTGCTGGATCAAATCCTGGCACAGCAGAGTAATTTCACAGTGGGGCATCTAAGCAAGGCCCTTAATCCCTAACTGCACCTGGGATTATTTTACCCTATTTTCTCAAAAATGTCACTTTGGATAAAACCGTCTGCTAAATAAACGAGATGGAAATAAATCGGGACATTAAACAGGGTGAACGGACTCCATAATGCATGTGTAAAACAAACGGACTCCATAATGCATGTGTAAAACAAATGGACTCCATAATGCATGTGTAAAACGAACGGACTCCATAATGCATGTGTAAAACTGGTTAGCAGGAAACTCCTTTATTCTCTGGAAAAGGATCAAATTCATGGCATTTCTATGCAGGAAATACTTTGACGTGAGCTAGTTTGCTGAGATACGCACCCCATTACTTACTTCCTTTGCACTAAACCTCCGCATCAGGCATGACTCTCTTGAAATGTCATAGCATAGAACTACTGTATCCTACAGGAGAGTCATCTCCCTTTATGGCATGGGCCTTGTCAGACTAGACTTTTATTATAATTTAAAAAGTACTTAAAATCCACTCACCGTGACACTCTTCCTCTCTGCTAAGTGCCTTCTCCCAATGACACAACACTCTCATTGTCAAGAGCCACTGTAGGGTCAAAGGTCAGAGCAAAGTGTGAACTGTGTGGAGCAGGGACTCGATCAGGTAACTCAGTGAACTTCGGCGTACTCGCCTGAGGTGGGGTGTGGAGTATGAGGTTGGAATTGTGTCATCTTTAAAGAACTAACAAATGAAATAAGGATGGGAATGTCTAATCTCTAATATCTGTCTTCTTTTTAAAAAAAATTAATTCTTGGAGACAAATGAAATCGGTGACATTTGGTGAGCCCTCCATCTTTCATCATTGTGTACCACAGTTGGAAGGTTAAACAGAAGATATATGAAAGTCAGATACTATGGGAGCAGATGTTGGAGTGTGTATAATCTGACTCTTCCACGCCTGGGCTCACCTGTCTTAGCCCCTAGAAAAGAGACACCGATAATGTAATCTCTCCCCCCGTCTTTCTATGTTCCTTCTCATGTGACTCCGATTCCAAAGATGGGGTTGATTTTCAGTCCCATGAACAGGTCGGGGGGGGGGGGCGAGGTCAGGATATACGGCTTCAGGGATTATCTGACTTAATTAACATCCTGCCTAATTACCGCTAGCATTCCTCCCTCCACACCGTCCCTCGCTCCACTTTGATTGCGGCTCACGTTTCGGCCTTAGCTTCCTGTCCACTCCCCACTCGCGTGGGAAACGAAAGCAGAGATCGGCCGGATGAATGGAGTTTCACTTTTCCACAGTTTCATTAGTTACCTCTGCATCCCCACCCCTCTGTCTCCCTAGCGTTTGACCCATTCTGAGACGTACCGCAGCAGGCAGCACAGAACTCCTGTTTGTTTCTCTATGCTAATCTTTCAAATCAGACAGCAGGACGGCAGTGAGTCAGAGCGACAGGGAGTGGAGGTGAAGGCCGGATTCTGCCACAGCTGATGGGCCTGGCGAGCGGCACTCGGGCCTGGTAGGAAATAGGACGTGACTCAGTCAGATCTGTTAGGTAATCGTGAGCCATGAGTTTCCATTAAATGGTTTTTCCTCCTTGGTGACATGGTGGTGCAGTGGTTAGCGCTGTCGCCTCACACCTCTGGGACCTGGGCCAGCGTCTCCACCAGGATTCCATGTGTGTGGAGTCTGCATGTTCTCCCTGTGTCATTGTGGGGTTTTCCCTCTGGGTACTACGGTCCCCCCCCACTCCACACACACACACACACACACACACACACACACACACACAGTCCAAAAACACAGAGGTAAACTGGAGTTACCAAATTGCCCGTAGGTGTGCATGTATGAATATGCCCTGCGATCCGTTGGTGCCCCATGCTGGGTCATTCCCTGCCTTGGGCCCCCAGCCTCTGGGATGGGCTCCAGTCGCCCTGTGACCCTGAATAGGACAAGCGGTGAAAGTGGATGGATGGATGTTTTCCCTATTGGAGTGAGTCTCTTGGTACCACCACTCCGCCCACGCTGCAGGCACAGCAAGCCGCCTCCCGTGGCTGTGGTCAGCAGGTAGTCTAGCATCGATTATCACCAGCGCACATGTGAACTGGTCCACATGCAACTCATTACGCTGAGACACATCACAGCGTTTAAGCAGTCACTGGCTATCTGACATGCACTTGTAGATAACAGAAACCACATGACTTTAATTTTTACCTTTGAGTGACCGAGACGAATATACTGAAAATACTGCAAACTGCACACCTTAAATAACAAGAAAACTAAGAAAAATTATAATAAAATAGCAGACCTTTTTGTACCATGTTTTATTGGAAAAACAAATAAAATTAAACAAAAAAAAAGCTGTTATACAGCCTCAAGCCATCCAGAGAAACTTCTCCTCTCTGCAAGAGAAGTTGTGTACAATGACATCATCACTGTGGACCATCACCGGCACTTCGGCAAGGCGATATATGCTAAGACAGTGGGTTGCTGCCGTCCCTGACTCAGTGCGGCAAGAAGAGGATTTCCAGCACGACTTTGATTATCTCAGAAGACCGCAAGCAGTGGGATGAGTCCTTTAATTAAACAGAGCAAAGTGTGTATGAACCATATTACAAACACATAATATAGGATGTAAGACGCTCCTTCGAGAAAATGAAGTGATGCACTTGGGGACAGTGTACCAGTACAAATATAAACATTTTCCTAAAAATATTTACTGGGACAGTAATTTAGCTTTTCCTCTTCATATTACTCCAGTTACCTTTTCTACACATTTGCAAGATCGCATATGTTCAGTCAAATTCCCGTATAGCAAGGAAATTCATTCTGTGATCAAAGGTTTTAAATCGGACTGGAGGGGAGCCGTTCAATAATGGGAATGTGTGAAGCATAGCTTGTATAATGAAGGATGGGGGGGGGGGGGGGGTTCCCCACAGGAAGTGGCATTATAGACCTGTGCTGCGTCCTTCCTGAACGAGATGATATGATGCTGGATTGGTCTGAAGAGGGTCTTTGCCATTTTAGTCTGGGGGAGCTTCCCTTGAATCACAGTCTGGGGCCGGAATTCAGCTTGTCCGTCATTCTGGACATCTTAGAACACAGCAGTGACCCAGCGGGAGACGAGTCGATTCCCCCCTTTCAAGGAATAACATCCCCTCACTCCATTGCCGATGTGTCTCCTAGTAAACGGTTGGCCACGTTTTTTTCCTCAGTATTCTGGGGGAAGGAAGGAGGAGGAGGGAGAGAGAGAAAGACAGACAGAGAGAGAGAGAGAGAGAGAGAGAGAGAGAGAGAGAGAGAGAGAGAGAGAGAGAGAGAGAGAGAACGAGAACTAGAGGGGAATTCAGAACTTCCTGGTGTTTGTTCGACACGTTCACACGGGCATCTGCTCGCAGGAACCAAGTTGATTTGAAGTTGGATGCTTTCAGCCGCTTTCTAGCAAGAGGGTCACAAAAAAAGCAACAACAACGGCAACAAAAAAATATATTAAAAAAAAAATAAAAAGGAGGAGGAAATATCGAAAGCCTAGATATTGCAGAGTCCACCAGTCTGTTCCTGATACACTTCAATGACATCCTCGTCCTCCATTCCCAACTGAAAGCAGACAAAGAGCGGGTTATGAACATCATATTTGCTTAATATTCTTATTTTGCTATAAAACTAGAAAAAAAGATTACAAAATTTCAAATGAATTGGCAGGTTGAGGTAAGACTAGGCACCTCTTTTGGGGTTTGGTTGTCTGCAATTCTCTGTCCTTCAAATAAAAACCTTAGAGAATTCATGGGAACACCCTAGAAAGAAAAGAAAATTAAATTCAGATGATTGATGAATTCTGGGCTAACTGGGAGTAATGGTGAAAATGACCCTGGTCATGTTTACCTGTCTCTGGCTGTATGATTCCTTTAACTTCTTCAGGTGTGTTGTCATCTTCACCTTGAAGTGAATTTCACTGTTATCCTGAGGAGCGGAAGAAAAAGCAAACACAGGGTCACATGTGAACAAGCTCTGATCACTCTCTGTTCCTGCCAGACCAACCCACAACTTCATGCTGAAGCAGAACATTATCCTTACATTCAGTCTGTGCTCCGCCCCCTCACCCCACCCCCATCTTACCTGACCAATCACCTTCAGCTTGATGTACTCCCCATCCTTTCTGTCCCCTGCATCCTGGCTTGATGGTTTTGTCTCCTGCAATGATGAAGGGAGTTATTCGCATGTGGAAGCATCACACACCAAAGGCTGAGCTTTCAGAACTATGGTCGCCACTCCTTGCATAAGCACTGAACTGCCAGAACACCCTGCAAAGCTCACAAGGAACTTCTAGTTTTGCTATTACCTATTATGTAAAAGGCTTTGAAGCCTACAGTGTCTATAGTATGTTCCAGACAGCATGACACTCAATTTCCTACTTAGTCATACACAAACACTTACTGCAGCTTAACTGATGTTTCACGCATAACCATCTAAGCACCCCGTGTTGGCATGTGTGGGGGTAATCCATATTGGCTCCTTCATCATACCAGCATAAAATTAAAATGGAGAAGACTAACATGCAGAGGTCCTCCTACATTACTTCTGGACCTACTTATGTAAAAATATCAACAATAATCACACGTTTCCAATGACACATTACGGATGTGAAAGCTGGTGGACGTTATTTAATCAGGCGTTTCTATAGCTCCTCCATCACATCAGCCCTGCTGCCTCCAAACGAGAGATCCGGCCTGTTTGCGCCTTCTGTCTGCACCGTTTACGTATGCATGTCTGCATCTCCAGTTTGGACACGGAGGTACTCCTCATCCCGTCCTAATCTCTGTTTCGCAAATTTTAAAATGTTATAACATCTCAATTTATCTAATTCCATCCAAATCTATTAAATCTGTGATTTCACTTATATTTTAATATTCACGAACACACGTCACGTAGTATACCTGAAACGGGAAATGGGACAGGGGAAAAACACCCGCATCTGAGAATGAAGCCTTTGTACGCGCGACCATCTACCTTGTATTTTTCATAAGTGTGCATCTACAGGCCTCTTCAGTACATCCCACATCCAGCGAAACTGGGGTTAAAATTAACCCACAATGCTGCGTTTCTTTAACCCTACACATACGCATGGAGGACAACCCCGGCCACTTTAACGGTACATAACAGCAGAAAATTAACACAGGTGTGCTCATCAACGTGCTGCGCAGAAAACTGTACGACATTAGAGGCTGTAAAACCAAGCTGGGCTGGTTAAACTTCTGAGCAGCGCTACACAGAAAAGCCCTGCTTCCATGTGCATGTCTTCTAGACAAGATAAAGATCAATACAGAGATACTCCATCGACACATACCCTGCTACGGACTAACCAGACAGGATGTGAATTACCAGCTACTCAGAACCGGACAGCCAGTCTGAGGAATTACACGGCGCGTGACAGGGGTGCATCGGTATTTCACCAACCAGCAGTGATTAATAGTGTGCAAACTAGTACAAAGCAGAAAGCACCATTTCCACTTAGCACTCCAAACATGCTCCGGATTTCACAAACACAAACAACGAGCCAGACTGGCAAGTGCAATCTCGACTCGGCCTCGATCCTGAGGGCCCTCAGCTATCGTTTCCTGGCTGTTCTGAAGCAGATCACACTTACCGTATCTGACATGGTATTTAGTTGGGAGGTAAACGTTTCGAATCACTTTTGTTTCAATACAGATGTATTGTGTATTCTTTCTGAGTCTGCACTAAGCAAAAACAGGCTCTGACCTCATTGGTATGGGGCGGTCCTTCCGGAGTCTTACGTTACCGCATTGGCCAACTTGTTCGCCATATGCAGAAAAAAATAAAAGAGAGGAATGAACCTCAAACCAATCAAAGGTACGATGTGCTCTGACGATACGTGACGACGCTTGACTGACTGCTGTAGTTGACGTAGACTGATAGAGGCTTTGGGACACTGACTAAAAGCCCAGGTAGATAAAAAAAATTGACAGAGTGAGAAAGAGGTACAATATTTAGAAATCGCTTAGCAGTAATCACGGTAAATGTTAAAAGTGGAGCATCACATTATTGCACAGTAAGAGAAAAGATCTGTTTTATTTTTTAGACAGATCGTGGGCTTAGAATATTTCAGCATCCTTTGGTTGTAATGGTCTTTGCCATCGGCAATTTTTTTCAAATCAAAAGTTTGATTTAAATTTTATGTGACTCACAAGTGTTCGTTAGATTTTAAACATTTATTGGTTTTGAAAAGGAAAGTTAATAATTTTAATTGATAATGTTATGTACGATAATGCTCGTTCGTAATAACATTATGTGATTTTTCAAAAAAATAGAAAAAAGACAAATAGATCTTGACGTTTCCACTCGAGAAATCAGACCAAGTTACATTATTCAAGTTAAAGTCTTACCAGGGGTATGATCTATAATCATATCTGCAAAGGGGCCCTGTGTATACAGGATTTTGAGATAACCTTTAGGTCAGCTGTCCAAACCTAGCTGTGAGGTCTTCTATCAGTCTTCTAATTAGTAATCTAACTAGGGATAATCTGATTTTCTGAATAAGATTGGCCAGCCCTGGACTGCCCTTTTGTTTGACCCTACCAAAATGGTGACTTCTTGCGGCTACAGGACCCGAAGGCCACACTCAGGAGTGGCACAAAAGTGATGATGAGCACAAAAGTGGAAAAATACTTCAGATTTGATGGACCACTGTTAAATAAAATATAGAAAATAATTACTGATTAAATGTTGGTGCTGTTTGAGACAGTTTTTGAGGTGAGTATAGTTGTGTTGATAGTCAGTAATTTACCAAAATGGAATGCAATGGGATGGAATGGAATGTAAAGTTTGACTAATTAAAGGTTGTTATTATTATATAAGGATTCCTGTCTGGTTTAATGGCAGTGCCTATTAGGACCTTATAGGAAGGTTCATCTCCCTTGTCGGACCTTTTGCGAGTACATGCATTTGTGTTTTGCAAATGTGATGTAATGTAACACCAGAAAATGTTTTACAAGCAATTTCTGCAGTATTGTGGCAACACATATTACAAACAAATTCCTTTGAGTAATAGAAATGCGAGATGGAGTATGTAAGGGCGGCTACTTGGTAGTGCTTTACTCTAAAGTGCGCTGTGGCATTTCTTTGGTAATATCATAACCCCCCCACCTTCTCTTCCCCTTGCTGTTTCATAGCTGTACCCGTGGGGGGAAAGCTTGGGAGGAGTCTCAAGAAGTTTCTGGAAAAAAAAAAACAAAGCACATTCTTACAGAAGTGCATGAAGCACTCGCCGCCAGCGACGCCAAGCTTGGGGGAGTCATCAGAGTGGGCAGCTGACCAGCACCGATAAGAGGCAGCGGTTCCTTTTATGCAGTGTTGCCTTTACATTTGCTAAACCGTCGCATGCATGATAAGTGTCTGATTTGGCTCACTTGGAGACAAGTGGCAAGTAGCAGCTGGCAAAAAGACCTGGCACTTACATTTGGCCCTCTTTTTGGAAGCGTTTTAATTTTTGTTGAAGGCAATGGGAAGATGTGGGGTTTCCTCCACCTCGTGAATGTTAGATAACGTTGCGGATTTGGAGGTGATTGTGTATTCGTACCTCCTGTCTTATTTTTGTATAACTTTTCCATTCCTTACGGGACAATTTTAACCTGAATGGTTAAAATTCATGGTCCGGCTTTGGACGAGCTGTTGAGGGGAATCGGAAGTGTGATGGAGGTTCGGAGCACGGGGCCCCCCCCAGCGGGAGGCGGCCGCCATGTCATTAGGACTCGCAGGTGAGAGCGCTTCTGGGACTGTGTTTCACACATCCTCTGCTTTCTGTTGCATCTGCAGTACTAGAAATGGTAGTCATACTCATCGCAACACATTTATACCAAAAGACAGATATAACAAATATAACTGGCTGCATGTTTAGGGCGGCTTCTATAGCTGCAATGGAAAACTACTTATTTTTTTATTTCTTTTACACACTCAGGTTCAGTCCTGACAAAGTGGACATCCTGATTGTTCAAGCCATCTGTGAGTACTACCAAAGACAGATCTGAGGGTGGCCGCCTTTGTTAAAGGGGTCAGGGCATTAAACAACTGATGACCAGTTTGGGAGTAGTGGGTTAGCAGTGAACGAGATCCCGAGATACTTGAACTCCTCCACTTGAGGTAGTACGTCTTCCCTGACCCGAAGAGGGCAATCCACCCGTTTCCGGCTGAGAACCATCGTGTCGGACTTGGAGGTGCTAATCCTCATCCCCGCCGTTCGCACTCGGCTGCGAACCGCCCCAGAGCACGCTGGAGATCCCCAGCAGATGACATCGTCTGCAAAAAGCAGTGAGGCAATCCTGAGGCCACCAAACTGGACACCCTCAACGCCCCGGCTGCACCTAGAAATCCTGTCCATAAATATTATAAACAGGACCGACGACAAAGGGCAGCCCTGGCGGAGCCCAACCCGCACTGGGAACACGTCCGACTTATTACCGGCAATGCGTGGGGAGTCGGTGTTGGGGAGGACAAATCCCATCCCCGGCTGAAATGTCTTGCAAATACAGCCTGAGTATGACCTGTGGTTGGACCCTCCAATGGTTCAGAGTCCTGCCAGTGTCTACGATGGGAAGTTTCTAATTAAAGTGATTAGGGGAGCGGTAAAAAAAATATTATCCCAGTGAAAATTCGGTTTGCCTTCCCTCCTACTTCACTAAACAACTGACTTGTAAGTCACTTTCCGTAATGATGTTGGTAGAAACAGTTTTCAGATAATGAGATTCAGCCGAATCTTATTGGAACCAGCTCATTCTGTGTATGGGGTGGGTTACCTGCAGATTTATTTGCACAAAAGGATACTCATTGTTACTCATTTTATTATGTATTATTGTCATACCTCCAGTGTTTTGCGTTCCATTCATATCCCAATTGAGAGGAAAGCTACACTGTCTAATACTTTATTCCACTTTCACTGTTGAAATATGTCATCTGGGAAGACTGTGATGTACCAATCACGTTCAGCGACAGTGTTTCCCCCCTGAAAAAAATGTATCTTTTGGTCACAAACAGTGACTGCGCTAAATATTAAATCAATGTGCTTCTTATTTAGAGGTTGTCTTCTCTACCTGCTAGTTAAGTTTAAATACTCCATTAAGTAACCATATCCCAGCAACACCACAAATGACAATCAAAGGTAGGAAGCCCCAAACAGAAGGTTTGCCTAAACCGACCAGTTTCTTCACCACAGACAATGAAAGGTGCTGGGACTTGCAGCCTGGTGTGAGAAAAACAACCTCACTTCGAACACAGATAAAACCAAGGAGATGATCATCGACCCAAGAAGCAGCAGCACATTCCTGTTCATATCCGCGAGGCCGAAGTGGAGAGAGTGGGAATCTTCAAATTCCTTGGAAGTTACAAGTGAGGATCTGACTTGGACTCATAACACACAACAACTCATCAACCAGGCACACATAAGACTGTACTTCCTGAGGACATTTGGTATGAAAACCAAAATCCTAACCAATTTCTACAGGGGTACAGTAGAGAGTGTCATCCCCAGTTCCATCACTGTATGGTATAGTAACTCTTCTGTGCAGGGGAGGAAGGCTCTCTAGCAGGTGATTAAAACTGCGCAGTACATTTCTGGGTCAACCTTTCCCTCTCCGCAGGACATCTATAACAGTAGGGTCACCAACAGAGCCCTGAACATAATTAAAGACAATACACACCCCCAGCACATCGCGTCCACACCACTCCCCACAGGAAGACGCTACAGGAGCATACAGTCACGCACCACAAGACTGATGAAGAGCTTTTTCCCTCAGGCAATCAGACTCTTAAACGATGCTGAAAGCTCAAGTTAATCTCACCCCATATTTATATCCAACTCTTACTGTATATCACTTAGCACTGTGCACATTACCGAGTGGTTCTTATATTTTAATATTTTTTTTTAATTATTCTATTTTATATTTTTTTGGAAGGGTGAGCAAGCAGTGTAACAATTTCATTGCGTGGTTCTAACATGTACATGTTTCTTACTGTGTACAGTGTATGACAATAAACTTCTTGACTTGAAACACCTGATGATGATACAGCAACACTGAGTGACTGGGGGGGGGGGGGGGGG
>JAODKF010000112.1:735923-746859 GCA_026779585.1 Mormyrus proboscirostris
AAAAAAAAAACATCAAACATCAGATTGTTATGATGAAGTGATGCCTTTGTTTGGGTTTTTAAACATATGTTGCAATAGTGCTGCAATGTAGGATTCTAAAGGTTTTGTCATTTGCACAAGTACTGAGTACACAGATGCTTACTTGTGTGTTTCCTGAACACTGGGTAATTCAACACAGGTTAAAAAGACATAGGACAAACATTTAGTAACAGGACGTTGGACAAATTATCAGTGGTGTGATTATATAAGAGAATCGATTCACATTGACGATTTACGTGCAGTGCACACCTGCCTCCTCCATATTTAAAAACGCGTTTTAATTTGATACTCCTCGGCTACCGTTGCTCTGTACAGCGTATCGGTAAATTTGAGAGTCGGAAAGGAATATCTATAGAAACTATCGAACGAAGACATTAATTTTGTATATCACTAACTGGCTTACTTGCGAACTACGATATAACAACGTCTGATGTGTTTTTTACGGTAGTTCGAGTGATGATCGATTAGACACACATGGTTCTGGTGGCGCACATGTTTCTAGTAGTCGCTAAATGATCGGCGTGTTTTCGTCCTACACGGGTAGACCCTATTTTTTTTCCCGTGACCAAAAATAAAAAAAATAATTAATAGAATAGCAGCTTCAAATTAAAGGCAAAATGTCTCAGCTACAAGCGAGATTCTTCACAGAAAATGAAAAGTAAGTCGATTTGACGCCCCCGTTAACTTCGGCTCGGCGTGTTCATACTTACTGTTAGTCCAACAAGTTTTCAGTGTTTTGTGTCTAACAAGTATCTGCTTTATAAATGAGGCACCTAGTGTAACTGCGCACACATGTATCCCATTTATTCGTCTTTTATTGAATTTAATGTCGCGCTGGAGATACACTGGGATTCACGCCGCCATGCGGTTCAGTTAATTGGTGTCCCAGTTGCCCATGGCCTGTGGTCGTATGATGCGATGGATTGGCGTCTTGTTCGGGATTTATCCCAGCCTTTTGCCCTGTGCTGCCTTGGACAGGCTTCAGGTCACGTCGCTCAGTAACCAGTATACGATTGAGTGATAGATGGCTGTTTCTTTAGTCCAGAAGGTGCGTTTTGGATCACGCTGTGCACGATCACGTTATAACCATTTTCACTACTTTAGGTATAAAATCGATGACGTCCCGTTCTCCATCCCAGCTTCATCGGAGGTAAAGGATCTTAGTGACATCATTAACAAGCTGCTCGAAGCGAAATATGGTAAGGCCGTGGTACGGTGGTCAGGCATAAGCCATTGCCAGCCTTCGGTTACGATAGAGTCAGCGCACTGTGTGTGTGTGTGGGGGGGTTAACTTTGCTTTCTCCCTGTTTATTCTAGCTGCCCACAGGCATGTTGACTTTGACTTCTTGGTCAGAGGACAGTTCCTTCGTATGCAGTTGGTTGACCACATGGAAGCCGAGGGCATCACAACGGTGAGGATAGTTGCTGGGGCAGCTAGACATATTGGCATAAGGCTCGATCAGTTTGCAATATTTGCCCCCATTCAGACCATGTGATTGCCTGGTGCCCCCTGTTGGCCACAAACAGTCACTACATCATTAAAAAAAACATGTTCCTTATTTAAGAGATTATAACCAGCCAGCTGCGATCTCTGCGACTCTTCTTACTATTCATTTGTTTGTTGGTTAATTGATTGAAACATGTGAGAGGGGGGTGTTTTTTTTTGAGTAACAAATTGTGCAAATAAATCTACAGGTACATTTTAAACATTTAAAACAATGAATAGGTAGCTGTGTGCTTCACCTGCGTTGCCTTTGCCTCCAGGAAGAGGTGGTGGAGATTGAGTATGTGCAGAGATTCACAGCGCCTGAGCCTGAGGAGTGCATTATGCACGATGACTGGATCAGCTCCGTGGAGGCCGACATGGAGTGGTAAGTCACCACATCACTATGGGTCTGCTTCCCACAAGATTTTGCAATGTGTCTTTGGGGAATTTTTGCCCATTCATCCAGAAGAGCATTTCTGAAGTCAGGTACTGATGTTTGACATAAAGGCTTGGCTCACGATCTCTGTTCTGGTTCATCCAAAAGGTTTTCACTGGGGTTGAGGTCAGGGCTCTGTGCAGGCCAGTCAAGTTCTTTCACACCAAACTCACCCAACCATGTCTTTATGGACCTTGCTTTGTGCACTGGGGCACAGTCATGCTGGAACAGAAAGGAACCTTCCCCAAACTGTTCCCACATAGCTGGAAGCATAGAATTGTCCAAAATGTCTTGATATGCTGAAGCATTAAGAGTTCCCTTCACTGGAGCTGAGGGTCCTAGCTCAAACAACTCGATGTAATGTTCTCCCAGCATCTGCCAAACCCATCCATCAGTCTGCCAGTCAGAGAAGCGTGATTTGTCACTCTACAGAACACATTTCCACTGCTCCAGAGTCCAGTGGCGACGTGCTTTACACCAGTCCATCTGACGCTTGGCATTGCGCTTGGCGATGTGAGGCTTGCATGCAGCTGCTCAGCCATGGAAGCCCATCCTGTGAAGCCCCCAGTACAAAGTTTTTGTGCTGCGGTTAATGCCAGAGGAAGTATGGAGCTCTGTAGCTATTGTGGGAACAGGACGTTGGCGACTTTCATTCTCTGTGCACCTCAGCACTCGGCGACCCGCTCTTTCTTTACATGGTCTGTCACTTCATGGCAGAGCTCTGTGTAGCTGTAAGGAATCGGGAACTGGTGAAATTCGGTCAAACAGCAGAATGTTGCCTGGTCTGCTGCAGAAAATGCAGATTCCTGGAAGTCAGCACAGCTCTAGGTAACAGCAGGGGGTCTTGTGACCTCCGAGGGCCACTGGGAAGGCGTCAGGCATTTAAGGCGACAACAGCCTCTAGTGACAGGGTCCAGGGGCAGGTGGAATTTTTATACCTGTTATTGACTTGGCACCTCCTGCAGGATCCTGACCGGCTCCTACGATAAGACTGCGCGGATCTGGTCGCCGGAGGGGAACGCTGTAATGACCGTGGCAGGTCACGCGGACGTGGTGAAGGACGTGGCCTGGGTGAAGAGAGGTGACATGGTTGTTTTTTTTTTTTTGCTTGTTGGGATGGAAATCTGGGTTCATAGGCTTCAGCATGTGAGGGGCTCTCCAAGGCCGTCTGTCCTGCCTGATGGGTGCTATGTCCCCCCCCCCCCCTCCCCCCCGCAGATGGGTTGACTTCCCTGCTGCTCACTGCCTCCCTGGACCAGACAGTGGTGCTGTGGGAGTGGAGCTCGGAGCCGAACAAAATCAAAGCCCGCCATTGTTGTCGGGGGCACGCCGGCAGTGTGGACTCTGTCGCTGTCGACCCCACGCAGACCAAGGTGAGACAGGGGGTGGGGGGGCAGATACAGAGACACAGTTACTATTAATAACCCACCCAGGTTCATTAAGAACTTACCCACCCCAGTATGGAGAGGAGAGAGCCTGAGCTGACTGAGGCATGGGGTCCAAACCCAAACTGCCTCTCTACTTTACCTGAACTGTCTGAGGACGTTTTTTACAGGAGTAAAATTCCCCGTTCCATCCAGCCACGTATCCTGCGGTAATAAAACACAGATATGGTGGTGTTCTGATCACCAGGTGGAACATGGCAGGATCGAATCCAGTCTTGTGACCCTTCTCTAACAGTGCCATCTGGGCTTTGACTTCAGTCACTCATCTCCGGCACTCAGACTTTTATTAATAACAATAATAAAAATAAAATATTTGTCCCCCTTTCGATTTCCCAAGTTCTGCAGTGGCTCCTGGGATAAAATGCTGAAGATCTGGTCTGCAGGTATGTGTGTGTTCAGCAGTTTTTTCAGCCGTCTCGCTTCGCTTCGGTCTCAAACCAAAAACAGACATCTGGGTGTGAACTTCCATCTAACGACTTCTGTCTTGGACTTCAGTCCCCACAGATAAAGAGGACGAGTACCAGGAGATGGCAGACAGACCACGGAAAAAGCAGAAAACCGAGAAGCTGGGTTTGACTCGAGTACGGAGGAGGGCTGGGGCGTTGAGGGTGGGGGGCCTCTCCATCGCAGCACGGGTGCTCGCTTCAGAGGGACAGGATGTGCACACAGTCACACGTTGAGGGCAAACAAAAGCTGCCATTTAAACTCGACTCAGTGAGGAGCACGGAGAGAAGTCAAACTTCGCTTCCATAATGCAGCAGCTGGATGCAAAGAGCTACCTACACGGCTGTAGTTTGTGGCTCCTTGGCAGTCTTGCCCGCCATTGGGGTCAAGGGCCCAATGGGGAAGTCACTGTACCAACCCTGGGATTTGACCTGATGACCTTCTGGTTACAGTCACAGTAACCCTAACCAGAGCCACATGCTGCCCCATAGCATTAATATGACTCCCAATTCAAAATTGTATCCAAGTGTAATTTAGGGCTCTTTCCCTTTGTAGACCCCCCTGATGACTCTGTCTGGACACACTGAGGCAGTCTCGTCTGTGCTGTGGTGTGACAGCGAGCAGGTCTGCAGTGCATCCTGGGATCACACCATCCGGCTGTGGGACCCAGAGACCGGGAGCCTGAAGTCCACTCTGGTTAGTGATTAAGGGGTGCACTTTTCCCAGATCAACACATGGGGGTGCTACTCAGACTTTCCATTTTGGTATTATTGTTCATATAATGTCCCATAGGCTTACAGTTTAATGATTTTAAGTTTCCCCAGATGGCCGAGTAGGTTGGTAACTGACCCAGCGGGGGAGTGTGTACCTGTCAGTACATGTCTGATCTCTGTTCTGTCTTTCTCCTCTGTACCTTGTTATTGCGATATTTAGACTGGCAGCAAGGTGTTCAACTGCATTTCGTACTCCCCGCTAAGCCGGCGCCTGGCCTCTGGGAGTGCTGACCGCCACGTCCGGCTGTGGGACCCCCGTTCCAAAGGTGGGCGACCATGTCACCTGTCTCCGAGTGGGTCAGTGCTGGGGTTCTTTGCCAAGGGCCGTTAGACGCTGGTGGCTCCATCCTAGCCTGGGTGACCCGTTTGCTCTTCGCAGATGGATCCCTGGTGCTGCTCTCCCTCACGTCGCACACGGGCTGGGTGACGGCAGTGCAGTGGTCTCCCACGCATGAACATCAGCTAGTGTCCGGGTCCCTGGACTGCATGGTCAAACTCTGGGACACACGGAGGTTCGTGAGTCTCCCCTCTGTCAAAGCAAATTGTTCCAACGAGACTCAAAATATGCCTTTTGAATCCTCCCTTAGTGGTCATAGTGATCGTTACGGTGATGTGTTGCCGTGGGCGACAGGTCATGTGATGCTGGAACTCATTGTGAGACCTGACTTGTGCACACAGCTGTAAGGCTCCCTTGTATGACCTGGCAGCTCATGAAGACAAAGTGTTCTGTGTGGACTGGAGGGAAGATGGGGTAAGTCACTTGGGGGGGGGGGTGTGTAATAGCAAGGCCAAGAGAGCAGTAACTGGGCATGACATGTAAAATACCCCAAATCTGTGGTTTAACTAGAAGTGCATTTAAATTAGGCATCTGGCCCTTTAAGGGGGTCTTGGTCTCTGTGTCTGTGTGTTATTACACAAAGCTGAGCAGGACCTTTACAGCAAGTGTGCACTGGTGTGAAGGTGGACCTACACCCACTCTGATGTTACCCTTTTTTCTGCACCTCTAGCTTCTGCTGAGCGGGGGGGCGGACAACAAGCTCTACACCTACAGATACTCGTCCTGCGTGTCAGGTGCCGGAGCATAACTGGGCTCCACAACGGAGCGCTCGGCCAAACGGGGTGCGTGGGATACTGGGAGATCCAGCTATAAATGAAAGTGTTATTTTTATGGTCATTTTAACTCGTGATGATTCGCTGAATATTGTTACTGGTTGTATGATGAAAGAATTAAAAATGTTGGAAAAAGGTTGATTCAGTGGGTTCGTTTCGTGCTGGGTTCGGTGACCTCGGGACTCGGCGTGCTCCTTGACTGCTGGGCTGACCACAGACGGCACACCGTTACCGTTGCATGTGGAGAGTGAGCCGGCAGTCGGTCTTTGTGAAAGAAAGAAGTTGTTTTTCTGAGATGAGGTTGTAGTGACTTGGACACATAATATTTTATGAAGACTAATTGGAACAATTTGATCTGTGCTTTCAGTGGATAATGGATGGATTTTTTTTAGTTTCATCACTGTGTCATTCATAGATTCCCCTTTTTCGCTCTGCAATTCTTGCTGTAAGGGGTCCTTTAAAACCTTTTTTTGTTAAATTTTCAGTAGCTATTTCAATCTAAAAGGCAATAGGGTTGCAAAGGGGTAGTAAATTTCTGTAAACTTCCCAAAAACTTTCCGTGCCATGGGAAGTTAAGCTGGGGAATTTTGGAAATATTCCAAGTTGGAAACTTTCCAAGGGAATAGTCAGGAATATTTTGGAATTAATAGAAATTTCCTAGACTTTGCAGCCCGACCAGGCCAATACTTTCACGTAAACAAAGGCCGAGATGATTTCTCCTTGCACTGCGATTCATATGAGCACCACCAAAGAAATGTACAGGTATGCACTTTTTCCATGTATGAAATTGTATACATCCTTTTTCCTAAAAGCCCAAGGCAATGTCGTTCTGCTCAAAAAACGCATGATCTCACATTTAGTTGAATTCATTATGATACATTTTTAAAGAACAGCGTATGGATAACAATATATGCAACCCCTTAGTCTTAGGTGAGGCTTACTGAGTTGATTCATGCAGATTAATGCTCATGTATAAATGTGCATGGTGAGTAGTATAACAAATAGCATCATAATTTTACCCTAATACCAATAGGGGGCAGAATTAAGACGGGTTTTACTGCCACCTCTGCCGGATGGCACACAATGAGCATAATGTCCTTCAGAATGTCCTTCATCCAATTTGGAAACGCCATCCCTGTAGGACTTATGTTCATAATTGATTCCTGCTTCCTTTTTAGGCTTAATGGTGTTATATATCCGTTACATCATAGTATTTCAATTGTATCTATGCAACATTGTAAATGTCATGAATTCTTGAATTTGATTTCATTCTGTGTAAGCTTTTTTATTTCAAAAAAATGTCCCATTTGTTTAATACCGTAATACTTAATATGCTCTATATATTTTTATTTATATCTGTAATGTGTTCCCGCGGCATGTTCTGGGTTTCATTTAAATACATGGTAGGCTATATATGAAGTGATCTCACTAACGGAGTATGGCTGAGAGGTAAATCCTCGCTATACTCCGGCTTCAGCTTTTAAATTATCACCGCAGGGGGAGTGTGCGGCCGTCTGACCACCCTGATGCTTTGCTCGGGGTCCGTTGGTCTGTTTCTTACCGTCTGCATTGCCTTCTTTACACGTGTATTTTGCCAGTTTCGCATTGAGTGTTATGTTAACCTGAGTAGCGTTTGTAATGGGTTAGATATCCGTGCATTGTGAATCTTTCATTTTGTGAATGTGGTTTTTACGTGTCTTTGTCGTCCCTGATCGGGCACATGGACACGTGTGTGAATGTCTGAATGTTGAAGCTGCTACAAATTTCGCTCAGATGGTTTTAGGCTCTGCGCTGGCTGGGATTTTCCTGACAGTAGCTCTGATTCAGCTGCACCCGTCTTCTGTTGATTTTTTTTTTTTTTTTTTTTTTTTTTCTCCTTTCTTTTTTTTTCTTTCAGTTTCTTCTTCCAAAAGCCATTTCATGTTCAGCGCCGTCTTCATCTGTCTGGGCGATTTCGTGGCTGGGGGCTTCCGTTTGACAGCTGCTGGTGCGGTAATGGTGCAATAATGGTGCGTGTCCCTCAAGGCTCCGTCAGTCCTCCTTTGAGGGCATCAAAGGGCGGCATTTTGACACGATTCAGTGCGGCTGAATCTCTGACTATCCTGGCAAAGGCCCCGCTGACAGTGCTGTGGATCTGCATAGATTAGTCTGTGGTTTCATTTTAGTGACGAGAACCATATCACCTTTTCAACAGTCACTCTTCACAAGTACTTTCTCCATTTCCCTCTACTGTGATACATAAATCCATGAAAATCCTTTTATACCGAGTGTAACTTAGAAACCCCTTTTATACATTAAGCTGCATACCGTCAGGGTCCTCTGGATATTTTATGCATCCTCCACAAGTGTATGGCGGCACAGCCTAGTTTTGCTCTGAACTGACTTGAAAGAAGGCTGAATACCAGCAGGCAGGGGCCAATCCTGGCGAGTGAAGGTGTGTGAGGAGAGAGGGAGCGTCTTTAGCTGTGTCATGCAGTTGCTTTGATAATTAGATAGTGGTGCGTCTTTGAGGTTAAGACAGATTGAGGTCTCTATACAGACACAGGCTGTTCAGGCAAATGAGTGCCAGGCCATGCTGTGTGTGTGTGTGTGTGTGTGTGTGTGTGTGTGTGTGTGTGTGTGTGTGTGTGTCACCTGAATTGGTGTAGGGTTAGGGTGGCTTCTTATCTAACGTCAAAGCCTCCTTTGTTTTCTCAGAATAGGGTCCTGGGGCCCCGTGAATGGCTGTAGAATATGAGTGGGTGGGTGACGGCATATATTTATTTGTGTATTAATACTAATATCACTATAAAACAGTCCAGATTTTGTGAAAATAAAGAGATTGAAGAACTACATTTCTTCCACTAGGTGGCGATGCTTTTTTTTCCTTTTTTTTTCTTTCAGCTACTCTCTTTTCTCTTTGTTGGTAAATTCCATGGTCATAGATTGTCCAGTCATGGGGGTGCCATGCTGGTGCAGCGGTTAGCAACATTGTGTCACACATCTGGAACCACAATTCAGGCCTCTGCCTTGGCTCCATGTGGGTTTGTGAGGTTTTCACCCGGTGATCCAGTTTCCCCCCCACAGTCTAGGTGAATTGGAGTTGGCAAATTGCCTGAAGGTGTGTGTGTGTGTGTGTGTGTGTGTGCACGCACCCTGTGATGGGTTGGTGCCCCATCCTGGGTTGTTTCCTCCCTTGCACTCATAGCCTCCAGGAGAGACTCCGGACCCCCGCGGAAATGAATGGATACACAGTCGTGTAAGTACACCCCATGAAAAATGTTGTCTTTTTCAACTTGGATTTTTATATCATAATAGAGAAATGTGATGACATTGAAAAAGTTACACTTCATTTTTTTCATAATTTACTCTTTTATACAATGAAAATGAAGAAAAAAATGAATTTCTTGTGAGGAAAAGATTAGTGTGGCCTACATTTATCCATCCATCCATTATCTTCCGCTTGTCTGGGGATCGGGTCACGGGGGTAGCAGCTTCAGGAGAGATACGCAGACCTCCCTCTCCCTGCTACCTCTACCAGCCCCTCGGGGGGGATACCAAGGCGTTCCCAGGCCAGCCAAGAGATATAATCCCTCCAGCGAGTCCTGGGTCTGCCCCGGGGCCTCCTCCCTGTAGGACATGCATGGAAAACCTCTCCGGGTAGCCGCCCGGGAGGCATCACCACAGTTAACCTAAACAGTAATATCAGATGCACAAAATTAGGAGTCAATGATTAAGAATATATATCAACTCAAGATTGATATTTACCATTAAACACCAGCACGAGGGAGAGCACTCCTGGGACAATCTGCCCTGGGCAAATGAGTCAATGGTGGAATTGTTTGGGCAGAGTTGCAGGTGTCGTATTTGGGGGTAAAACACAGAACTAGGGACAAAGAAGCCTATTTCAGTTATGAAGTTGGGAGTGTTTTGGGTTGCCTCAGGGCTGGGCTCACCTGCCATCATGGTGCCTACAGTGAATAAACATCATGCCGGAGAGTGCTTAAGCGGAATGAGAGGCAGTCTGTCAGAAACACGAGGCTCAGCCTTCAATGGGCCTTTTGACGTGATAATGACCCCAAACACACATGCAAATCAACAAAGGAGTAGCTCAAAACACTGAAATGGGGGGGGGGCTACAGAATGGCCTAGTCAAATGAATCCAACTGAAATGTTGCCGAAGGACTTTTAGAGGGCCATATGAGAGATCCCACCATCATAATGGGATTCTGCGTGGAGGAATAGGCAACAGTTTCTCCAGGTTGATGGGGGGGATTATAAAAAGTTTTCGATATGTATCTGCCAAAGGGGTCAATACCAGGTATTAAACGTAAGGATGTACTTACTTATCCCCCACAGAAGAGATACCTTTTGGTTAAATAAATGATTTTGCAGTCCAATTTTCATTGTTTTAAACGTTTATCTGGCTGATCCTTCTGTCCAAAGCAGCAGACAGACAGCCGGGTCAGCCAGCATCCTTGCTCAAGGACCGATGGCGGTACGATTACTCTGCCGTCTGTGGGAATCGACCCCATGACACAGGCATTGATCTCTGTCACTCTGAGGGGCAGCCCTTTCAGTCATACTTAATAGCGGAGGCATATCAGCCTCATTATAGGGTGCAGGATTAGTGTTTGTAGGACAGGTTTGCTTTGAGCTGATGTACAGTGAGAATCCCCTCTCTTTCAGAGCGCCCGATTCTCCGTCCTGCAGTAAAAACCTTTCTGCTTCTCCAAAGGGACAGAACTTACAGGCTCAGGAGGAGTATCGTGGTGCGGAGGTGCTGAGAGCTCTTCCTGTGTGAGGCCTCAAAACAACAGGCCTGAGATGGACCCTCACTGTGAACAATGCGGCCCATCCACTCATCAGAGCCAGAGGAATCCTGTGGGCGTGACCGGGGGGGCGGTGGGGCATGGTGAGCCTCCATCCGTCTTCTGAATACCTGTCAGGGTCATGGGGGGCCTGGAGCCCGTCCTACGCAGCTTAGGGTAAAAGGCAGCCCTACACCCTGGACGAATTCCACCAGCCAGAAGATTATGCCAGAGGCCTGACGCAGGAAGCGGCCCAAGGAGAGAGGCCTGGGACAACCTATTTCTGGGGCTAAAGGCCACGTTTCCGGCCTTGCAGCTGATCTGGGATCAGAGACCTGAGGGGTCAGTGTTACCGCTTGGTTGCTAATGTGTTTTGGTCACACGATATTTACTTAGAAAACACCCACATTATT
>JAODKF010000112.1:750145-764546 GCA_026779585.1 Mormyrus proboscirostris
AAAAATCCAAACCAGGATTTTGTTTCAACCAACCAGTTGCGTAGTCGATGACTGTGACTCTTAATACTGAACTGGTTTGTTGAAACAAAATCCTGGTTTGGATTTTTACTTTCTGGACTTGAAATGTCCACCTCTGCTGGTGGCCCATATGTTTTGCACCACTGGGTGGCCCATGTGAGCCCTTTTTTCTGACCCATTACTACTTTGTGGGTTCAAAGATCTAGCATGCAGTTACACTCAACAATGGTGAGCAAGGTTAATTACATATAGCCCATAATTTGTGGAAAAGACCTGTATGTGTCATAGGTATTGACTGGCCTGCCCCCATGCTAACTCCTAGCTCAAGGTCTGTTGACCGGGATTTGCAGTCTAACCCAGATGCCATTGACCACTCTGGTGAAGAATTGCAGAACATCTTAGTATTGACACCCAGGGCCCGGACTTGGGGCCAGCTCAGCCATCTCCAAATATGTGGGCTTCTGGAGCTGGTCTGTTCTGATACTTAGGTTTCAGTGTAACACAAAAAAAAAAATAACTGATGAATGAGTTTGACTTATGGGGAATGAATCTGCCAGGTTATCTGTGTGCGCGCACTGTAATGATTTTGCAGGATATTCTGAAATGCATCGTCATGGCAACCGTCCTTGGCTAGCTGGGTAAATGGCAAGATAACTTTGCACTGGAATGTGCTGAGATCATGAGACTTTCCATACTGGGACAATATAAGCAGCGCTATTATTTCCTGTTGTTTGTGTATTATACAGAAACATAGTTTTGCCAAAAGGGGGACAAAAACAGTAAAGTTATTACGTAATGGAACTTATTACACTTCATTCTGATTTCAAAGCTATTTGGGGAGCAAATGATAGTTGGTGATCAGTGACATTAAACTGCATCCGGCCCTGCAAGCAGTCCTCCAACTTGCAGGAATTTTTTGGGGGTTGGTGGTGGGATTGGCACTCTAGCCACCGTAAAACAACTCGCAACTGCTCGATTGAAACCAGCTAGATACTCTTCTGCTCTCCACGGGAGTAGCTCTGCTGCAGCTGCCCACAGGAAGGATGCATGCTCACACACCATGAAGGGGATGAGGGAAAGCCTTCGGGAGCCCCATCCCCAGACAAGTTGAAACCATCGGAGAGCTAATAAGGTCAGGCCTGTTGGGGATCGATCGGGGCTGGTGTGGTGCTGAGGCGTCGCAAGATGACCATCTCCCTCTGCTGTTGGGGGAGCTTCATAAACTGCAAATTTCAGTGGCAGCACACTCTGAGGTACGCAGACCGGCCATTCTCAGGGAGTAGCTGTTGCTGTAGCGGATGAGCTCCTTCCGATGATGTCTGATGCCACTCCTTTCAATGAGCTTATCATGAGACTCAGGCTAAGGCACTCCTTGGGTGTCTTGTCTGTTGTCTCAGTGTATGCTCCGACCACAGTGAGCGATGTCTTGTTCAGGGAGACATTTTCCTTGCAACTTTGCTCGGTGGTTGAAGGGTTGCCCATGAGCTGATGCTCCTCTTGTCATGGGTGACTTCAGTGCGATCACTGGCACTGCCAGGGCTAGCTATGAGGCTGTGCCACCTACCGCCTATTAGGAGAATGAGGCTGTATTTAGCCAGATTCCAAGATCAAGCTGTTTCTGATGAGTTTGCATGCAGACTTGAGTGAGACTGCTGACTCTAATGTGATGTGGGAGACCTTTCAGACCCTGAAAGTTGCCGGGGGCTGTGTTGGTGTTGCCAGTGTTCCCAGAAGGACGCGTTTCATCTCACAGGGCATCCTGGATATTATCGAGAGGAGTTGTACTGCACGACTTGGTGGCAACTCCAGTTTGTAACGGGAACTGAGAAGGACGGCTGTGAGGGCAAATGAGGCATTTGTTAGATGATTTTGTGAGCAGGTGACACACCATCTGTGGTCTTGTGAGTCACGTCCTGCTTACAGAGGAATTGAAGCATTATGCACATCTGAATCTGTTCCTTGGAGATTTGCAGTCAGGGTGGGTGATGGGATGGTCTTTTCAGATGACACTGCAGTCATGACCCGCTGGGCCAGCTACTTTGAGCAGTTGTTTAAAGCTGACCCTCCAGTTAGGATGTTGGACATCTCTGGGTCTACGGTTCTCAAACCTGATCCTCCGATCAATTGTGAACCACCCAATCTCGCGGAGATTGCACGGGTGGTGAATCAGCTGGGGGCAGGGAAGACCATAGGGATCTGTGTTATCCGGGGTGAGCTTCTCCAGACATTGCAGGCAATCTTTGCTTCCATTTGGGAGTTAGGCATCATCCCTGATGGGGATGGAAAACGGGACTTGTAGTTCTGGAAAGGGAAAAGTGATCACCTGGATTACGGCAACTACAGGGGGATAACGCTGCTCTCAGTGTCGGGCAAGGTCCTTACTAGGGTCACCCTCAACAGGATCTGTGATCATTCGCTTGCCTGTCAGCGACCGGAGCAGTCTGGTTTTATGTCTAAGAAGTCTACCATCGACCGTATCCTTGCGCTGAGGGTTCTCAAGGAGTGCATGTGCGAATATTGGCAGAGGTTCTTTGCAGCTGTGTTCTTCCTCCTATTCTGTTCAACGCTTGTATAGACTGGTTGTGGGCAGGGTCGTGGGGTCCAGCAGCTGTGGGACATCCGTTGGTGAAGAAGGATTTACTGATTTTGACTTAGCCGTGGATGCCGTGATTTTAGCAGAGTCAATGGGGGCTCTCGAGAGACTGGGTGAGGAGTCTGAGTATCCGGGATTGCGGGTGTCCTGGAGAAACACCAAGATCCAAGCATTTAATGACGACTTGGGCACAGCCATCAGTAGTGTTTCTGTCTGCGGGGAGAATGTCGATCTTGTCGAGAGATTTACCTACCTTAGCAGCGACTTTCTTGTCTCTGGTGACTATGAAGTCAGCAAACGGCTTGGAAGAGCATGGGGGTTCATGAGGTCACTGGAATGTGGCGTGTAGCATTCCCGATATGTTTGTGAGAGGATGAAGGTCCAAGTCTTTAGAGTCCTGGTGCTCACTGTCTTGCTGTATGGCTGTGAGATATGGACGCCGTCCAGTAAGCTGAGACGAAGACTGGATTTGCGGTACTGTGTCTTTTCTGAGAATTGTGATGCATTGTGATGGAGCGTCAGTTACGGCACTACGGCCATGTGGCACGTTTCCCTGAGGGTGATCATGCTCTGGGATCCTCATTGTTGAGGACTCAAGTGGTTGGACCAGGCTAAGGGGACACCCATGTAACACCTGGCTGCAGCAGATAGACGGCCATTTCCGGAGGGTGGGACTGGATTGTGTATCTGCCTGGGGGGTCGACGGCTGAGATCCTAAGGAGTTTTGCTGTGTGGTGGATGCAGCAACACACTATCAGCGCATGCTCTCCAACCTGATCTGAGTGAGTGTGGTTTACATAATAAGGATGTCACATTAGTATTTTGCTAAAACCTGTACATTACCCCTCGTCTCCAGGACATGCCCTGCTTGATGTCCTGTACTTCATGGGACAGGCTTCAAGATCCCTGTGACCTAGACCAGGATGAAGGGTCAGAAGATGGATGGATGGATGAATAGCAGGCATGCTCAGGTGAGAGATGCCAACATTCACAGCGGACGCTGGCAAGGCTGTTCTGCGTGTTCATGATCTATCAGTCTGGTCTGAAAGTGGATGGGGTACAAGAGGGCCTCTGACCCTTTAAATGGCAGGCCACTTCAGCTAATTTATGCTGTAACACTCCTCCTCACCATCCTAGCAGAGACAAATGGGGTCAGGTGGGTTGTTGCGCTACCCAATCAGGGTTTTGTTTTTAAATGTAAAATGCTTTTATGTTATATGGATACTGACAGGTATGACTTCAAAGCCTGGGAAATGCACTTGGTAAGTACAGATCCCATCCCACCACCTGTTTAAAAGACCAGTGTAAAAGGATTACATTTTTGAATTGCGTACCTTGAGCAGTATGTGTCACTATTTACATCTGATTACTCCTTGGGTTGTCTGTGAGGTAGTGACCACAAGGGCGACGTTACAGCAAGTGCAGTTTTATTGATGATCAGATAGAGAGACGGACCTCGGGGAGAAAATCGGGACTGGGAGGAAAAAGCCCAAATTAAATATAAACATAATACAGAACGGAGGGGAAACTGATATGCAGAACAGTAATAAAATATATGTCTCCTGCAATGACAATCAAAGCACTCTCTCTGAATGCCTTGGTAAAGACCTTCACTCACACCTGCACAGTCCTGATCTTTTAGTCAGTTACCTGTCACAGACCTAATCGTAAAGTAAGACTATCTAGAAATGACACACACACACAGAAAGGTGTTCGGTCTGAATATGATATATTAGCTACTGAAAAGGTATTGAAGTTTGCATTTCTCTATTTGCATTTAATAGAAATGCTGCATTGTTTTGTTACATTCCTGAGGGCAGAACTACGCAAGCAGTCATAAGTTGTAAGAAACAAACAGGCCTTTTTAAATATCCGTTTTGTGTCAGACAGCCGTATATAACTGACTAACGCAATGCAGGAAAAAGTGCTGGAATATTCAAGTAACATTGTTTCCTTAAAGCACAACATATTAAAATGGTACTAAAACTGATGACTTATGATGAGGGTGATGGAAAGCGACCAAAAGAAACGCACAGGAAGCTTCTGCTGTTCTGGCCCGAGCCCTCGACCCTGAAAAGAAGAGAGATGACTTTGACGTGGCGAGGCGTGCGTACAGGCCGGAGTCCCGCAAGCTGACTGCGCGTCATACTCGCACCGTTAAGGTCATCTCAACTCCAGCTGACAGTTTAAACGAAGGTAGAGGCTTCACTGGGCTTCAACAAACATTGTACTCACTCACTGCAGCAGGTCACCATTAAACACCAATAAAGAGGGAGTAGAGTATGAGCCATTCTGGGTAAAACGAACGTGTATACATTTCAGACGAATGGGACACCGCTCGCTCGTTCATTGCGTCTTAACTTTAGCTACTATAAACACTGAAAAGAACATCTGAAGACGCGGGGTGTTTTACCCGGACAATGTTCCCATGTCAGTTACCTGCGGCTAGTTTGGAATCATCTCTCAGACTAGGCCTGGCTTCACTGTGATCCAGATATGGGTTTGAGTCTGGCTCCAGTCGGATCTCCCTTCTGCTAGATGTACAGCCTGGTCGTCTGAGTGGCCCCCGGACATCCATCCACCCACATTTTTTGTCCAGTTTCACCACCTGCACACTTGTTTCTACTAACTAGTCAACTAACTACCAGCTACTGAGCTGGTCATGCAGATTGCGGACTGCCTTGTGGGGATGGAGGTGGCTGAGGACCAGCAGATCACTGTGGTGACCAGTTCAGGTGATTACCTGGCCAGAGGCTGCCGTCCTGTGACACACTTTCCTGATTTTTTTTCCGCTAACCCTATTTTCATCATGTTTAAACCACAAATAAAAGCACATAAAATGTAAAAACCACAGACACACATACATGGGAGCCGTCCAGTTATCCACCCACACAACCAGAGTCAGGACACACTCTCCTCTGCGCTCATTTACCAAATGCGCTCACACACCTCTCTCACTCACATACAACACATGACCTTTGCGGTGAAGCAGGCCAGCTTGGTCACCATAAAGCTGAGTCCTGTCTATGCTCCTCCAGGAAAGCTCACCGGTAGATTTTTAGAAATCATTTTCCCATCAGTGTCTCTAGGCCAAAAAAAAAAAAAAAAAAAACACCCATCAAGACAAGAGCGGAGTTTTGAAATGGGCACGGTGCGGCGGTGCGGCGTGCCTGTTCCTGAGCACTGTTCTGGGGTCAGAAGGGGCCACTTATGCCTCACAGTAACCCAGCTGAAAAGCTGCATAGCAGAAACCTATCAGGCCTTTTCTGTTTTGGAAAGAGGTGGCATGAGGGAGACACTGTAGTACATGTGCTTGGTCTGGTGGGGGCAGTGTTCACGTGTGGTGTAGCGCCTCTTAGCTGTCAGGCTCCTCCAGGTGCCATGGAAGGCAGGACTGCTGGCTGGAAGTGCTGGTGCCCCGAGACACACGCTGGTCTGCCTCAGGGCAGAGTGGGGAGGGGCCCATGGGGGGGAGGGGCCCGTGCCCGCCCAAGCCACCGGAGCCCTTAAAGGTGAGCTCCTGTGTGGGGAGGAGGGGCTTGAGGATGCTGACCAGGCAGAAGGCAGAGCCACTCTTGGGGATGAAGTTGACCTTGTTCCTGTCCGGGCATAGGAACTGAGGGATCTCGTGCGGCAACCGGG
This sequence comes from Mormyrus proboscirostris, assembly GCA_026779585.1. Lineage (NCBI taxonomy): Eukaryota > Metazoa > Chordata > Actinopteri > Osteoglossiformes > Mormyridae > Mormyrus > Mormyrus proboscirostris. The sequence goes on from JAODKF010000112.1 coordinate 756,399, forward strand.
AGCTGAAATGGGGCAGGGAAGCACCATCATGACATGATGAAACACGGCTGCGGTTTACAGTGCTGAGCGGCAGAGCGGCGGGTGCAGACGCGACTCACGGTGTCTCCTCGAAGGCCTTGACCCTCTCACAGCCCTCCGGCGGCTCCCTCTTAAACATGTAGCTGTTGTTGGGTTTGGGCGACGAGGCGTATTTGGGGAGGGGGGAGCTGGGGTACGCATCTGCGGGCAGAAGGATCTCCCGTCACATGTGCTGGTCAGAGCACGATTCAGAAGCAGACACAAACCAACCAGGAAATAACATGGCTGCTCCTCGATTTAGTGGCGTTACTTTCCGATGGACTCATCATAAACGGAATATATCGTACGTTGAATATGTATGTGATATTCAGTGACAGTGGTTAGCTGTTATAAGTAAATAATTACTGTAACTAAATACCAGTAATTGAAAAGTAAATAAATTAATACAAGTTTTAGTTAAATACAGAAAAAACACTACGCTACGCTGTTAAACACTGTATGGCATGTTTACATTTGCGATCGCTATAGAAAATGTGGCTGCATGGATGCCGGCATCAGTAAAAAGTATCATATTGTATATCCCTAGCCTGGGAACAGATTAAAATTCAAAGTTTGACTACCGAATGCGCACTGCTATTGCACCACTGTAAAGTCAAAACACCTTAAGTCGAACCATCTTAAAGCAAGAGCATTTGGGTAAACATACAAATGGTCCATGAAAATACAGTCAACCTTCAATTTAATTACCCATGACAGCCTGCACATTAAGTTCATGACCATTATGATTTTAGATAATTATCCATCTCTGTGGGGGGAGGTCACCTTTCTCTCGCCCGTCATTCAGAAGCTCTTCGCTGGAGCAGGGGCTCTCTGGCCCTGCGTCGCTGGTCACCGTCAGGAAGGTGGGGGACGTGGACTGGGAGCGGCTGCTGTTGTTGCTGTGGTTACCACCTCCCCCACCAGCTGTGAGGCCACCTCCACCTCCCGAGGGTGTCTGGGTGTCGATGCTGCGAGTGCTGCTGCTGCGGTGTGGCAGGGGCGGGGGGGCACGGTGGCCATCGGGGACGTCCTGAGGCTGGCAGAGAGCGTGACACAGGTATGCAGGTTACATAGCGCCATGTGACAGGGAGGAGAAACAGGGGTGGCCACAAAAACCTCTGTATGCCAAACTCAATATGGGCCAAAGATGAACGTAGTGAAGTGGGTGTCTGGGGCAGGCTCTGTGACCCTTGATGGGGGGAGGGGGGGGAATTGGGGTCTCACCATGAGCTGCTCATCCCGATCTCCTGGCTCGTGGATGATGATGCGCTCAATCTCCTGGTTCAGCCCCTCCACACTGTTCCGGAAGCGGGACACTGTTGACTTGGAGATGGGGATCGGCACCAGGATACTCTTAGGAATGGGTGCCTGGACAGAGGGGAAAGGGCACAGCACTGGTTCAGACCACGGTGGGGAGGGGGGGTGGTTTGAGCAGTAGGGATGCACAGGAGCAATTCACCACAATACCACCAGCGGGGAGCCTGGCATTACTCAGCACCATGTAGATCCAAGCAGCATTATTCATTATTCGGCACTGGGTACACGCAGACCCAAACAGCATCACAGGACTGCGCACACGCAGACCCAAACAGCATCACACAGGACTGCGCACACGCAGACCCAAACAGCATCACACAGGACTGCGCACACGCAGACCAAAACAGCATCACACAGGACTGTGCACACGCAGACCAAAACAGGAGTACACAGGTACACACAGACTCAGTTTGGGTTCCATAGTGACAGATAGCATTACTCAGCTACACACTCAGACCCAAACAGCTACATACTGACACACACATTGACCCATAAGAGAGCATCACATAGCCGCACACAGACGGTCTGTACTGCTCCCCCTCACCCCGCTGTGCCTCCCGTTGTTACATAACTCAGTTTCCCTGGCAGATCTCTACTCCCAGCCTGAGACTGGCTGCCTCCTGGAGCCTCACGCAGACAGACAGCGCCGAGAGCCCCGTGTCCAAGCCCGCACATGGACGACCCTGGCTGACAGTGCCAGCAGGTGAGCGAATCTCCATGTGGCACCGCTAGGAGACGGCCGACTCCCACGGGGAGTCACAAAGCACCCGAAGGAAACATCACCTCCCCGGACAGTCCAGATGGAAAAGGGAGCAGGAAGGATGAACAAAGCTGAGAAATCTCCATTTTGCTGCACGTCGGGTGCCGATCCACAGCTTCATTTCAAAGTCCAGCACCACTAATGCAAAGACAAGCAGCTTTCAGGGAACCCTCCCCTCCCCTCCCCTCCCCTCACCTTTCCGCAATGCCCGCTCCCAGTCATCCTGAAACGTCCTTAAATTTTATCCTTCCTTCTCCTTCGTTCTGTCTCTCTCACTCACTCTCTCCTCCTCTCTTATTTACTCCCTCCCTCCCTCCCTGACTCACTTTTCCCGGTAACATGACAACTGAACTAGGCACTCAACTCTCAGCGCTGAGAGGCTAACAAAACCCCAGTGGACCATGCTCACCCCCCCGTTCTCACGAGCCCGTCCAGGACGACTCATCCTCTTGACGGTGCTGGACCAGAGGGTCTGGCAGCCCGGATTCAGCAGGAGGGACTCTAGGAGCAGCTAGACCTGGAACTGCTGGCAGGTGATGGAGCAGATCAGCAGCAGACAGAGCAGTGAAAGTGATGAGTGCTCGCATCCTTGGAGACAGAGTCCCACACACACCAACAGCCAGTCACTTACAAATACTAGTATTAACACATGCAGTAGTAAAATGAGTAATTTCAGGTACAGCATAAGGGTACGACAGCAATAGTCGCAGTCCTTATTCCCCTGTAGCCAATACCGGCCTCAGTTCCACATAACACACGAGGCGGGATGCTCCTGCTATGTCTGTGACTTTCAGGAAAATGACTCCCTGTCATCTGAGAAGCAGCTATGGAACGTTTTGGAAACAGGAAGATGAAGCACGGAAGGTTCTGGACAGAAGCGTGCTGCAGAGCCGCAACGTGGCTGATAGCGTAACAGTCTCTCGCGGGGCAGCTGTCAGGCTACGTCTAGACTAATAGGTAACCATTGTCCATGAGCCCACGGCCCGGGTCTGTACAAAGAGCAGGGCCGGGCCAGGCCGGTGCCCTCGTCCCCTGGACGCCATTTGGGGCCACAGTGCCGTCTATTTTAAACCAGTCTGTCGTCAGCTGGGACAGGCCCTTCCACGTCTCCCAGTTTCACAAGGCGGTGCCGAACTGGGGCAGGGCTGGGGAAAAAAAAAAAAGTGGGGCGTTTCAAAACTTGGCTGCCATGTGACAGGCTGGCCTAATTTGTCTGCATGGAGTGAGACGGGCCCCTAAGTTACAGGGACAAGACAGTCAAACAAAAGACAAGAGCACACGCACATTCAAGGAGCGCTATCCTCCATTCCTCCAGTGAACTTTCTGGACATTTGGAGTAGTGAGAGAATGTCCTGCTGTCAGAACACCAGGAAGCCTGATTGACTCTCACGGAATAAATTAAACATCCCCTCTGTCAGGTCTGTTTGCTTCAGAAACCAGAATTCTGGCTATCTGCAGAGCCACTGCGGTGTCTGTTTATATCTGTGATTTATGGATTTAAGAGTGAGTGACCAGCTGGGTGGGAACCAGATATTTACTACCAACCTCAAGTGCATGTGAGGAACTCATGTTTAAAATCAGCTGGGGCTCCTCCAGCTGAATTGGAGATTTTCCTCCCTGCTGGGATTTAATCAGCACCAACAAGACACCCGGGCACTACAAACACAGGCACAGACTGACTACAGACACAGGGAGAGGATGGCACAGGTGGACCCAACCAGCAATCCTCTGATTTGAGTCTGAGCACTCAACAGGCTCACAGTACACATGGGTGGGGGATTGAGGTATGTGAGCCAATTAGGGAAAAGCCACCAGCTCCACTGCCCCCCAACATCTCCTCTGAACAGACTGCACAGATGGAGTCTGCTCAACCTACAGTTGACTTTAATTAGAGATCGCGTGCTAATAGTTTCTCCTCCAGCACACAGGGAGACGTCCTGTCATGTCTTTAAATGCTTGGTAACTTTCAGATCCTGAATAACAGGAAGCACCGATAATTGGCTTCCAAAATGGTCACACGGTCTTGGGTCACCTCTTGTATAGGCTAGGGCAAATGAGGAAGGCTGATCACTTTAAGGAAAATAGTAGACCACATGTTGGTGCAAATATTTCTGCAAATAAATGTGTAAAGCCTCAAGAAATCAGATAAGTAATTCCTAGATTGTTTCCCATTTTCTCCACCAGTGGGCAGCATTGCCACCCAGACTGCTGTGGAAACCCACCTCAGGATCTGGACAAAACCATGACAGACCTGAATGAGAAGCAATGACACAAGCAATGCAAATTGGAATAAAGATGAGTAAAAAACTGACTTCTAACCAGGCAGCCATGTGCAAACACACTGCATTACTCAGCTGATGCCTACCTCCCGACTTTGGCCTCTGTAAGAGTTACAGGAGCACTGGTAAGTTTGCCTCACCAACCACTCACCCAACACTCCATGTGGCACCAGGGTTTGGACAAATTACTCCGCCCAGGGAACTGTGTTCCTTGTATGTGCATATTCTTATCTGGGGTCTTTCCAACATGGCTTGGACTCACAGGGGTCACCACAGACACCACTACCACATCCAACAGCTTCTCAGTACCTGCAAAAAACTGACCTGCGTTTACTTCACCGACACTTCAACCGAATAATACTTTTTAGCATTTGATACACTAAACATCTGCCGGCTTTTCACAGATTCACGAGTCCTTCATCAGACCTAAACCAACAGCTATCCATGTGCTTTACAGCTGCGGCAGCACCTGGTCGGATGGAATTTACTTCCTGTAAATCACGTCCGTTAACCCAATGAATGTTTCTCTCACTTGCCTGTTCCCCACACTGCAGCCTTTAACAGCACTGTAACACGGACTGCTGCTTCATCTCCACCCCCAACCCCCAGCCTACGCCTTCTCTCCTCCCCCCACGCTGATCCCCCCCGCCCCAGGTTCCCAACAGAGGTCACGCTCATGCTAACACCAAGCTTGGTTTTACATCAATGTCATTAGCCTCGTTGGGGGGGGGGGGGGGTTGAGACTGGGGTTAAAATGAGAGGTAACTGAAGGGGGCAGGCGTGCAGGCGCAGTGTGGAGAATCAACAGTTGTATTCTTTTCCCTCCTTTTTAGGGTTTGGTAGCTGAAGAATGTGGTTTAACCCCGCCAGCTGCTTGTCCCAGTGCATATGCTACGCCGGGGCATTTTCTGGGAAGACATGTTTAATTCCCGGACCGCCTGGGCGAATGAACATCCCCACATACACACAATGCCGTGATCAACGGGCACTCAGCATCGCTTAGAACCAGCTGCTTACCATCATGGCTAATGCAAAGCAGAGCGACCCTAGAGAAAGTGGGGGGAGACACACATGCCACCCCTTTAATTACGGCTCAGAAGACCATGGTGTACAGCCCACACACACACACACACCTACGTGCAACACGCCAGGTCTGGACAAGGCCTGAATCCGTCAGACTCCAACACTAACTGCTCACAACAATCAGTAACGTGACTGACAACTGGTTACTATCCCTGCTGTAGAGGATCCTTGTAAAAAAAAAAAAAATCGTTGCATGTTAACGGGGCTGCCTGTCTATGAGGGGCGCTCTCTCAGCACCAGACGGGAAACTGGCTTCAGCTCTCTCAAGTCACCGTGTCCATCTTGGGATGACACTGCCTGATCACATATCAAACAAAAACCAGGACTCGACAGGACAGAAACACACTGGAAACCACTGCAGTCATGTGGATGATCCAGAGTCACAATGAACATCATTTCCAAGCCAGAGGCAGCTCTCTGACAGAAGGGCCCAGACTAAAACACAACCACCTAGAGATCACCCCCCCCACACACACACACACACACACACACACACACACACACACACACACACACACACACATGCTGAGAATTGAGCTGCTGGCAACGCCAAGCGCAGCCGGGGCCGTTGGTGGGGCCCGCTGACCAAATGCCGAATTGATTTGTGGGCAAACACAAAGACTGGCTAGCAGCTGAGGGCCAAGGCCCAGTGTCTGAGCCATTGAATGCACTCACAAGGAGGCGCCTTTCAGGGTGGTGAATAAAGCCACACCTGGCCAGCGCGGCCCTGTGATACGGACGCGGAAAGAGGGGGACGTACGTACACGGGCTCCAAAGGGGAAACACACACGTACAAATCAAACAAATACAGGAACAAGCTTTGGTGAAATGAGCCAGTGTGCACTACTGTGTACAAATCACGCACACATTTGCACAGAAAAGTGAGTGTCCAGGTGCTCTGATATACACGTCTGCAAGCACACAGAGACTCCATCCTCAAACCTACACATTTACAAGCCTCACTGAGCGATCCTGAACCTGCTCTGAACATGGCAATGTATCCATATATAGCACTGAATGCAACCATCATGTGCAGGCTAAATGGTGCTCTTTAAGTGTCACACATCAACTATGACTTGCCGTTTGACTAAATCATGGCCCCAGTGAGGAGCCAAATGGGACAAGGCACCGTGGCTTCTGAAGTTAGCACTGGTTCTGCCAACATCACTTACCGCTGTCCACCCTCTGGCAAAAACTCATCCATCTCTTAACTAATCACAATGCTGCCAGCAGTCAAATTATTTACAAAGCCAATACATAAACTTAAAAAAAATAAGAGGTACTATTTTCACGGTCACATACCTTGATATGCCTAAGAGATTTATGGATGTCACAGGATCCAACAAGAAGAGTGCATTGTGTGCATTCTTACCTATGATTGGCTGATGGTGGTGTGACCAGCACTAAAGGAGCACATACAGTCCTGTGCATTCTTACATGTGATTGGTTGACAGTAGAGCAGCCATCATTAAAGGAGTATGTACAGTCCTATGCATTCTCGCCTGTGATTGGCTGACAGTAGAGTGGCCATCATTCAAGATTCAAGATGCGCAAATTAGAGAGAAATACAAAAAGGGTGAGACAAAAAGTAATGAAAATACATACATATCATACAGATATTAAGTATATTAAAGGAACATGTAGAGTCCTACGCATGTGATTGTGATTACCTGTGATTGGCTGATGGCAGCATGGCTGCCATTGAAGGGAGACTTGCGGTCCTTGTCCCGCTGGTGTCGGCTGCTGTGCTTGCTGCGCTGTAGTTGCTGCCGTAACTTGGCGATCTGAGGTGTTGGGGGAGGATATAGTATAAAGGTCAGAGGCCAAACGGTAGACAAGCATGAGTGACGGTATAGAGACAGCTGACGGCCCCACAGCCAGAGTCCCGCGTGACGGCCCCACTCGTGCGGCGGACCCTGCCTCAGGGTGTTTATCTTTAATTATAGCTGCTCAGCCGGGCCCCACCGGCATCTGCAACTATGCTTCCATTATCCGCTCCGTTGAGAACACCACCTGTGGAACTCGAGCAAAGAGCCGTGTCCAAACTGACCGGCACCTTTAAGCGTTTACAGATGTTAACACAAGACACCTGGGGGAGGGGTCTCTGTGCACGCTGACCACCTCCCATTTCTCTGTAGGTAAATGCGTTTCACAGAAAAGGCACTGGGCTTAACTTCCCTCTGTGATGAATGCGCTTGGTTTTAGTAAGGGACACTGCCTGGTAATTAAATTGTAACGCAGCATATATTTATTTTAAAAGTTCCCAGAAGTGTGCTGCTCAACTCCACTGGTGATGTAAGGAATTAAGCCTTTTAAACACTCATTAATGGAAAATATATTTAACAGATATAACAGCCATGCTGCCTCTGGGCCGCAGACTGCAGAGCTGAGCTCCTTATCTCTGAGGTGTAAAGAGGGTGATGGATGCGTAAGGTTAAGGCCCCGGTTCAGGAATCCCTATAAGCGCGGCCTCCAGCGACCCGAGAAGCAGATACAGGGGCGTGCCCTGGGGGGTGGGCCAGTGGGCGAGGGGGGCACGGCACCGTCTCTCACCCCTCGCTTTTGTTTTCATCAAACGCCCCAGATGAAAGACACATTCTTCCCACATTCTTCCCCTGCTCATTATACAGCCGGCTTCAGGGACAGCGGGGC
>JAODKF010000112.1:782139-797664 GCA_026779585.1 Mormyrus proboscirostris
GCACAGAAAGGAGACAGGAGAAGCTGCAGGGCAAATCACGTGGTGGGGCTGTGTCCAGACATTCTCTCAGGAAAACAAAAAAAAAAACACAAAAGTGCTATACAAGTTTGATTGAAGTAACAAGGTTCTGGTGTCGTACTCTTTCCATGACAAAGATCCAGTTTTTCCCACAACCTCAAGCATTTCGTCTCCACTGCGGTCGCTGGCGTCACCTCTTGGCCGTTTACCTTCCGCTTCAGTCTAGGAGGTGAAACGTGACAGAGCAGCAGCTCCCTCCATCACAGAGACCATTTTGTTTCTGTTCCTTCCAGCTGCGGGCCGACTGAGGAGATGGACGATTGTCTCTCGAAAGAATAGAACGCGGATATGACTGAACGCAGGCCAAGAGCTGTCTACAAGTGCACCACTTACGATATCAAAAAAGCTGCAAATATTTAAAAAAAGCATTTAAAATAAAACTGTAGCTCAAAGCTAAAGCCTATTGCACATCTTAAAATATACAAAATAGATACAGAGACATTAAACGGGACAAGTAAACATATATTAAAACATACAAATAAATCTACTTTGCATAAAATTAACAAATCAGTGGGGGTAAGTCATAGCAGGCAACCCTGTCTTAAAGTCCACCACTCTTTCTGTTAGATTGTTTCACACATGAACTGCGATTAAAATGGGTGGCTGACTGATTGTAAAATCAACACATGGTTACGATTGTACTCCCCCCCGCCACCCCCTCAATATTTTTTTAAGACCACTTTTTTTGTGTGGTGAAAGGAGAGACAGATTTAACCATGCGATTAAGAACTCTTTCAGAAAAGTGCAACGAAATAAAGTTTTCAGACGTACACAGACACAGAAAGATGGACGTGAAATGACACACACAGGGAAAAAGCCTGACGCCGACTCTGCTGCATAGCTTGGTTCTGTTTAAAGCGGTTGGAGAACGACGAGAAGGGAAAATACGAAATTAAGCGCTTATCTGCTGTTTTTAAGTCTGTTCTTCTTTTCAATAAACGACTTTTCCAAACACAAATTGAGCCACGTCGGTTTTGGGGAAAGGACGGATCTCCACCGTGCTCTTCTCCAGCGAGCCCCAGCTCCTTAAGCCCCACCCCCGGTCGGCCGTAGTTCACAGGCAGGTCATGCTGGTTGGGTCGGAGGCCAGGGCTGCAGTGGAGGTGGCAGTGCCCCCACCTACCAGGAAAACAGCGGTGCTTGATTTAGATCGGCTGGTGCTGGGCCGGCTCCTATTCTGCCGCTGGATGTGGTCGCACTGCACGCTTCCGCTGTTGGTGTTGACCTCCCCCTCCAGGGTGCTGCTGGAGACCGCCCAGGTGGATGGCCGCCAGCTTTTCAGCGAATAAGGTGTCTTTACGCGTCTCTTAATCTTCTCTCCTGATCCAGCTCTCCCGTCCTGTGGCACCCCGTCGCCTGGAAAGGTTGGGTGAGATGCAAACAGATTGGGAAAGTGTAAACCTCTTGAAAAAGAACGCTTTATCCATTCTGTGCATCTGCAGATTGAGCATGGTGTCATAAATCATTCTGAAAGTCCCTCTATTGGCTACAATCAGTATTGTAAGCACTTGATCTGATTTAAGTAAAAACGAACGTCGCTATATATAAAAGCATCGGCTAAGAAAGAGAATAACAAACTCTTCAGGGTGACAAACCCAGCCTTCTGCAAGGGAAATTACAGAAACCATCTAAGAGACAGGAAATCCTGCACCCCCCCCCCCCAACCTCTGCTCTCTATCCATCATATAAACTAAATTTAATATATTGCTAAATTTATCACTATTCATCGCGAGGCATTAAAAAGTCAAACGAATGCATTGTTTGCTTTTCAAAGTAACAGGACCCCACAGCTATGTGTTCGTATTTCTAATGCGGGTCTGTCAGAAGCGACGCAAAGCCTCCAAACCCTGGGTATCTGTCCATCTCCCCTCTGGCTTGCACCCAAGCACAGCGTCCTAGGGACTCTTATCAGCATTCCGGAATGTTCTCTCCCACAAAGCGCTAAAGTTCCAAGCACAAAAACCACTGGCGAGGCAGCCAGCGTGGTGTAACGGCGCCGGGGCGGGAAGTGTGCTTGACTTCCCGGGCCAGGCAGACTGGGACAACCCGAGGGGCTCCGGTCGGGTTCAGAGAGAGTCCACCTTCTGGACTCACCCGTCAGGGAGTAGTACTCGAGGGGGGAGGCAGACAGGTCTAGGGAGTTGGGCCGCTCAGCTCTCCTGGGCCGCTCTGGCCGTAACGAGGCCTGCTCCTGAGGCCCTGGGGCTGCGGGGGCGGAAACCTGCGGTACTGCGTGCAGCTCGGCGGGGGGACAGGCCGCAGCGACAGTCCTGTTGCCGTTTCCGTCGCCGTTGTGGGCATTGTTGTTGCTGTTGTTGTTGTTAGAGTTGGTGCGGCCCGCCAGATGGTGGTGGTCCGCCAACCGGTCCAGGATGCGTTGCTCCCGTGCGGCTGGCTGCTCCCTCCGGAGCAGGGGCTCGTGCTCGTCCGGGCTGGAGTTCAGGCGGCCATCTTCCCCGCTCAGCTGGGTCTGCAGCAGCGGCACCTGGCCGTCCATCTTGGGCCCAGCCAGGCTGGCGTTCCCGTAGGAGCCACCGACAGGTGATGAGGCCGGCCCTGTGTACCCGTCGGCCGCGCCGATGCCGCCCGCGCGGGAAGCTGGCCCGTTGATGGCAACGGTGGCCAGGTGGGGCTCTCCGGCAGTGACGGCGTTCATCTTGGCCACCCCTGTTTCTACCTGCTTCAGGTTGGACTTGCTGTGCTTGCCGAACTTCAGCCGCAGTGAGGACGGCTCCTTGCTGGGGGTTTTGGAGCCCAGAGGCAGGCTGCTGGGCCTCTTGGGGAGGTTCTGCTGCTTGGGCAGTGGGAACACGGGGGGCTGGGCTTCACCCACTCCCATCCCAAACTCCGCCTGTCCCATGGCCCCCGACCCCGCGCCCCCGGTGACCTCGGCAGCCAGCTTGATGAGAGGGTACAGGAGGCTGGAACTCCCTGAGCTGAGCGGGTCGGGGGCGCAGAACTGCTTCAGCGAGTGCTCCATCAGGTTCTCATCCGAACTCTCCTTCAGGTTCTTGTCCACCTCCTTCGGGTCCAGCTTGGTGGTCTTTAGGTCTTCCTCTGTGAGCTGCAGGCACACGGGGACCGCAGTCGCCCCTGTCGTCACGGCCGACCCATCTTCGGGGTACCCCGATTCCGAGATGGTCGTCATGACGGTGCTGGGTGTGAGCCCCATCGTCGCGGTGCTGCTGCCCGTCGCGTTGGACAGGCCGGTGCCGCTCGTCTCGGGGCTGGGCAGCCGGGCCAGAGCCTGCTGCCGCTCGTAATTGATGGAGTTGCGGTTCTTCTCGGCGCCACCCGGCAGGCCCGTGGAGCCGCTGACGGAGCCGCTGCCCGCGGTGGAGGCCTCGCCCGGGAGGTTCTTCACCACGCCGCCCTCGTGGTCCTCGATGTAGGAGGAGGATGAGTATTCGGGGTAGGGCCCCATCTTGGGTGCCCGCCGGCTGTGAGACAAGTTCCTGCAAGTGGACAGAGAGCAGGCCCGGACAGGAGAGTTAGTGCGCTCAGATGGGCCGACGGGCTGCCTGCATAACTCAATACCCAAAGTATTTAAGAGCCGATTTCTTTTTTAGGAGCCATAATCTCCATCACATGTTAAATGTAAAATAAATAAAAAATACTTACATGGCACATTTTGTTTCCTGTCTACCTCACACTGCCACTTATTTATCTTATCTGAGCTGTCTGACCTGCCTGTTATTGTCTTCTGCATTGTGTTATAGAAAACAACAGAAAAATAAATACAACAAACATCGAATTATGTTAATAAATAGGCATAAAAACATTTAACTGGATTTAACTTTAATGTGTATACTTATTAATCTATAAATAAATTCTTTTATACCTTAAACGAATACAATCCAGTTATTATTAGTGATGGGAAAGCATTGCAAAATCTGGCAGAAGTCCATCCCACCTTTGGAAGAGTAAATGTCTTCATATTTGCCACTTTTCTTTTCACTTGTCTTTTTACTTAAAATTAGTCACTAAATGAAAAGTATAGTGGCATCTGGAGCCCTTCTATAAGTACGGACACCGACGGGGCGCCCCCCCCGCGGCTTACAGCACATGCCACACGCGGGACGCCAGGCGGCAGAGCAGCTCAAGATTAATGCTGCATTCCATTTGAACTTGTAACTCGGAAATTCCATCTGCACTGAGTACTTTGCAGAGAAACTAGCTTCCCCCAACACACACCTCTCATTCTGCAGCGCCGTGCTCGTGGGGTTCACTGCCGGATTGACCGCCGGGTTCACGGTGGGGCTGACGGACTTGTTCCGGTCCCAGATGAGCAGCAGCTCCGCCATGCGCTCTTCGGCGCACTGGGCCGTGAGACGCGCCTCCGCGTCCTGGTCCCAGCAGTCCTCCATCGTCTCCTTCAGGGAGCGCACCGCCTGCGGGAGCAGAAGCGTGACGGGTGAGGACAGTCCGCCCAGCCCTGCACCACTAGGGGGAGACGTGGAGTCTTGGAGCCAGCCTGCATGTGCTGCCTCACCAGGCTGTTCTCCTTCCAGGCCTCAGGGAACTTTGGCCGCTGCTTCTCGCGGGACACCAGCACCTGCATGTCCTCGAAGGATGGGTGGTTTCCTGCCTCGGCCTGGAAGGCCATCTGGTACTCCGGGACGGCCTCACCTGCATGCGGTGGAAGAATGACGGGGTCACGAGGGGACGCGCACAGGGGGGCCAGGACACACTCAGGTGGGGAGGGCTGCGGGCTGGGGGGGCTCACCGGGGAAGAGGTCAGTGCAGCGCATGAAGGTCTCCCAGTAAATAAGGCCGAGGGCGTACATATCCACCTGCTTGAGGGCTGACTCACAGTCACGCAGGTTCACCGCCCCCTCCAGGACCTCGGGGGCCATATAGCGGATGGTGCCCACCTGGGGAGGAGGCCGGCCGTCAGGCGCTGGTGAAATCGCAGCCAATAGCCAACAGCCTCAGCGGGCCCAAAGGGTGCGAGGTCGAGCTGGCCATGGTGGGCGGGGTCTGTTCTCCGGACTGGAGCGCTCACCTCACTGATGGCAGCGTTCTCCTCCTCGCCAGGACGCACGAGCCGGTTCCCCGTCAGCTTCATGGACAGGCCGAAGTCGCTGATGACGCACGTGCCGTCGTTCTTCACCAGGACATTCCTGCTGTTGAGGTCACGGTGGGACACCGCCGGCTTGTACAGGTCTGACGAGTCAGGGACACGGACGGCAGAGACATCAACACCCCACAATTCCTCTCGAAGCCCGCAGACCCACTCAGCCGAGGGCTAAGAGATGGTTACTCTGTTGTATGTTTTTAAAACAGCTAAATAATTTTTACCCAGTTTTGAAGTGGATTATTTCACAGAAGTTGTTTGGTTTACCCTAATGCCTGAAAAGGCTATTGATCATCGCCCGAGAGCTCAGAATTCCCGCCACCAGCAAACATCCACTAGGGGTCGCCAAGTAAAAACAATGCATCTATAACGGCACATATCTGGGGTGCCCTCTCTCTCCCCATCACCCTGCTGTTTCAGAATGTAAAGTTCAAGCTGCTTCATTGTGCCCTCCCCCCCCCCCCATGAGCCACCGCAAACAGACTGCCTGAGCGAGAAAGAGGCAGCCCTCAGTGGCTCCCCCGCGTGGATCTCTCACTCTTACGCCGACTGCTGTGCCGCATAAACACGCATCATGCTGAGCGCACAGGAGCCAGAGCCTGTTACCATGGCGACTAAAATACAAATGCATGACGAAAAAAAAAAGGATAGATGCTATTATGAAGCCCTGAGACTTCATCGGAGACTTCGCCCGGGGACTCGGCGGCGAGCTTTGGCCTGGCCACTGCTGTCCCGGATTATACCCGGTCTGAGGACGTCCCGCGCGCGACGCCGGCCCAGTGCGAGACCTCGAGTTTCATCCGCCCGAGAGCCCGCTCTCCCGCTCGGCGCCCGTCACGGGACCATGACGCCCTTCTGCTCCAGGGCCTAAAAATCCCAAACGGACACCCCTCCTCCCACTCCCGACATAACATTTCACACAGATGAATAGACTGTCCTGTAAATCACCCCCAAGACCGCGCTCGCACACACGTCAATGGAGGTCAAGGCTACATCCTCTCTAGTCAGCCGGTGGCCAGCCTCACTAACGGGGGGAGGGGGTGGAAAATAAAACTGAGAAGAATAAATAGGGGCTGAGTCAGGATCGTTCACCGGATACTAAGAAGTATCCACGAAGGAACTCCCTGCAGTCACAGACTCTTGCTTGCTTGCATTATTGTACCTGGATTTACGTTTGATCGCCGCCTTCACAGATCACCACTGAGGCCTCATAAGTCGGCCAGGCCGAGTTCCAGACCTTTCTGCCGCGGCTCGCGACGCCACGGCTTTTGGGTGTCCTTGCATGCCGAGCGAGCCATCGTGCAGGTAAAAAAGTGACCAGAGACATTAATCAGGCGGTTCATCTGGCTCGATGCCTACTCCGTGGCCATCTCGTAGCGATGCCACGCGAGTGACATACAGAAGGGGAATTAAGTGATGGGTTGGCTTTAGTTACGAGTCATGGAGGCACGAACGACTGCGTGTGGTTTGGTGAAGCACGCGGCCTGGCGACCATCGTACAACCGCTGGCATGTATTTGAACAAACCGCGGCATCCTCAGGACTGACATTTTCTGATCAAGGAAACGCCGTTCTCCTATAGTGATAATGCACCTTCATAATGCATTCATAGAACATTCATAACTATACCTTAACATCCTGACATACTTAAACAGCTTTAATGGACATTAATAGCAAACATGGAACTATTATAATGTTCGTTATCATATGTTTGTTATTAATGTATTTTATAGCTGTTAAGTTGTGTCAGGGTGTTAAGGCATACATACATGCTGCTTATGAATGTTCTATGAATGCATTATGAAGGTGCCGTTAATGTAAAGCGTTACCGAAGTTCTACATGTTCTAACGGTGTCATAGTGCATGTTATTGCCAGTAGGGGGCACTGTGGGCTGAGGCTCACCTGTGCGCAGCAGCTCTGTGTGCAGGTAGGCCAGACCCCGCGTCACCGAGTGAGCCAGGCGGCAGCAGCTCATCCAGTCCCCTGTCTGCAGACTCAGGTATCGGCACAGGGAGCCCTGGGGGAGGAGCGGCAGACGGGGGGGTGGTAGGAGATGGAGAGAAGAGAGTGAAAGAACGACAGGGGTCAGATGATCCAGCAGTCAAGTGGAAACTGACTTACTATACGGGAAAGACAAAGGAGGAGTGAAATAAAAATATAACAGATTCAGTTTAAGAAGTGGCAAACGCCAGTGGAGGCAGGTAGCCGTTGGAAACGTGAGGAGGGAGGGAGCAAACAGTGAGGCTCAGGACCCCCATCCCCGCCACAGCAGCACATCCCACTGGAGCTGCACTCCGGGGTCTAAGCCGCCACCTCACCTGCCCTATCAGCCTGTGCCCCTCCTTGCCGTCTCCCTCCCTCTCAGGCCACCAGCTACTGTTACTAAAGCTCTCCGGCTTTAAATTCACAAGGCCTGCAGACCCCCCTGCCATTGAAAGCCAGCCGGGGCATCGAGACCAGAGGGCCGGGGGGAGCCTTTCATACACGGCCTACAAGCATAAGCCTGCTGAACGGGGGGGGGGGGGCAGAGATCACGGCTACTTTTCTTTGGCTAGAAGGTAGAGAAGCAACCGAGGGAAAGTGTTCTGGGAAAAGTCCATTAAAAGTCCAAATTCCAGTACTCACAAAGGGTAGGACTCCAACACTACTATCTTGGGGAGAAGTATTCACATTGGGGCAGGACTCCATCACTATTGAAATGGTGGAAATACTCAAAACTAACATGGGGACAGTACTTCAGTTCCCATATGGTAGCAGTACTCCAAAACTACTCCCACAGGCAATCCAGTGGGTATTAGTCCATTGCTACTCACATGGGGATAGTACTCCATCACCAGCAGGTACTCCATCCGCCCGTCCGTGGTCAGCCGCTCGTCAGCTACTATGAAGCGTGCAATATTGTCATGCTCCATCAGGGGGAGCCGGTATATGGTGCGCTCATTGACAAAGTTCTGCCGATTGGCGTAGGTAAACACCTTGACCGCAATGGGGTGCTCGTCCAGAGAGCCCTTATAGACCGAGCCATACCGGCCTCGGCCAATCAGCTGCAGGGAGGGAGAAAAAGGAGAGATTAAGCAGAGAACGCAGAGGAAAGAGAAATGCAGCTAAGAGGATACGTGACACACGGCCCCCCAGGCGCCCAGAGCTTTGCCTCGAGAAGCTTCAGGCTGTCCAGGTCCAACGAGGGCTCTGAAGCGGCTGCCTCCATCTCATCCATGTTGTGCAGACCCTGCTTCCGGTCTCCTGTAACCCCGAACGCGCACACACAGGTGACGGTCAGGTGACAGGGGCCCGGAAACGGGGCCCGTGTCCAGAAAAGAGCAGAGAAACCTGCCTGTCAGCATGCGATAGCTGAAGAAGAGCGCCACGATGAGGACGGCCACGACGGAGACGCACGCCAGGGCGATGACGATGGCCTCCTCCCTGTACAGCGGCTTAGGGTCTGTGGGGGCGGAGAGGGGGGAAGGTCACTCAGCAATGAGGAGCAGGAGGCCAGAAAGCTCCTGTCGTGTTTGAGAGCCAGTGACTCAGGCTGGTCTCACAGCCAGGAAGCTCCACATCCGCCCAAGATCCCTGCAAGGGCAACATGGGCAACTGCCCAGGACTGTATCTTCTGAAGGGGAGCCCCTGGCGGAGGAGGGGGGCGCGGTAAAGCTTGCCTAAGGTGCCGCATGTGTGGAATGGCTTCAGTGGGGCAACGCTATTCCTGTAGCAGTCAGCAGGGGGAGCAGTATTTACACAGTGGCCTGTCCTAAGGGTCCTACAAAGAGGAGCATGTAACATAAACTTGCAAAATGCCACTTTTTGTACAAACATTTACTGCTGTCCCTTTAACCCAGTTCATCTTGTAGTGACATGAACAAAGATCCTCACTGTGGAACATCAGCAGAATAAGCTTCAGGATTGCAGTTCCACATCAGCAGAGCTACAACCTTTTACACACCCTGCTGCCATTTTAAAGCCCCTCATGGCAGCTCTGTGTACAAACTGACACCATGACTACTGGAGAGGAGATGGAAGCTTTCTCGGCTAAAAGATAAGCTCCCTAACCTCAGCATATTTCATAATTACAGAAAACTCCCACGATCCACAGAGAGCACCACAAATAACCAAGCACTAGCAGAACTTTGATGATAAACAGACCGCGAGCTCCACTGCAGTTTATTATAGATTTTTCCTCCATATTAGACTCTCTCTCTAACAGACACAGACACACACACACATCTTCTGTCACATTACATCTCTTGCCCCCCCCCTGTGCCCTGGACTTTATATTCCCTCCCGTCATCTGCAACGCCCACCTCCCATATTTGTACTCACTGAAGCAGTCTAACAACCGTATCTAGCAAACATTTTCCATATTCCAGTAACTCTGGAGTGCCCGATTGGCCAATCTTAAGTCATGTAGACAGATCTCCGCCCCCTTCAGGCGGAGCAATGTCCATGGTGGGAGGAGCCATCTGGGGCAGTGGAAGCCAGCCTCCGTTACCAATGGCAACACTTTAGCAGCCTCCATGAGCAGCAGCGCTAACCCTGCCCATGAGAGATGATGTGCAGAGGTAAGGAGATGGCGATGAGGGACACTAAGCACTCTGGGTGGGGCTCCGCACCCCCCCCCACCCCCTAAGGTACAGTGTACATTAAGGTACAGCGCTCCAGCTAACCGTTTACCACCTGCTGAAGGCTGCTGCTGTTCTGTCAGGCTGACCTGTAAACAGTTTTACTCGAGGGCATAATTTCTTTCACGCAAAGTGATTAATATGTATATTACACTCCGTTTTTTTGTTTTTCAATCACCGGGGAGTATTTTAATAAATAACTCAATGTTTCCGCCTCCTCTGTGTCCCCCTCCGCCCCCCCAGAATAGATGACCAGAAAGAACCAGACCACCGGCTGCCAGGAAGAAACCGTAGAGGGCCGACGGCAGCATCCGACACCAGACGGCAACTGGAGCCACGCGCCTCAGGCTGCTGCTATCGACTGGAGGCAGGCAGGGGAGCAGAGCGGCCCGCTACCTGAGCCGCAGTCACACCCCATAGACGGGGCTCTAAGCGGGTCAGAGCTGAAGCGCCGTGTCAAGGTCGCGCCGCGCCGCCTATGCCTGACGGGACGCCCACGCCGGCCCAGCGGGACCTCGACGCCCACAGAGGCATCGCGTGTGCGTCAGAGACGTCCGTCAGGAGTTAGGCCTGATCTACGGCTCTCGCAGCAGCATTATTAATTTCCCATTAGTTCCGCTGTTTTGTGGTTTGAAATGAATTATGCTGTAACTGGAGCGGTAGCCATTTCTGCTCAGCTCACTTCATTACGCAGCGTCTTCCGGCCGAGCGCTCCCTGCAGAGGGCGTGGCGTGTGGCGGCGGGCAGCGGGAGCCCCCACATTGCCCCGGAACACGGCTGTGGTGGGGGGGGCAGACCCCCCCCCCTAAATTGCTAGAGTGCAGGGTGGGGCAGAGCTGCGTACCGAGAGAACCCCTCAGCAGCTGCTCTCTGTCACCCACTGTCTGCACCTCGCCCCCCCCCCCCAAGGCATGTCGCTGTCACTCTGCCAGAGAGCCTCCCCTCATCAGCATCCCCAGGGGCCACCTTGACATCCACCCCCCCGCCAGGCGACACATGCGCCTCTGCGGCGTCTGTCCCCGCTGAGGATGCCGATGGCCTCCAGGCTGCGTTCACGAATCGCAGCCACTCCTCTCGTTTGGGTTGAGTGGAGGGTCAGCCGGAGCTGGTGCAGCTGGGAGGCTAAAATAAGGCACCGGCTGCATTAGCATTAGCAGGGCTGTACGGCTGCCTACACGCTTAAATAGCTCCATTTCACGCGGAGACCCGTGACGGAGTCAACTGCTGCGCAGCGTTTCCTCATGCCGGTCAGGGAAGAGATTAAAAGTTTGAATAACTGAAGCAGAAGCAAGTAGTGAGGGTATATGGGTTACTGCAGAAGCAGCCAGCATCCCGGAGCCCGGCTTCTCGCGCTGACGTCCTCTGGGAGGCGCCGTGGCTCTGTCATACGTTCGTCTCGATCAGCGGCAGGAGACGTGGCGGCGGGCTACCCCGTCTCGTCTGGGAGGTGTGTGCGTGGGGGGGTGTTCGTCTGCACACGCCCCGCGACGGCTTGGAGATGGGCGGCGCCCCCTAGAGTGTGAGGCTGCGGGGGTGGGGGGAGGCTGCAGACGCAGGCCGGGACACCTTAGCCCCCGGCGGGTGGCTCACTGCCTCGCACGGCGACTCCGGTGCACGAGAGGCTGCTTTTCCAGGAAGGCACGCAGCCATGACCTGCTTCTGCGAATGAATGGAGCGCTGTTCTGTAGCCCTGCCTCCCCCGCCGGCAGACCGCCAGCAGACCACCCCCTCCACCTGCGGTGAGGCAATAGAGACCATCCGCAGGACTGGGGCAGGGTCTACACGTGAGCGGAAACAGGCATTTAAGGAGGCCGTGGCATCCGTGCGCGTGTTCCACTGCACGTCTCGCGGATCGACTGCCAGTAAGGCAGGCAGCCAGAGAGCACCGGGGGGCAGCGGCAGAGCGGGAAGCTGTGACGCTGTAACTCGCAGCCCACGGCCACGCAGCCGACACCTCTGTGAGCAAAACAAACGACTGCGTAACTGCGGGGGGGGGGGGGGGACATTATACCAGGCTGTATACCTCTTTCTCCCATAAACACCACCCAGCTTTCATGATTTAACATTACACACAACAAGATTCTCCCCCCACCCCCAGACCACTGTTAAAGCTACAGTATAAAAATCAATGTTGGGGGTGGTAGTCAGACAAAACCAGAGCAAAGGACCCCCCATCCTTATTTACTGCCTCATCTAAAACGGATTCACGTGCAGAGCCTGGAAGGACGTGAGATAGCAATGCAGCATTTCAACAGTTACAGTTACAGTGAGTATCAGTCAGCAACCCAGTTACAGTTACGGTGAGTATCAGTCAGCAACCCAGTTACAGTTACAGTGAGTATCAGTCAGCAACCCGGCCGTATCCCAGCTGTGCTTCTAGGTGTGATGATGGGTGCTGAGGAGGATTCTGCAGGTTCTGGTAGGTACTGTCCACACACACACACACACACACACACACTCCCCCATGCTGGATTACCTTTCCAGCATAAACTGCCTATAAATCACAGCCCAGCCCCACACTGGACGCATTCCAGTGCGGAGACACCCCCACACCCCACTGAGGCGCCTCCTAATTCCAGGCCCGACTTCTCCGTACCCTCCAGCAAGAACGTGCCCATTAGACCTGCTCACATCTGGAGGCTGCCATTCCTGCTCGACGGCTGGGGAAAGAGACAAGGCGGTTAATGAGCTGTTTATCTTCGGTAAGGGGGCGGCTCGAACCTGCCACTGGGGGTGGGGGGAGCCCGCTGTCTGAGCGGCAGTGAGAGCGTGTCTCTGAAAGCCCATATCCACTCACTCGCCCATAAAAGCGCACTGGTGTTAGTGGTAATTTGCTTGCTGACTGCGTGTGTACATACTGCCTGACCCCACTGATACCTGATGACACCACACTGATACTGATGCATGATCCCTGCATCCTGCACGCTGCTCCAGAGCTTGCTGGGTGTCTCACACATGAACATGTTCACGCATTATTTCATCAAAAATCCATTTCAGGGGAGTTACCCATAATCCACGCTGCCCACTCAACTTCTAAACAATCGATGTCTACCCCCGACCCATCAAAATCAATATGTGGTTGTTTACCGGTGATAAGGTCTCAATCAGAAAGAGACGATCCACTCTGAGCCCACCAGCCAGCAGGCCACACCCCTTTAGGCACACCAGCCAGCAGGCCACACCCCTTTAGGCACACCAGCCAGCAGGCCACACCCCTTTAGGCAAGTCCCACCCTTTCTTTACTCCCTCCATCTTTTTTCTTTGCTGTTTGCCTGATGTTATTTTCCCCTGCGACTGAAGCTAAGTGTTTCTATGAGCCAGCGAACCACATGACAGGAGAAAAAGGAGAGAGGAGAGCAGGAGGATACAGGGAGGGAGGGAGGGAAAGAGGTGGGTAGCAGAGTGTGTTTTGTCTCCAGGCGAGCGATTTTTCAGCCTCCTCCTGTAACTCTTCCATGCCTCACTCCCTTTGATGGGGACAGATGAATTGGTGAGCCTGTTACATCTGCCTCTGAGGACCCACCCCTGAGTGTACTTGGGGGGGGGGGGGGGTGATATAAAAGCTGCACAGGACAGCGACGGCCAGGACAGAGAAGCACCATTCCGGGGGTGTAAGGCATCCATCTGGCCCATTTTTTTTGTTTCTCCCAGAGGACGATCACACTCCTCCAGGGAGGGGCGAGAACAGTCAGGTCTCCAAGCGCAGCGCAGCCTGTGTCCTTTCCCGGAATGTAACCAAACATCACAACACATGAGCAAAACCACGACTAACAAGCAGCAGGGCCTGACAGGACGGCACTCACAGAGCGGCTGGGCGCTGGTCGGGCTGGGCAGCGGGAAGTTCTCTGTAAAGTTGACGTTGCACATGTTGCCAATGCAGCAGCAGAAGCGGTAGGTGCCGTTCTGCATGGCGGGGGGCGTGGCCGTCACCACACAGCGATGGTTATGGCATTCCCGCTGGTCGCCGATGTGGGTCCAGCAGCCTGCGGACCATGGTGGAGGGGTGACGGATGGGGGGGGGGGGGTGGGAAGTGTGGCCAGGGATCGGGTCCCGGCCGGCAAGTGCATGCTCTGGACCTGCCCCTCGTGCTCCCCCCCGCTGACACACAAGCAAAACTGCATTTCTATCCCACAGACTCATTTTACTTGGGCCTTGTTCACAAGTACACAGGTGTTTTTAAAAACTATATTTTTCCTCCTGTGTTGTTTAAAAAAAAAAAATCACCATCCATATGAAAAGGCTGAAAGGCGTCAAGAGCAAACCGAACCAACAGGGGGCAGTGTGACTAACCGTAAAGCCATGTTGGCCAATCAGAAGCCTTATTACCAGTTCTGCTAGGCTAAAAACAGCTAATGTAAACGGTAGGGGTGTAACGCGATATTACAACATGGAGTTCTGGTGAAGGCGCGCTGCAAATCAGCTGCTGTAAGCATGTCAGCGTCGGATGAAATGACCACAGTAGATGTTCCGGACACTTTTAAACCTTTTGCGTGGCGGCATTTTGGGTAAAAAAAAAATATAAACGGCAAAAAGGTTGACAGACAAAACATGAACCATCTACAAGCACTGTAGGAAAATAATGCTGTACACAGCGGCTAACGGCTAACGGCTAACGCTACTACTATGCGAAGCCATTTGCAGCACCATCACAGCTCTTTACTTAAATCCACTGCACCGGTGAAGAAAACATTTTAAAAAGTTTTATGTTTGTTATTTATATAGTTTTATTTATATTCTATTTTATGTTCAATTGAGAAGTAAAAAAAGAGTTTGTGGTGAAATATTTTATGTTCTCTACTGCAGATGATGATGGTGAGTATTTAACACATTTCACCGAGAAGCAGCATGTTCATTATTTAGCATTTTTTGTCTTTCAAATTAATCAAATAAAAGGCTGCTTTTCAGTAATAAATTTCCTCCTTGAAGTTTTCCTTAAAATGTCATCTCGTCACGTTCCCGTGAACCCAATATCGTGTCTCGTCTCGGGGGCCGAGTATATCGCTACACCCCTAGTGAACGGCGCACAATTTGACGTCAAAAACTGACCACATGTCAACACTGAAGACGGAGTTTCTGAAAATCTTCACCCGGCATGGGGTTTTACAGAAGCTCAGTTTTCAGTTTATGTTAATAATACCTGTGTAAGTGTGAACAAGGCCTTAGTCGACAATTCCTAACCCAGCCCAGATAAAACTTAAGCTGAGACCATAGTGATTTGTTCTGGTATTTGTAATTCCTTAAAATACAATAGCGCCGCTTTATGGGATCCCAATGGCGGTGTTTCACAGCTCACGTCGTCACAGAGATGTCACCAATCAAGCCTACCTTGCTTGACCAATCGAATGTCTCCATCGCGGGCCTTCCCCCAGAGGCCGTAGCAGTGGCTGCCCTTGGCACAGCGCACCGTGGTGTTCTCCCTCCAGGCCTGGATGTCCCCGCCAACGTGCTGCTCGTCCAGCTGCTGCTGCGGGTCGTAGTAGGCGCACTCGCGCTCTTCGACCTGAGCGGCTGGGATGGAGCGTGAGAGGGGCAGTGAGCGCCGGCGAAAGGCGAAGCAAACTGCACAGTGCCATGAAGAAGCGGTCACACATTCTCTGTGAGCTGACTGCAGAGGTCTCACCGGCAGGTGGACGCACACACAGACCACTACAGGAGATCGGACACCTGCCTCACCGCGCGCACACACACACACACACACACACACACACACACACACACACACACACACACACACACACACACACACACAC
>JAODKF010000112.1:818170-844795 GCA_026779585.1 Mormyrus proboscirostris
CCCCATCTCTTGAGTAGCACATTTTTAGGTCGCAAATACATATCCCTGAGTTACCCGCTGCCACCATCTCCTCTTGTCAGGGTCCAGCTCCACTGCAGATACACTAGGGCATCACCGTTGTGACCAGCGCAACCTTAAATTGTCACTGTGCAAAAGGACCATGGACGCGTTCAGCAGATGACTTAAAGGATCCTGACACTTTTCAGGAGGGTGCTGAAGTGATCCTGCAGCTTTTGTTACCATGGAGATATGCAAATTCCAAAACCAGAAGACTACCTCCTCCAAAATGTCTACAAAGCTTTAAAAAAAAGAAAAAAAAAAAGCATTTAGTGTGGACTGAAGAGTAATAAATGCTGTGATCTTCTCTATCAGTTGGAAGTCAAGAGGCCAGACAGACAGCGATATTTTTTTTCCCCCCCCTCTGTTCTTCCATAACGTCATGTTCCCAAATCGGTGGCCATCTCTTCTCAGGCTCAACACATGTGAGACTAATCTGGATTGATTTTCCCCCTGCACAGCAATATAATCAATATTTGATGCAGATGTCAGGAAATACTCCCGCGTGCCATTTTGTTAATGGCGCCGGGTAGATCCCTCCCAGAACGTGCAGGTCGCGGCGCCTGCTTCGATCGCCAGACGAGGTAATCTTTACCATCCGCGTGATGTCAGGTGCTGTGGTACCGGACAGAGAAGGTACCAGCGATCCATGGGAAGTGGAAGGAGATATAATAAGCGGAGTGGTTTTCAATTTGCCGTCTTTTCTCAGAAGTGAGGGGTAACGGTGAAATGGTCATGTTTCATAAGTCATCACTGGTGAATTCAGGCGGGTTGGTGCCAGGTGGGGGCAACCATTCTGGCAAGAGCAGAGCAGCCATTAAGAATTTACGATGTTTATCTGTGAGCGCTGTGAACCCGGGTCAACAGAAATGGAAACTTGGCTCATCTTCTGTCCTTATGTAGTACTCTCATCCTATGACAATGTCACACACATCCTCTGAATGTTTTCACCTATACCGGGCATTGACTGCTATCAGGAAGCAGCTTGTTATATAAAAATAAAATATATATATTATATATGGGTACAGACCACGCCCCCACCCCTGCACTGTGCAATTCATTACCGTGATAACTCACCCAGCACAAATAAACAGTAACAGGTCTATTACTCCTGTAGTCAGAATCAATTAACATACAAATTTCCCATGATTTACATCATATTTATGAAAAGATTCATTAAAAAAACAAGTCACTGGAAAGAGACACAATGGGGAGGAGTGTGGCAGCAAGAATTTGTCGACAGAGTCTTTGACAACCTTACGTGTTCCCAGATTTATAAAGAAATGTCAAAGGGGTTAAAGCCCACTTAGAATGCAGCGGGTAATTGGATTTTTTTTTTTTGTCCATGCACGTGGCTTTACAACGGTCCCCCTTCCTCTTTGTGAATGTCCTTGAAGAAAGATCAGATTCTATGAAAACAGATGGAGGAAGTGAGACTTTGAAGTCTAGGCAGCTAAATGCAGGCCTCTGTGCTTAAGGCAGAATCTATAGTCTTCTCTCGTGTTGTGTAATGAGGCGATTCAGTTTCAAAACATTGCGCTGACAATTTCGCGGCGTACATTAATTTTAAGCCATCAACAAAAATATATTAAGCATAACCAAAAATCAAATTATATGATTACTTAGTCACAAGCAGTATAAATCAGTTTTAGGATTAACAACCAAACAGTCAGATTAACAATTAGCCTGAAGTGATTTTCCTCTGGTGAACAGTCACCGTCAGCTCAGCTCCCACAGCGGATCTGCAGCGTCTTCGTTTGATCCATACCGTGATACCCGAACTTCCCCAGAAATATATCTGGATCAGCTCATTACATTTGAAACTGCACATTACTAACCATTCAATTTACTTCTCTTTACCCAATGAAGGTCTGCAACTTAGTTGCAGGAGGAAAAGGGCAGCAGAAGTGATGCTAGAGCTTTCTGTTCCTACTAGAAGGCTGAGGACTTCAGCAGAACCTGCAGCCAGTTCCAGCGTTGGCATGCGGAGAAAGACAGAGAACCAACAGAGCAGCAGCGTCCAAAACACCCTAATGCCACCCAATCAGCAGCAGTTATGGTCAGCGTTAGTGTCCTACCTCCACAGATTTGGGAGTGAATCGGAGGGAGGGGCTGTTTGCATAGTTACAAAATGAAAAGGAGACATACGGTGTTAGTGAGGGAGAGCCATAGCAAGCTCAAAGGTAAAGATACAAACACAGCTGTTTTCGTATCCCTCATATCACCTGTGCTTTACATCAATTTTAAATAAAAAGACAAAATTGCCGTCCCCCCTTGCTCCAGACCACATAAAACACTGGGCACCTGTTTTCCTGGTGACGTGACCTGAGACACAGAGCCGGTCTGCTGACAGTACACAGTAGGCATTTATGATTGGCATACTACATGAAGTGTGTCTGCACATACACGCGTGTCCTGTGCTATCTGAACATCCCCACGTTGATGGACAAGGCCACTTCTGGTTTCCTGTTCTTCCTTGACCCCTTACACTCCAGTGCCACCTCTGGGTGGGGCCCGACGGTCCCACTTTGCCCCCTGGTGGACACAAACAGAAAAACAGGTGGTAGTGTAGCAGGCTTGTTTTATGGTAATGGAATTACAATGGAATCTTGTTTTGTTTGAAATACCATTAGTTCTCTGTTGTATTCCAGCTATCAAATTGTACTGGATAATAGGTTGCATTCTTCATGAAATGTATGAAAAAAAATTTGTACTTTGCTTGTCACTGGGGCTACACCCTCAAAATTCAAGATTCTATCTTTGTCACATACACAACACAATTCACCAAATGTAGTGACTCTCATGGGACCCTCAGGGCTTCGGCCCCCCAGGACTGGAGTTTGACACCCCCGTTTTTATGTACAGAAATGGACTCTGAGGATCATCCCCAAGATACAGAAATGTTCCCCCAGAGTCCATTTCTGTACCTTAAAATGTATAAATATCTATAACTAATGGTACAATTGGCAGACACTTGAGGGTACAGCCCCAGTGACAAGCAAAGGCACACACTGGTACTCTTTTTCTGGCAGTGCAGAACTGCTCAGCCCTTATGTCCAAGACGACACTGTTTTGGATAAAGTGTCGGGTCAGCAATTAAACGTGAATGTCACTCCAATCTCCTTTACACCATATTTGTGTTAATGGCAATTGGCAGCTGAGCACATAAACCTCTGGAATGTATGTGCATGAAGACTAAGCAGATCGGAACGCAAAGGGACATGCAAACCATAAACCAGTGAACACTGGTCAGGTGGGAATATAGTGCTCTGTCAGAGTAACCCAACGGAAGCCAAATCAACCAATGAGCAGTGAGTTAAGCTAGTGATTGACAGTATATAGGTAATCCCTCCCACCATGTCTGGGAGATGGTCATGCGTACCCTTTGGCCCAAGTCACAGCCTCCTCTTGCAGTCTCTGCTGGCCCAGCTCGTCCTCAGGGGTGCTGAACTCCCGGTTGCTGTCAATCAGCAGGTTCTACCACGAGGAGGGGGGTAGGGGGTGGGTAGGTAGGTGTAGATGCCGGGGACAGACAGAGTGGCACCGTGAGGTGACAGCCCCAGAAACCCAACCGTCTCTACATACTGTCCGCAGTTACCTTGACGCCGAAAACGTCGCCGTCTCTCAGGTGAAATGGCGCCCCCAGCAGGCTCTCGGTCTTTTTCTTCTTCTTGCGCTTTGACACCTGCTGGGTCTGTGATGACAAAAATCCATCTTTAAAAACAGCACAAGCCGCAAAAGAATTGGCACACACCAAACTGAAGATGGCTACCAATACCATTATTCATACAGGGAGCATGAAAACCAAAAACCCTCCAGCCTCTCATCAGCACACTGGATGTAGTCAGTCCAGGACATTCCCTACTACGGACCTTGGGGGCTGTACCCCCCCCCCTCAATATTCTAGCAGGTGCCTCACCCAGCTGGAGACGGCCATCCAGGAATACTTCTCAGGACAATATTTGGCTATGATCAGGCTGTCTGGGCACAGGCTGCAGTGGGCAGCAATGGCCTGGCGAAGGCCGCGGGCAGAGCCGTCCCGCCCCGGGTCCCACACCATCTCCTGCGACGGGTAGTAGCTCCGTTCTCCGGGGATTCCGATCTGCACCTTCAGCAGGAGCTCCTTTGGTCTTGGGGAGGGGGGGGAGGTGTACAGAGGAAGGGAAAATGCACATAATACACTCATTCCCCCACCATCCAAGATCCGACCAATCACAACACAGGTCTGTCCAATCATCCAATCACAGCACAGGTCATGTGATCTGGTTACATCACTGGAGCCCGATCTAAAAGCACACTACTGTACAACTGCCACTCTGAGGAGGAGAGGGCTCACTACCGCAACTCCACCAGAAGGCAGCCAATCAGAGCTCCTCTTACCCAAGATTCTCCTCCTTCTGCAGACACTGTACACAGAGCTCCGTCCCGCTGGCCAGTTTCAATTTCCTGCGGCAACATTTATCTGAAATGAGGTTTTGCTCACATCCGATTTACCAAAGAGACAAATTTATCTACGGCGGGGGGGGGGAGAGTGAAAATTCTATGCCATGTAAATATTGAAGCAATAAAACTCCTGTATAGAACAATGTGGAAACGTGGAGAGTTAGGGTGCAGATGGCAGCAGGGTTTCAGTCCCGCTGGCTCACTCACTGTAGGGGCTGCAGGTTCCCCCTGAGAATCCTGCTGGGTCTCCGGCTTTCCAGCAGCCAGACGCGCAGGAAGGCGGGGCTGGGCACGCACAGGTCGTGCAGGGGGGGGAGGGTCAGCACCTGCCGCGGACCAGGAGAGATTAGCTCCACGGCTAAGCTAAAGCGACAAGCCAGCGCAGGATGCTTCACAGCGCACGGCCGAAACGCTTGGTCTTTACAAAGCAGCTTCGCATGGAGATTTCACCGGAAGAGCATGGTCCTTCCCGGGACTTTATCCCAGATATACACATTCCATGTAACTGCTGGGAAGTCTCCCTACCTGGATCTTCAAGTCGTCCAGAGCTGCTTCCACCGAAATTTCTATGTGGCCCACAAACTGCATGGCAGCTCCATAACCGCCTACCAGACACACAGATGCCGGTCAGCGGTGTCGCTGGCGCCCCCCTCCCCCCCCCCCTCACTCCTCCCCTCCCTTCACCTGCGGTGGACGGCTCCCCCTGGTGGTTGTGCAGATCGTTGCCTACGTGGTCGCCCTGGTCACCCTGCTCCATCAGTAACCATACTGGCATCTTCAGAAACCCCTGTGGGACAGACCAGCAAGATTAGACGCCTTTAAAAACCGTCGGTACAATGATCTGTCCGATTCAGCGTCCACGTGTCGTTCACCTTAGGCGGCAAGCGGCCCTCTGTCACCACTAGGGTGTCCCCACTAGCGATGTTGAGCTCGCCGAGAGAGGAGTCCTAAGAGGAGGAGAACAGTTCAGAGGGGAGGCGAGCGGATGGAGCCGAAGGCGACAGGAAGCAGGAAAGGTCCGGAACCGGCGCACCACCTCACCTCGTCTGTGAGCGCATCGCCCACCTCCTCGCACCAGTCCATCTTCCTCAGGTGCCAGCATTCGCCTGGGCAGAGGGCCAGAGTGGTCATCGGGGGGGGGGTTACCGGCCACAAGAGGGCGCCACTAAAAAGTGCTGTGAGCAATTGGCTTTAACACAAAATGACCTTTACCTTCCAGACTAGCAGCGTTCAACATCAGCCTCAGGCACTGCAACCAGAGAAGAAGCTCTTTGGTGTCTGTCTTAACGTTTAAGCAATGTTTTATCAACCGCTTTCAAACCAAAATGATACCTCAGATGCCCATGTAAGACACACACACACACACACACAAAGCCCTGCTGACCTCCTTCACGGTTATGGTCTCTTCCACAATAATCTCCATCTCCGCCTCAGTGCCGACAGGAGGGCTGACGGTGAAATAAAGGAACAGCTGAAAAACAGAGAGAGATAGGAATGAGGCAGGGGTTCGGACCGCCGGCCAGAGACAGACCCCCACACCCTCGCCAGAGAGCAACACCGCTGACCTGGTGGGGTCCCGGCGCGGCTCCGGGGCAGAGGACCAGGGAGGTCATGAGCTTGATGCCGGCCTCACGCACGGTCATGTCGTCACGCACTGCGGGGGGAGAGATCACCGTGTGACACGCCGGTGGGGCCGAGCAGGGGGGGGGGGGCACGTATCACATGACGGAAACAGCATGCCCGCATTTGACTGTACCTGGGGGCAGCAGTTTGCCAGTTCGGTCTGCCTGTCGTAGGCAGCATGGCGCACCTGGGGGAAAGCACACAGGCTCACACAGGGTTAATAGAAGCGTCACATCACAGCACATTGGGGGGGCGGTGGGGGGGGGCCTTCTCACCTTCAAACTGATGCTGCAGCTTCAGCTCCTCGATGGCACTCAGCTTGACCTCCGACAGGAGCTGGGGGCGATGAGATGGGCAGATGGCATCGCGATGCAATGGCGCCCCCCTGAGCCCCGCCGGGTGTCTGCAGGACTCACCGTGCTTCCCGAGGCTGAAATCTTCGCCTGCTTCCTCTCCCCCTCATCCTCGCCGCTCCCGCCCTGCGCCCCCTTCGACGCACGCAGATGGAACTCGACCTGCAGCCAGCGGCAGTCCGAGGGGGTCGTCACGGTTACAGTGTCACCAGTGAGGCTGAAGAGGCTGTAGAAGGGCGGGGGGGGGGGGGGGTGTCACACACAGATAGATACACACACATGACAGAAGCTTAGCAGCCTTCTGGGGTCCCTCATATTGACTAATGTGTGCCTTCAATAAAAATATATATGTAGTCAAGCCTTTATGTTTTTATGTTTTTGAGCCCATCCACCACTGACCTGACAGCGACATCAAAAAGTTGTGTCAGAGACCATTGAAATGTTAAAAAAAAGCAGGAGAGCTGTTACATACAATAAAATAGAGTCATTCAGAACCTGGGATTAAGGCAAACCTCAGTGAGACACAGTGTTACATAACACTCTTTATTTAGAGCTGAAAGAACATTTTCATGAAAAGAAATGACTTGACATGCGTCCTATTGGTTAACATTCCTGGGTTAAACCAATCAGTGATTGACAGTAGGCCATCATCCTGCCTCCAGTGTGGGTTTTGTATAAATGCCTGAATCGGGCAGACCAGCCCTTGTTCACTTTAACCCTGCCCCCCTCCCCCATTACCTCGTGTCAAACGCCTGTGGCTCCAGCACCAGCAGAGAGTCCCCGTCCTTCAGCGCCAGCTCCTTCAGCGTCCGCTGCATGTCGGCTGGAGGGAACACTCTCCAGCCACTCCCTCCCCCGCCCTCGCAGCCTGGCTGGCTCTCCTCCCTGCACAGCAGGGTGTCCTCGGGCCCCACGGCTTCTCGAAGTGCACCCAGCGTGGCCCCACCGGGAAAGCCCCGCGGCTCCAGCATCAGCGCCGAGCTGCCGGCTCCCCCCCCGTCTCCGGGCGCCTCCGCCGCCTCGTCGCAGGCGCGCAGCAGGGTGAGCAGCACGGGCTCCCACTCGCAGCCCATCCGCAGGGGCGCGCCGTTCACCTGGGGAAGCCACGCCCGTCGCATTAGGACACGCCCCCACGGGACAGCGGACGACGCCGTCGACGGCGGAGAAATGCGAGAGCCGCCCACCTCCCTGCCGTTCCAGACGAAGAGGTCGGAGCCGTCGGACACGCCCACAGAGTACAGGGACTGAGCGTCATCTGCAAGGCAGGCATCATCCTCACCAGGAGACAAAGACCACAGAGCTGGAACCCTCCTGAAACTGCGCCCCTACCTGTCAGGGTGTTGTAGAGGTGCAGGCCGGCTGGAAGCTTCCGGGCCACAGTCAAGGCCATGTCCCCCTCCCAGAGGTCCTGCATCTGAACATCATGTGGGTCGTGCGTCAGGAACGCGGCGGCCCGGCCGAAGCCGGCAGGGGCGGGACGGGACGGGTCGTGCCTCACCTGGTAGATAGCCAGCCGGAAGTCGCCCACGGTTCGGCGGCGGTCAAAGCTGAGGGTGACCGTACAGTCCTCAGCCGCCGCTTTGGGCTGCAGGGCCCCGTTCTCCAAACGGTAGTGTGGCGCCAAGTGCAGCCGCGCCTGGATGGTATTGGCGGAGGTATCGTACTCCTCCCTGAGAGAAAGGACGGCATGTGGCAGCAGCCATTTAAGTGCATCAGCATCTTTAAGGACGGGAAAGAGAAACGGACATCTGTGAGTGTCCCCTAAGAGCAGGGCCTACCCGGGGACACATCCAGCTACAGATTCTCAATCTCTGACACGTTTCGATTTCACATTTCGCCATTAAAGTAGCTTCTTTATGCTCACTGAAAAAGCTCCAATACCACACTACCGCATATTTTATCCTAAGATATTGTCTATTATCTTACAAAAAAGACCAAAGCAGAAACGTCCATTTTTCATCATAATAAAGACAATTCTGCGATTCTGCACGTCTATCGCATGTACGCGTGCATCCCTGTCAGTGCACAAGGCAGTCGCACAGACCTACCGCCGCCGCTGCAGCCTGACGTTCTCCTCCTGGGCCATCTGGAGCAGGTGGGGGGGCACCTTGTACCCACGGTTCTGCTTGGCTGCTCGGCAACGAGAGAAACGACCCGCAAATCAAACAGCCACATCCCCGATGCCCTCGGGCCACGTTTCAGACACGCCAAATGTGACAGGAAGCCGTTCGGCTTTACGGTTTAAAACACAAAGCAGTGACAGGGAGCTAGAAACAAAACTGGGGTTTTTTTATCAACTGGAAAGGACGGTTTACCTACACGGGGACAATATCGTTGGTAACCGTGGATAAGTACTGAGAAAATTACTGGGCTAACAAATTTCATAATGATTCTGTACCATAACATAATTTACATCCCGTTATAAGCAAGGACTCACATCACAGTGTAGGACAGACAGACAGAGTCACATAAACCCCCCAGACCTTCCTGAGGCCGCAGAAGCCCCGCCTTCCGGTAAAACAGCATATAGGCACTCTCTTTGCCCTGGAACTGCTTCTGCATGTCCCTCTCATGGATGGGCGTCACAGTGGAGTCATTCAGGTCAAACCAGTGGGGGCCATCGCCAGCCCTAGGCCCAGGCCCGTCCTCGGCAGCCTGGCTGTCTGGGGCTGCGTCTCCCCCTGTTACGGTGGGAGTGGTGGCTTTGAGGGTAACCCGTGTACCATTTGAGACCAGTAAGAACACATCCGATTGGCTCTGCAGAAACTGGGAGAGAGAAAGCACAGGGGGAGAGCTGGGGTATCTGGGAAGGAAGAATGAATGTAAAATAAAAAAAAAAAAAAGACGCATAGGGAATTTTCTGGAAAAAAATACATCAGTCACTGACCTTCCCTATGGGACCGTGCTGCTTGCGGAACTTCTTGTTCCAAGAAATCCCGATTTTGTCCAGAAGTTTCTGGCCTAGCTGGTCCACAAGGACAGTCCGGGATGCTTCCTGTCCAGAAAGGATGTCTCTGTAAATCTCAACAAGCATGGCGATGTTGGTATTGACCTTCAGACAGAAGTGGCGTCGGCACGCACAGGCCCTACCTGAGACAGTATAGTGGTGAGGACTGATAACGGGTCCTCGTGGTCCAGCACCGGTTCTGACACCTTCGTCTGAGCCTTGGGAAACTTGGGTTTGGGCTCCTCTTCCTAAATCCCATGGGGTTCACATACAAGCAGGGAATTATAAACTATTAAAAGGACCCCATCTCAGAAATCCCTGGGAAAGAGCTCGCTCACCGGCATCTCCCAGTGGCCCAGCTCGTCGATGTCCTTGATGTAGACGTGGTAGTGACCACCATAGCAGCCACCCTTGTGTATGATCACGGAGAAGAGCTCATATGTGTATTCAGAGTCCGGCTGCTCGGTCTGCGTGAGGAGACCAGAATGATGCTTATCCACTACAACAGCGACAGTCCGCCTTGGGGTCAAATCACATCTACCTCCGTTTTTTGTAGATTTCACACAGCAACAGCTCATGGCGTTTATTGATAACGGATCTTTAAGCAACAGCAAGAACAACAAGAGCCTCAAAATCAAAGGTGAGTCGCCCTCTTTGCTGGTCGTTTACTTGTGATACGAGCAGGTTTGCCAGCTCTCATGCAGCCGGCGTGACACTCACGCTTTCAGACTCTCACGCTCATGCCAGAGATCTTATGGCAAATCTATATCATTCCATTATAAACCTAAAATTAGCTACGTCAGCGTTGAGGTAGTTTGCAAACCCTACAGAATATTTACAAGCATTATAAAACTGCTACGTACACATGAATGTGTGCACATGTGTGAGCAGATTTGTCTCGAAATGAAAATCTGAAACCAGCCAGGTGGCCACGGTTGGAAACCCTGTTGTGTCATTTTCGGGGAGGGGGGGGGAATGATACAAAAACTGATAGAAAAACAATATCATGACAGCATTAGTGATTACATCAACCATATGGGAAATGCTGTTCAATCCAGTGGCCCATTGCAGCGGCAGACATGCGAGCACCCTGCGCACTGGCCAGCTGGCGTGGGAAGTGCAGGTGGTTCACTGGGAGGCCGAGGCGGGCACCTGTTCACAGAAGGGCTTCAGGTTGGCGCTGAGGGGAAAGGTGTAGCGGCAGGTCTCCTTGAAGCGCTCGCACTTGGCGAAGTCGAAGCTGAACCTCAGCAGGGACACGGTCAGGAAAGGGGGTAGCTTCCGTAGCTTGGCGGACTGCGGACAGACAGAGCTTCTAGAACACACTGCTTAGCTAGAGGCCTGAACCACTGGCAAAGCGCTAGCCTGCTACCTACAGCTTCGATAGCTCACTATTGGCGCTTTTCCACTGCCACCAAGAACTGTGGTGCACCCGAGCCAACACAGCCCTTCTAGAAAGGGCCAAACCCGGCGACACCTTTACCGAACCGGCCCTTCTGCAGCGGAAAACCGACGCGGGCTGGAACCGCGCTGTAGCTAGTCTCTCTTTGCGCTGCGGCTCAGTTCCTGTATACCAGTGGAAAAGCGCTGTAAATCGTGTTCTTATTCCTGTTACGTAACTGAAAGGCCCAGGTTGAATACGTCTTCCTGTCACCAGGTCAGCGGCTCAAAGCACAATGCGGTGATACCTACACCCTGAGCAGCACATCAAGAGAGCTTCTGAGATGACTAACCTTGGTAGCCTTAACCAGGACATTGCAGCGACTGCAACGGTACAGGTTGTTTCCATCAAAGACCTCCTCATCGACAAACATGCTCCATAGCGCCTCCTCCAGGCCACCCAGCCCCGAAACTGACACCGTCAGGTCCAGATAGTCCTCCTAACAAGACATTTTCATTTAGAGTTATTTCTCTAGCACCAGCAGATGTTTTGAGTATGAGAGACGTCACACTCGTGCCACACACGCACATACCTCTCTCTCACTGACGTTGCCACATTCCTTGCACACTATCTGGTTGACCACGATGCCGTGGTACAGACGGTGGATGAGGTCGCTCCCAGTTGTTCCCACGAGGGAGCTCTCCAGGGCACTGAACAGGATACGGTTCAGCTCCTGCACGTCGTGCTGACTGCTCTCCTGGGGAAGGGGAACGTTGTGGGGTCGCTGGTATGTCACATGATCTGGTTTCCTAGTCTCTTGGTCGCTCTTTATCGCGCCTTAATCACTGCCAGGTCCCTAATCACTCCGCCGACGACTCTGCCCTGACCGCTTCCACGCCACCGACAGCCAGGGGTAGAATTACTGCACGCTAACAGCTGCTGATAGAATTACCTGACTTCCCTTCAAGTGATCAATGCGCTAAACATGGCAGCCTTTGAGCATGTTGGTAAATCCCACCCACAGTGGCATGCAAAGGCGCATCTGGGCACAGCGCAGCAGTCCAGTACCTCTCTGCCGGTCCACCCAAAGCTATCGGTCAGCTGGGCCGTGGAGGCCGTCTGCTGGTCCAATAGCAGCAGCTCGGCAAACAACCTCTGCAGCTCCAGCGGAATGACCCGCACCTAGGGACAGACGTACCCAGCTAATGATACCACAGCCTGCTTCACGTTTTACGCAAACACCCTCCGAACAGTGTGGGACAGGAGCAACTCTCCAGGTGATGATACACAGGACAAATTTTTCTGCAATGTTGCTGGGCAATTGCCAGCCAGGTGAGATGACGTGCAACTCATCCGGATCTGGGGTGAGGTTCCTGAAGCCTTCTTAACACTGCGTCATCCGTAAGTTCTATGTTCAAAGGTAGAGTGTACGAAAGACATAGTGTTAAGAAGGTTTCCAGAAACTCACCCCTTGGATCGCAAAAAGTTGCCACTGCCAATTTATTTAAACCTTTTATTTCAACTTTACTTCAAGTTTTTCTAATGAAAATTTGTTGCACATTGGGACAGTCCCCAAGCAACACTGGTCAGCAACATTGCTCAAAAATGTGCCTTGTGTATCATAACCTTCCCTCGGGTTCAGACCCTACCTTGGCCTCTGGTTTGTCCTTATCCTCCAGGCAGCCTAGTTCATCTGGTCCCAGTCTGAACAGCTCCTCTACAGAAATTAACATACCAATTACAAAATAATAACTGTTTATAATAAACTGTAAATCCAGGTTTTTTTAACATTTACTTTCACTTGAATGAAAAGCAATGACTTTCTGCATCGTTTTCTTAAAATTAAACTTTCATTTATTATTTAAATTTATTACCTTTTTTTTTCTTTAAAAAAAAAAAAAAAAAAAAAAAAAAAACCCTACAACAATTGGGCTGATTTTCACCATTGTCAGACCTGCTCAGCACATATAGCCTTATCCTCACCTCTGAACTCCGGAGTGAAAAGGAGGGTCTGCAGCAAAGAGTTAAGATAACAGGTACCACCCTGGTTCCTGATACCGCTGAGATTTACGGTTCCTCTGGCCGGTGGGGGCTCGGCGTCTTTCCCTTTTTCAACCCTCTTATCGACAGTGACAGGACTAAAACCTTCCTCGTCTTCTTCAAAAAGATTTCCAAACATGCTGTCTCGCTTTAATCGCAACTCTTCGCGAAGAAATATAAAGTGGAAACCACTAACTGAAATACAACTGACGAATAGAAAGTGAACCTTTTCCTCTTGCTATCTCATCTTTGTCTTCCCCAGCTCTCGGTTCGCAGCCCTCTGGCTCAACCCTGAATATATTGATTCAATTGGAGAGAACATCTTTAGCGCTGGCCAGGTTTTTAAAATAAAACTACTGTAAGTTGTCTACCACGTCACTATAAAACAAAATACAGATTGCCATCTAACCAGGTGGCCAGGTAATTATCAATCTAATGCCACCCAAACCAAAAAAAAAATGCAGTTTGCTACCTTATCATCGTCTGGCATGCAATTTTTATTTCAACCGAGCGTACTTTATACTTTCGTTTCTGTCACGGCAGTCGTTAGCTATCTAAATACGAAACATAAATAGACTTAACAACGCCGTACAGTAGGTGGCCATGTTTTTACAAGGTATGTCGATGCCTGGTGCATTGTGGTACATGAAGTTTACTTTCCACAGCTTCATGTTTGTTTCGCCATCCGGATCGTATATAAAAACTACATTTACCACATGACGTCGCACTACTTCGTGTATGATGGTACTGGTAGTTCTTAAAAGCCTGTCGAATATATGAGATGAAAGGCACGATTTATAAACTGTACTACGACATGTTACTGCGCCAATGCGACAATGTATAATATATCATATCTATAGTCTGCACCGGGCATCCAGAATAAAGGAAACCAAAATAAATGCCATCCATTCAACTTCAATTTGCTTGGCATTGTCAGGTACATATTCTCGCCAGAGGGTGGCGTGTTTAGTTGGGGCGCAGGCAGAAATGTCGAGTGTCGTTTAATCGATGTTTTAATCGCAGTTTTGTAGCTTTGCCTATGATGGCATAATTTAAGATGAACCAATTTTAACCAATTTTTATTAGTTGTCACGTCTTGTACACATAATATCTGCCAATACGTTAGCTTAGCGTGAACCTCTGAAAGCTAGGACAAAGCATACCTAATTTTATAAAGAGAAAGAGGCACGTGAAAGCATGGTGTAATGGGTACGAGTATTTCATTTGATTGAATTCACTGTGTACAGTATATGTTTTTTATTACTTAATATATGAACAGTTATATAGTCGTAAAATTGATTTTGCGCTTTCTGCACTATGAGTGACAAGGTTGATTTTGGAAGGACACATTGTTCAAAATAAATAAATTATGTTCGGTAACTGGGAAGTAGCTACGTAAGAGTTATTTTTGGACAGCACTTTAATCACAAACCAACACACAATACACACTTTTTATGAAGTTAATTATATAATAAGAGACCCAGAAATCAGACGTATCCTGCATTCGTTAATCAGGACTCCCTGGCGGCACTGCACTGCGGGGCAAAGGCTATCAGAAGGTCTTCAGCCTGAGGACCTTGGAGAGGGGCTCCGTGGCGCTGGAGTAAATGAGATAGGAGTCCTCTGTGGACTTGAAGAATTCCCAGTCCTTGCAGCCGATGGTTGGAAGTCGGTGAACGGGAACAAAGCCCTCATAACCTTGCCACCTGTCAACATAATATATGATCCCACAGAAAAAAAACTTCTTCAATATCAAATAATAGACTGACATTTTTCTGGAGTGCCTTCTGCCTGGTGCCCAGAGCTTCCTGGAATAGCTTCCAGATTCACTGTCATGTTATACCGAATGTGTAGTTACAAAAGATGGATGGTTGAATATCAAATACTGTATTTTTGATAGAAAAATTAACCATGGCCCCTACCTGTATATTACACTGTTCAGGGAATGGGACTGTCCATTGAAGGAATTGGCCACAACTAGGAATTTTTCATCTCCCACTGTAAAGAATTCCCAGTCCACTGCACTAATGTGCAGCAAACCAGGGCATTTGGGTGTTAAAACATATTTCTCAAAACAAATATAGTGCAGTTTCAAAGAATGCTGGACCTGCAAATAGATTAATAGCAGCCATAGGTTTTAACAGGTGAAAATAGATTTCCATTTCCTCTGGTAGCTCACCCGTAGGTCCCTATGTCCTGAAATCTGAGGAACATTTTCATGGTCATGTCAAGCTCATAGATGGTGGAGTTCAGGGCATGCACACTTGGACCTTCCTGATTCAGTTTCTGACTGTTGGCCACTGCCAGGAAGACCCGGCTCCCAATCTGGAACATCTCCCAGTCCGTTGCTCCTAGAGTCTGCACAAAAGGTCAGGACGTGGTTGAATTTACTTCCAGAACATAACATATAAGTTCCATGCACATTGTAGGCATGACTAAAAGTTATATTTCTGTAACTCAAATCTTGAATCAAAAATAAACTGAAAATCGTTTATATGTAACACCATGCAATCAATGTGGCCCTGAATTTATTGGGAAACCCCATAATGTTCTACATAGCATGGTCCACAATTCTTGGACAGATGCTTGTTCCTCATTACTTGCACGACCTATTATGTTCACCTATCTGATGGAACCTGGATAAGGACTATAATGACACCATAATGGTCTTTGCATTCTTTGAATTTTTCCAATACTTCAGCTTCCTGGTAGCAGAAACATGGGTCATGTGATGAATCTCACCATGATGGCCTGAAACGGTTGAAAGATGCCGCCCAGCCAGATGTAGATCATGGATTCAATGTGTGTGGACACACCATTGAAGGTGTTGGCCACCACCAGGAAATGGTAGGGTCCTACAGTGAAGAATTCCCAGTCATAGGCCCCGGAAGTCTGGATGGTCTGGTTGACCTCAAACGTCTCTGTACTCGGGTTCCACTTGTAGATCACACTGTCAATGTTGTGGTTGTTCCCTGAAAAGTGACATTGAAGATTCTTCGTAAAAGCCCCGCCCACTCAGTGCTTCCCTTCAGTATGATGTCACCCTTCCGGTTCCATTGTGTCTGGGTGTAGGAGTACAGCTGCAGAGATGATAATAATAAATAATAACAATAACAATAATATTATTATTATTATTATTATTATTATTAATAATAATAATAATAATAATTGATCCCAGGGGGAAGGGAGAATATAATTGAAAGTATGATTACTTTTTGGTCACACAGTATCATTCTGAATGGCCCTGGCGTGGATTTTAAAGGTATGAACACACCAGACTGTTAAAACATCATCCCCTAATGGCCTGGAAAGAAGTTTAATTTTTCAAATGCTGTCTGTGTATTTGTACCTTGTCTGAGATTGGCCACTGCGAGGAAGACCTCTCCCTCGATGTGGAAGGCCTCCCAGTCGCGGGCACTATGTGTCTCCAGGGACTGGTACAGCAGAAACTGGAGCTTCTGTGGGCTCCACTTGTAGATGACAGAGAGCTCTTGCCCCCCCTGATCCCGTTCTTTGGAAATGGCTGCTGCCAGGAACATCTGAGGCAGGAATGAGTCAGCCTCTTTTTTTGTTTTTTTGTAGAGCTTCCTGCATAATTCAATCAGGAATGCCTAGTGCTTTTAGAGGCCTCTTGGTAACAATGGAGCCGCAGGGATATTTCATTTGTTAGAGATGCAATATAGGTGCCAGCAGAAAGACTGAAATAACATGGAACCCAAGGGTCCAAGTATTGAACCGGATGTTCCAATCCAAGTGAACAATTTTTATCTTCTGCAGTTATTAAGCCCCATTACACTGCTGCGTCTCAAAGCCTTGGTGTATTGCAGTGTCCCTGCTTTCTAACAGCACAGGGATGCAGTGTCCCTGCTTTCTAACAGCACAGGGATGCAGTGTCCCTGCTTTCAAACAGCACAGGGATGCAGTGTCCCTGCTTTCAAACAGCACAGGGATGCAGTGTCCCTGCTTTCTAACAGCACAGGTATGCAGTGTCCCTGCTTTCAAACAGCACAGGGATGCAGTGTCCCTGCTTTCTAACAGCACAGGGATGCAGTGTCCCTGCTTTCTAACAGCACAGGGATGCAGTGTTCCTGTTCTAGGTTTATCCCGGCCCTTTAGGGACTTTTCATACAAATGTCCCCAAAGTGTCTCACCTTGTCACCCACGGTGAAGAATTTCCAGGCCAGTGCCTCTGAGGTGCTGATGTCCTGGTACGGCTGGAATTTCCCATCCGTCCACTTGTATATACTGGAGCCGAAGCTAGACTCCCAGTTAGCCATGGCAGCAAAAAGCCCCACGGACGGAATGTGGAACAGCTCGATGTCCAGCGTCTCTGAGAGCGTGTGCAGGTCTTGGTGACCCTCCAGGTAGTCCAGCCTTTCCCTTTCTGAGCACAAAACACAAAGTGAAGTCTCAAGCAAATGGGTCTGATGTTTGTTTTCTTACAGAATTGGCTTTTCTTTTTGGCAGTTTATTGGATTCTGCCTCGCTGGTCTTTTTCTGCAGCTCCTATGTCATGCTGCAGTGTTCGTGGGGAGTGCGGTAGTGTGCTAATGGTATGGGGTCTAGAAAAAGCAGGGGGCCTAGTGGTCCAGATGAAATCCAGAAGACAATTAATTCTTATCAACAGGCCAATATTATAAAAAAATCCCATGGTGACCAAAAGGGAATCACTGGACCACTGGATCATACAAATCATGGACTATTTTAATTTAGGACAGTAGGTACTGGAAGAATGGAGGTGCACACGGTCAACAGAGTCAAATTGGGGTGCATTGTGTTAGTTCAGGTTCAGAAGGTGAAAATCCAGACCAAGATTTTGTTTCAAACAACCAGTTGAGTAGTCTGTGACTGTGATTCTTTATACTCATCTGGTCAGTTGAAACAACATCTTGGCCAGGATTTTTACAATCTGGACCTGAACTATCCAACTCTGCTGGTGGACAGAGCTGTACAGCCACAGAAGAGAGGTAACAACTGCTTATTGGATACAGAAAGTGGGCGGAGCCTTAAGGCCTGGGAACTGAGGTAACGATTGCTCACTCTGCAGCATGTCCATCCAGGTTAGTCCGTCGCACAGGAAGAGACCGTTATCCACCATGTCAAACCACAGCTGAGCCTGCTTTGATTCAGTGCAGGGGGGGCGCGACCCCAGGGTCAGACGGGCTCCTGCCTCTGGGGAAAGGCAGAAAGGACGAGT
Organism: Mormyrus proboscirostris; assembly: GCA_026779585.1. Taxonomy (NCBI): domain Eukaryota; kingdom Metazoa; phylum Chordata; class Actinopteri; order Osteoglossiformes; family Mormyridae; genus Mormyrus; species Mormyrus proboscirostris. Next base: position 836,212 of record JAODKF010000112.1, read on the forward strand.
GGAGAATGGACACAAATTTCTCCCGTCTGCTCCTCACTCCTGAGAAAGGTGCTTAAACATTTAGAGGAATCAACTTAGTAATTTAATTGAATAATAATTTCATAATAACTGAATTAGGACCGTTGCCAGTTTTAGACAATTCCCTCTGTACGTTTCATCATCACCATCTGAACTGCCATCTCACAGGGTACCTTTTCATAGCACTAGGGAATTGTGGGAAACTGGGGATTACAAAACTAAAAAAACAATCTCAGCATGACAGCACATTATTCTTATTAAGTGCCAGCAGGTGGCGATCGGTCAGAATACCCTGTATTCCATCTGGATCTTCTACAACAGTATTTATTTCCCAGAAGAGGCCCGCTCCCAGCCAACTAGTGACCTGATAGTCACATATCTGTGATGTGCACGTATCTACAAGGCACGTCAGTGATGTGTACGTATCTACAAGGCATGTCAGTGATATGCACGTATCTGTAAGCCACATCTGTGATCAAACAACAGCATACACAGATACCCTGCTGTCAGATAAGGGACCATTTGGATGAAACATAATAAAACAAATAATTTTCACTTGGTCAATAACATATAATAATTGTTATTTGATCAACATACAAGATCCCTGAGTCATTACCTTACACTCCCCAGACCACTGCATGCTTTCGGGTCAAACACGACACTCAAAACAGAAAACTGGCCTAAAAATCGCTAAACTGCTAAACTCAGCACAGGAGGGTTTGACGCTTAGAGGATTTTACATGAATATTTTGAATGGAGTTTTGTGTCGAGTACCCTTCTTACCATGTGGATGCGTCAAGGCTTCGTCCCCAGGAGGAATAATGGGGATGTCAAGCAGGGCAGGTGGGACTGAGAGGACAGCCAGCCTGGGGTCTGACGCGGGGCAGATCCGTGAGGCAGCATCCAACCCGGGCAGCAGGACCAGCTGGCGCAATAATCCCTGAGGGGGGGTGGGGAGTGAGCCAGCAGGCCTGGACACCCTGACTGGGGCAGGAGAGCGGAGCCTTACCGAAAAGAGCCCTCCCAGAGCTCTGCGGCTGCCAATGTAGACCATGGAACCTGTGGTACGTAGAGCAATGGGAAACGGCTTGTCGTAAGACCTGGGTGTGAGGAAAAGCAGAGGGAAATGTATTCAGTATTCATATACAGTCATCCATCCACCCATCAATCCATCCAACCGTCCATCCACGCATCCATCCATTTTCATAACTGCTTCTCCAGCATCGGGTCTTGCAGAATCAGAGGCTTATCCCAGGGCACCAGTAAGGAGACACTATGAGGATTTTTAGTCCAGGTGCTCGACTGGGCCAGCTACCTCCTTCCAAGGTACAGCTGACATTCTTCCTGTGGGATTTGCCATTGGACCCTTCAGTCCTTTCCAGCTCTCGCTGCTACGGATGGATTCAAAGCACTCAGCATCTTCAAGCTAAATATCAGCATCTTCACGCTAAATCAGTCTCTTGTCTAATCTCTGGTGCTGAAACCAATAACGCTGCAGGACATCATACATCAATTCAAAGTAAACTGACCCAGAATTGCACCACCTCCCCCCCACCCCCACTTTGGTGCATCTGCAGTCACCCACGTCTCAAAGAGGGTGTCACAATCCATGGTGACGGTGGCATGGTGGCCCGTCACGGACAGCACGAGCGTGTGCCAGCGGTCGTCCGCCAGCGGCACACTCCTCACGGCGATCCGATGCTGGCCCGAATGGTCCTGGGCCAGCAGCTGGAGCTTCTCCTGCCCGACTTGCAAACCCAGCAGCAGCAGGTCCAGCTCCTCCTCCACCAGCGAGAAGATGTACTCGCCTCTCTGGAAGCAAACGCAAGACGCAGACAGCCCTGGGCAACATTGCCTTTGAACGCTTATAGGTATACAGACAGGCATATGCTATTAGCCCCCATGGGATAATTAAGATGCATACAATGGAAACAACATACATCCAACAGTGCGATTCCGAGACCAACAGTGCGATTACGAGACCAAAAGAGAGGTTACGAGGCCAACAGCGCATATACAAGACCAACGGCGCGATTATGAAAGCCAACAGTGCGATTACAAGATCAACAACACGATAATTTGAGAAAAGACCAATGACTCACAAGGATAAAAGGCACCTACAATAATCATATGGGAACGTGTTACTTTGTAAAAGTGCAGTGTCTTACTGAATGCATCTACTCATGTTATTGTGGGATTTCCCCTCAAAAGTACTGGAATGCTAAGGTTAATTGAACCTTTCAAACTGCCTTTTGGTGTGAAGGCAGGATTGTGACCAATCTGCTCCTCAACATCATATTATATTAATCTCTAAAGCACGAATACACTTGTTCATTTGCTTAATTCAATATGTTTTATAAGGACATCTGGTGTCGCAGAAAAGGTGTGAGAGCCTGCATCTGCTCTAAGGTCTCACCTGGGCGGCTTGATGGGAGGCCTTGAGCGTGACCACGATGGAGAACTCCACCAGGAAGAGGTCACAGTTCACAAAGAGCTGTGAGGCAGGAAAGCTCAGGGCTCGGTGACCTGCCGGAGCCAGCAGCCGGAGGCCCCGGGTCCCTTGATCCTGGACGATGCGCAGTCCCTGGAGGGCCCCACCCGCAGTAGGAAGGGCCCGGGACAGCAAGTCGAGAGGCAACAGATCTTCAGGGGTCCCCAGTGTCAGAAGGGAATCACCGATTAGCAAAGTTTGGAAGCACAGCAAACTGGAGACATCCTGAAAGTTCTGTACATCATTTAATATAATGATTTGTATGATTAATTGCACATTATGTGATTACTTTGATTTATGCTATAAAAATTAATATACCACTCTTTTAATGAGAAGGTAATGAACTGAAAAATTAAAGTATCACTTTACTAAAAGTAATTACCTACTTTAAAACCACTCTAAACTAATAAATAAAATGAACATCGATCCACCCATGCATCTGTCATACCCGTGTAGCCGGTACGGTGTCCCAGTATAAAGTAAATGTTTAACAAATGAACAAACAAAATTAATTCAGATTTCAATGCATCGAAGCACAGGTTTGCAGATACATCATCAGAAGCACGATTCAAGGCCCCGTTTTAAAATGTGATGCTATGGCAGACATTTCGGACTGATAACCAGGTCAATAAAGGGTCAATGTGTGCGTGGAGTTGGCATGTTCTCTCTGTGTTGCGTGCATTTGCTCCCACAGGTCGGCTAAGCGGCGCCTATGTGTGTCCAGGATGGAGCCCGGCCAGTATCCTATGCTGACTGTGACAGGCTCCCAGGCTCTCTTTTGACTCACATTAGGGTAAATGGTTGGAAAATGGATGGATGGATGCATGAATAGATGGATGGATGTTTAATGAGGTCAGTGAGGAAAGATTAATAAGGTCCCTGTATGCCTTGAACCTGAAAGCAACATCAAAGCCAAAGGTAAAGCGATCCTCAGATAGCGGGACTCATTCATCTGTTTTTGATGCTGGAATGATACAGTATCTATCCAGAACATGCAAATGCATTGCAAATACATTTTCATGCAAAGTGGCTGGAATAAAAAGATTAAAGGACATCCGTAGAGATTATCTGTTGGCGCGAGCTCTTGTCCACCCTCATCCTGGGCTTGATGCTCTTGTCACTAAACCTCTGTTCGCTATGGCAGAGCGCTGAGCCTCTGGGTTCAGCGGACCTGCCCTGTCTGTCTTCGTCCATCGGCTTGGGTCCTGTGGTGTCTGAGATCCTTTCCAGGAGAGGCAGTTACAAAGCAGATTGATGGGTGATAATGATAGTACCCCTGGAATCCAGAGTATTACGTCATCGTAATAATGTGAATCAACCAAGGTATTTATGAATGAGGACAAAAGGGTGACTGGTTAATTTTTATCAATTGAGGTGGACTGCTACCTGTCCTTGGAGAGGCTACATGCTCAGAGTGCACAGATATAGAGCATATCCTGTACCGAATGTTCTGGGCTTACACGGGTGAACTGTTCTTGGTTCAGAGGTCTCATGCTTACCCCTGTGCTAAGAGAGACGCCTTCCACCACAGACGATGATGGATGCCCCCTGCTGGTGGGCCCCTGTCATTAATAGCATCTGTGTGTATTGTGTATGGTGCCGACGCCTTTACTGCATTGATTCTGCTGCTTGAATTATTTAAATAAGGAAAATCAATATTTCAAGGTGCAGCAACATATATACATGCAAAGTGGTGGGATTATACAGCATCTGACACCAGGACACAGATGCATTGTGGGTAATCTCAGGTCTCAATGTTATAAACCGATAAACTTATGTTTTCTAACTTAGAAAAAAGGGAGGGTTTTATTCTAGTCTACAGGTTTTTTGTGACACTTAGACTTGAAGGTGTGTTGTGATCAGTGTTTCTAAGCCAATCTGGCCTCACCTCCCCCCAGTCTACCCAGACGGCCGTGTTTGCATCTCCATCCTTCACGCCCCCGGAGATGACCCCATGGGCTACGAGAGCAGCGCCGAGCGCTGGAGCCCCGTGCAGAGCGTGGAGAAGATCCTACTGTCTGTGGTCAGCATGCTGGCTGGTGAGTGCGACACCATGGCTCTCACTTCTGGCTGTCACGTTCACCCCAGGCCGCATGGTGTCAAGGGACCGCGGCTGTCCAAACGGCTGCCCGTACCTCAACCTGACGTCCACTTAAAGGTCCAGTTGCTGTATTGAACTTACCAGAAAATTATCATTGTTTAAATCACTGTTTCCTGAGCCGGTCCACGTTTTCCTTCATTCGCAGCTCCCTGCGAGACAGTTCACATTTTTACTCCACCTCACTTTCAGGCAAAAACATCTACTGTCTGCAGGTCCTTAAGGACCAGATTGAGAAACACTGGTCTAGATAATTGTTTATTGGCAGAGCCCTTCAGGTTACGTGTACAGCAGCAGTGCCCCCTGGTGGCTTGAACCATAACAGCTGCCATTAATTGTAATCTTATCCATACTTCATAAATACAGACTGAGGAGTGCCAGACTGTATTGGTTCATTAGATGCCTTTATCCAGTTATACGGGCGACCTCCTAACCCTCAGGTTATTATGAAGGGGGCATCTTCCCAGGACTTGTTCACAGGCTGATCTGCTCTGCTTTGGGGCTCCACTCTGCTTTTAGAGCCCAACGACGAGAGCGGAGCCAACGTGGATGCTTCGAAGATGTGGCGTGAGGACCGAGCCCAGTTCTACGTCCTTGCCCAGCAAATCGTCCGCAAGTCCCTGGGCCTCTAACTGCCCGACCACCGTCTGCGTGGCTGCCATCTGTGGTCCTGGAGAGAAGGAGCGAAACCTGCAGAGAGCCGCCCCACTCAAGCAAAGCCCTCTCGCCTCTCATAGTCCTAATTCAGTGCTGTTCGTCGACCACCCGGGCGTGTTCCTGCAGCTCGTCAAAGATATAGATATACTGCCTTGCGTGTGTTCGCGTGACGTTTTGCCTCAAGCGTTTCGTTTTCTTTTTCCTCTTTGTCGCCCTTTGAAGCACTTTAATTTCTCCAAAGGATGATTCGTAGCAATACTGGTGTCCGGAAAAGTCCTCGTGTATCAGCCTATTCCTGTCTCCATTACCCACTTTTCAGTTTTGAGGTTAGAGCGTTTGACGGGTGGACCCTCCTTTGCGTGTGTGCGTGCGTGCGTGTGTGCAAAGCGGACTCTGCTCCGCAGTTTGCTGTTCCTAGTGTCCGGTGGCTGCCTGTTGCCTATCGGCACTGATCACATAGTCTTTACTTCCTCTCCGGGAAGCCGGGACTCCATAGTATACTCACCATACTCTTCTGTCCAAGTTGCTATGTTTCGGTGAGGAACAATTCATATATATATTTTTGTTTTAAAGAAGAGTAAATAAGGAGAAAATATAGCCGATAAGATCTACTTGTATGTATTGTATATGGAAATGTGAAATAAAAATGTTACTTTTTAAAGACAAGATATTCATTTTTGTCCCACTTCTGATCGGTCGGATGTCTGTGGCATGATGGATGATAGGAGCTGGTGATGCTGGCGGCCGCCTTTACACACTAACTCCCTGTCAGAGTCTGTAATTATGCCACCGCTGTCTCTCTTTTCTGGGATCAAGGGGATCTGATTGGAATTTTAACAGTAGGGATAATTTTGCAGTGTTTATCCCATGAATCACTGTGTGAGAGAATCACTGTCTTATTTGAATGAATTTCACATTTACTTGCAGAATTACCCCGTGTTTTGATTGCTTAAACCCAAGTTAGCAGTTTGATAGCACTTTCTTGTGGTATGTGTGTCTCGAGGCCTCATTACACAGTTGGGCTTTTGTCAGACGTACAAACAGAAGCAACAAGAGGTCCTCTGTGCCCCTTTGACGGTGCAAACTCACAGTCTTTATCCGTGCTGAATCTCTTAAAAATTCATATTTGAGGCACAAGACAGGAGCTGGTGATCTGTGATGTTCAGGCAAGCCGGCAGACTGCTGTACAAACATGCATATCTGCAGCCTAAGCCATTTTAGGCAAATGTGCCTGGGGGCTGACAGAGGTATCTATAGAATCACAACAACAGTGGTGTACGTAAGCCTGGTAGGCAAAGCGTTCTCGCTTATGAAAAGGCTGTTCCATTTCCCTCAAAATAAGTGGAGGTAGAGTAGAACATGAGATTAATCAGCTCGCATTACAAGCACTCTGGAATTTTGGGGTGTTAAGGGGGGGAAGGTATGTCCATCAAACTCGTAGACATGAAGCGCTGGAGCTATGGACTGTTCCCCAGGGCTTCGTCTTCTCGAGCTGCTCAGCCGTATCTCTGAATCCATGCTCCCTGGAAGTCTCCATCTGCCATCCCCTCTATGAGGTTCACCTGGCCCTTAGAGATGGATCATTTGCACGTTTTTCTGGATTGGCCGGTTCCTTTTCAGGTTTGGACCCTGAGTGAGGAGATGGGGAGAGGTGGCATGGACATGCTTGCGCTCACATACGCTCTGGTGACGGGTCCTAGGGAAGGTCTGAACTGAGGGGCTGCCATCGAGGGCCGTCCAGGTCTTGCATGTCTAAAATGTGGTAGAGATGGTTGATTCTGCGTTGTCCATCTTTCTCCATATTCTGCCCTGCGCTCAGTAAATGGTCATTTGTTGGGGTTTGATCCCACCTGCTAGCGGCAACATCTCTGTGGATACGTCGTTAAATGTGTCAACCGTGCACCCTCACCCAGCGATTTTTCACCATTTTTGCACGCTAATGACCAAATTCCGTCCCTTAAACTGCCAGAAAAAAAAAAGTTTGTTCACAGTGCGAGAGACTCATGGAAACTACACCTATAAAGGTGGGTGCCAAAACAGGGGTCGGAGGAATTCCGGAGGAGCATTGGATTTGATCATGAGGCAGCCATTTCTGGCACGGCTTCAAATATAAAACTTCCTCATGAAGCTCATTTCTCTATCTCTCTCTATCTTGCTTGGGATCAATTCCTCCCCACGGCCGACTTGATCTCATTTAAATCTCATGGCACCTCTGCCTTTACAATATTCTGGGGGGAGACATCACAGGGACACTCTCACTCACACTCTAGTGACTACAGGGCTGCTGCACGCCCTTGGCAGGACGCAGCATTGGATTGTGGGACTGAAACTGAGCCAGGCGTTCCTCCTTATCTGACAGAAGAAGAGGGTTATTCTTTGGAATAAAGGCAGGCAAGCTGACCTCCGTCTGATTTAGATATATGCATCACAGGTGGTTTAGATAATGAGTGTTGATGGTCTGTCTGAATGAGAAAACCCTGAGGAGTGAAGACGACCGCGGACTCCTTGCTGCGTCCCGTCTGTGGACGACACCCCCTGTCAGTGTAAGCGTGATCTCTATCTTTCCTGCCTCCTGAGATTTTTTCATCTGTAGAAGGTTTCTGAAAGGCGGGATGGTGACTTTGAGAGATGCTGTGCAACCTGTGGCTGGTGGACGGTTTGAGGTTCCTGTGAATGGGGCAGCTTGAGAGGGATCTCTGATGTCGACTTCCCTGCTGGTCACGCTGCTGCTGCTCGCGGGGATCGTCCAGGGCCGGGACGGGCCCCGGAGCCCATGCACAGGTACGCGTGTCTCCCGTCGTGTCGTTCGCCCGTGTCCGACGTGCACATCCGTCTTCACACACCTGCTGAGCTCTGATTGCCACACACATACACGCGGGATGAAAGGCAGCATTCCAAACTGTCTCAGTGACTTTTACAAAAACATCCAGCAATAAAAATCTTAAATAACGCTGTATAAAGCACATTATTTTACAGACAAGTCACAACCTACAGGATTTGCTTTAACTGTTCACCAGTCACGATTAGGGCAATGTGTTGATGCAGTAGTCATCACTGTGGCCTCACACCGGTCCTACGCCCCTGGCTGCCTGGGATAAGCCCCTACCTTTCAGTCACCCCCTGCTTAGGGGCTAATATCACTGATCCATCCCTCTTTCAACCACCCTAAGCCGGGTAGGATTGAACTAAAGATTTCCTTTGAAACTGTATTTGCTAGAAGATTTGAATTGTGTGGAAGCTTCACCCCCACAAGAAATCTGGGTCTCAGTACTGTTTGTTTTTTTCAGGCACCATTAGTCAGCAAAACAACAGGATTGGGG
>JAODKF010000112.1:855130-865844 GCA_026779585.1 Mormyrus proboscirostris
ATATATAAAGACACAGAGGTGTGTGGCTAAACTACCAATCACTTCACCACCACACCATCCAGCTTTGACAATCCTTGTAAATGATGAACAGTTCTTGGTAAGGATACAGTCATAACCGGGCATTATGACTTCCTCATTACAATAAACAGTAAATTAACGAACAATTAACTAAAGTACATAAACTTAAAATGTCCACTGGGGGTGGCAGACACATTGATCAATTAGGGAATAATAATGATAGGAAATAGGAAGTATAGTTTAAACCTGTAATTAACGTGACGAAAAAATCTGTTTACTACTTGGTGTAAATGTATAATTTTTTTAATGGAGTGCCAACAGCTACAAAAAGAATCACCTGAGACTGAATTGGTGCTTTTCACTTTAGTGTTCTCCTTCCATTTCCAGTCCTGTGAATCAGCCACACGATGACTGGAATTGATGAATTACACTTTACATTCATATTACGCAGAAATCCAGCACTTGTGGCGGCAGACGTAAAATGATGTCATCATAAGTTCGGGGCACTTCACCAGAAGTGTGGAGGCAGGAGTCTAGTCAGCACTTCCGGAAAGTACTCTACATTCATCAAAGTGGAGTATCCCTTTGAAAGAACTACTTCAAAGAGTCGATGAAATCTATGCTTTTCGCAAAGATCATACATGAAATTCTGAGAATTTTCACACCTGTAACTAAATTTCTGGTTAAGGTGCTTTGTCTGTATTTAGAGTAATTTAGACACACTCACTCACTCTAACAGCATTATTCTGATGTTACGCATGTTCACTGCCACAATCTTTTTCCTGCTCCTTCACTCCTTCAATGGCTGTGGAAGACCTGGAACAACATTCAGATATCAGGGAAATACAAGGCCTTTTTACTCATACTGCCCGATACAGATACAAATGATCACTGACAGTCACGCACCTTAATTGTTCTCAAACCGGGCATATGGGTTTTCCTTCGTCAGACCTGAAAGAAATAAAAATTATTATGAACACAATGGATTGTTTGATATATCAATTTGACACATTAAATAGGCTATCTGCTGGTCTATCTATTGTGAATATACTGTCGTTTTCTGAAGAGATATCCAGTTTTTAAATTTATAACTTATAATCATGTTTCCATGAAACCTCAGTGCTATGGAGATGTGAAGCAGTCTAAATGACAGCAAATTTGCATTGTGTGAAAATTATGAAAAGAAAATAAAACTGCTTGAAATATCACTATATTTTACATTTTCTGGAAAACTGGGATCCTAACCAGCTGGAGGTACTGCAGCAGTCATATTTCCCGGTGAATTCCGATACAGACTGCACAATAGCAGTGATGTCAGCCCATCATATTCAGTATTATAACCATTCATTATCGATTTTTAGTAATACAGTAAACATGGCGCAGTGGCACTGGAAGGGTGCACCTTAGACATAGGAATACATAGAGGCCTAGGAGAGAAAACACCACTCACCATATTTCACTCTGATCTCATCGTGTCTCATCTTCATTTCCGCCTTCCTGCAGTCGCACACACAATCAACTGGTGAAATCTTACTCTGTTACACAAACATTTTTCTCTTATTGGAACTGAAAATTTCAGCAAAGTTCCTAGTGTTTGTTCCGGAGAATCAGTGCATGGGTTGCCTCCCCTCTCGCAGTGCTGGTTAAATTGTCAGTGGTGAAGACTACCCCCACTCTTTGAGTGTTTCAAACTCAAACAGTGCTCTGCAGCCGAAAAGTAGCTGTAGACTTCAGATGAAATCGATGTCGTTTTAACAATACGACTTCATATGAGCAGTGATCAACATCCTGCGCTCTGTGTTTGTGGTATTACACAAAACGAACAGAGTGGTGACGTTGTTCTAGGTATGCAACAGATTGTTCTCGCCGACATATTCATTTTTGTTTTGTCTAGACATCGTTTGAAAATACGCCCATATTCAGATTTCCATGGGTGTTACCGGCAGCACATTCAACTCCAGAACAAAATGGCTGCCAGCTGAACATCAGCCAAGATAAACATACCCAAGGTCAGCAAGTTTTATAATCCTCATGTATGAGGCCGGAGATCTCTGTGTTACCATGGCTACCAGAGGAGGCTCACCTCTCTTCGTGACGTGCCTTCCGCCTTTCCTCCTCCTGCTGAACCTTAGGGTCTGGCTCCATTGTTCTGAAGGAACCCAAAAAGGCCCAAACATCAGCAGGGGAAGGTCTAGCTTTGGGGTCTTGTAGTACCCACTGAGGTCTTGGTTACAGGATAATAATAATAGATACTTTATTAATCCCCGTGGAGAAATTCTCTTTACACCTCCCGCAACTTGCTCTTTGTAGAGTAAGTTATATATGAAGGGCAGCCACCTGTTGCAGCACCCAGGGAGATGGGGGTTAAGGGTCTTGCTCAAGGAGCCACAGACATGCTGAGGCTGGGTTTGAACCAGCGACCTTCTGATTACAGGCACAGCCCACTGAGCCACATGCTGCCCCCCCTAAATGTCATTGCATTGGCCAGGAATCGAACCTGGGCCCCCCGCATTACAGGCGAATATTCTACCACTGATACTGCATACAGGTATGATGAGTTCCTTCTATAAATTCATAACGGAGTTTAATAGAACGTGTATCCAAGCTGACAATGAGAACCATACCTTGCATAGCAAACTTTGAATAACGCTCTCTAATAAATGAAATGTGAAACAACAGCTGAGCTCCAAAAATGCTAATGGGGAAAAAAAAAGTCAAAAACACACCTGATCGCCTCTAGCCACGATCCCACATGATGGCAGCTTAGGGGTATAGAGGTTCCTGTCAAGTTTAATACTCACCTGCTCTTCTTACACCGGCAGCAGTAGCAGCAGCAGACGAATACGCCAATCAGGAAGATTCCACCAAACACAGACAGAGTGATGATCAGCGCTTGGAAGTTGACTAAAATGAAACAAAGCGAAAAACAGAAAAGCTTTCATACACAAATGTCACAAATTCACAATAGTGTGGGTGTAGTGCTCAAATTTTACACACATGCTAAGTGAAATCTGTATAAGCTAAATTTATTTGGAGATTTCCCTGCAAAATTAGGCGCACGCTTTGAAATACAGTACACTATTCGAAACACATTATCAAAATGATTGATAGTAACATGGAAGCAAAAAATAATTAAAATAATGTGAACCACAAAATGGCTGCAGGAGATGGTGAGAATACAGGTATTGATCAGGGACAGCAGTGCCCGATAAGTCTCTGATAATAAGTGATATTATTTGCCAGGGAAAGAGAATGAGCTAAACTTCGTAGTGAGTTTTGTGTGCGACATTTCAGGGAAGAGCTAATCATTCTATTGCTCTGTCAGTCTGCACCCACCCCACATGTGAATCCGGTGAGCAGCACTTAAATACATTACCCCAGCAGCGCCCCCATCGGGCCTGTGCCAGGGGACACAGGCTAGAAGGTGGAAGGATACTCTTCACGGGGTAGACGACACATGTCGTGGTCGTTCTGCACCAGAGGCACTACAACGAAACACACACTCTGAACAATCAACAACGTCTGAATACATCGGCGTGTCTATGCTGAACTTTCTTAATATCATGTAAATATTTACAGCTCAGAGGAATCACTTATTAGCCTTCTGGTCCCTTATGAACGGCAACAGAAATGGTCACATGACTATCCAGTGCTGCTGTCCTGGGAGACGCCTTAACTTCGGGGATTCTGCTGTGGATAAGGGGCCATGAAGACGGCTGGCGTGCCTCACTCACCGACACATTCCTCAGACAGTCCTCACAGGTTGAGTTGGACATTTCACAGGCTGACAACAAAAAGCGGGCAGTTAGGAGGTGGGGTATGTGGCACTCTCTGATAACACTACATCTATACCGGTCTATTATGCAGTTATACTATATACACCACATTCAAAAACATGACAAAAAAAAAAAAAGAGTGTAACTATACCACAAGGAAATTATCTCAAGAGTCCAATGTGCTCATGGATGTATCTATTAAAATTTGGGGGGAGGGTTAAGCAGGTAACCACTGAAATACATGCGTATCAACATTATAGGAACTAGGAATATATGAAATGTTTATTCTTGACATGGTCTCCTTTCCTACCAATGAAAAGAAACTGGGTAGAAGGAGTTAACTTGGGAATAAGCGGATCCATCTATGTTGCTTCTGTAAGATCTCAGGAGTGCTAGTTGCCAAGGTCACGGTACATTTAATATACACATGGACATATGGAGTGCTACACAAAGCTCATTAACAAAAAACATTAATCAATCCTATCTGCAAATAGTACAATCCTTATTTTCCGTCTTCCGTACATTCGATCAACACGCTTGGCTACGTTTATACACCATATAAAGTGCTTTCAATTCTAATATCACTACACAATGGGCTTTCAATAAAAGCTAGTTGTGGCGTTTAATAATCTTTTATTCGAAAACAACAACACGGCATTGCAGGTTCTGATGCGTTGAAGTTTGAACTTTGTTTGATTTTAAGGCAGAAAGCATTAGTGTTAACATCGGAGCACAACAGGAACTCGATTCAGCTCCACCAGAAAAACGCTAACTGCAAAAAAGCACTAGCCGAGGTCTTGGATAATGAAATGAAGAAAAACACTGGAGACGCCATACACGTATATCGCCAACAAGAAAGAAATCGGTATCCGTTTTGTTGAACTCGTTAATCAAAGAGACAAACAGTTTCAATTATTTATTTAATTATTTATCCGTTTCGTGGATGGTGGGGAAAAAAATAGAAAAAATGAGAAAATTACTCACATTTCGCTGATGTCTGTGAAATCACCATAGAGAAAATCATAATCGCAAATGGGACGAATATACGTAACTCCACCATGTTTATACAAACAGCCGGCCTTTTATAGTTCAATTGGGGATCAGATGGCAGTACTTTCTGCCGAATCTTTGTGTGATTTTCCTTCGACGGTATAGTTTGGAAGCTGTGATACTGTAACTGGTCTCGTTTCCCTACTTCTGCTGAGCTGCACCCAAACGGATGCGGCCTTTCTACATTTTAACATGTGACCTCATGCAATATTGCATATGTAATATATTGAAAATGTGGGATAAATCGCGAGTGTTGCAAGCGAGGGCGTGTCAAGCAAGAGCAAGGAAAACAATCACGTCGCTCAGAGCGAACGAACTCGAGTTTGATGCTGCTCTCGGTCAGTTACCGGGAACTTCTTGAAACGGTATAAAAATTCATAAAGCGCAGAACTTATACGGCATTCAAAACGCATTTGCATTTTACGGAGTAATAGTAGTAACAGAAATATGTGAAAACTATATAGTATATGTAGTATACGCAATGATCATGTAAATGAATCCAGGGTTACACAAATTACGTAGCATTCGGTTTTCTTAGTGGGATGTTACTAAAGATCAGAGCTTAGCTTACACTTCACGCTATGAGACATGAGTTTACAAAGAATAATTATCTAACAGATAAATAAATACTCATTATATGTAAATATGAGTCACGGTATGGGCGACCCATCCGCGGCCTCCACATATAACGTGATTTTCGTGTGGTACATGTGGTAATTTATATATTACGCACAGTAAGACATTACCAATATTAAATACTGTAATATTAAAGTACATTGTATAATGTTTTACAGGATAGTACTGTACTCTGGAATGAAAGGGATCCTGACGTTTTAGCCTTTTTCTCAAGAGACGATAGTGCAACGAAAAAATTATGTAAAAAGGGAAGACGGCACAATGAAAACCACGCTTTTTATACTCCTCAAAGTACGTAGGAACAATGAAAAAACATTACACGCTTGACAACATGACCCCAGCATGTTTAAGGGTTGTCAAGTTTGGTCTCAATCTGACTGGAGTGAGATTTTCAATTTGAGACAAACCTGCAAACATGTATGTAACAGCTTTTTTTTATCCGCAGTAAAGTTGAATGCTTGCAGCTCTTTTACCCACCGGACTCTCGGAATGACGTCAGCCACCGCAGGACTGCATGTTCGGTCCTGATGGTAAAGTCCAAGCACACTAGTATCACTTGAAGTGCAGAGCCGCCGCCACAACAGGCAGCTCCCCCCCTAGTCACATAGAAGCACTGCTTGCTCTTTTTGGACACCTGGCTAAAATGGCTACTACTTGTTGCAGCACCCACAAAGTAACACATGCAGCTGTCTATGGCCAACTCCATCACCTCACCCAAGGCCATGGGGTGGGCAAGCTGTACATAGACAGAGTTCGTCAGGAGTAAGGGCTTGGACTAACTGATCTCCGGTCAGTTCGCTCTGAATAGCAGGTGGCACAGCAGCATAGACACCCCATGTCGTCAGGCAGGATGCAGAGGGAGTGACCTGCCTGCTTGGCGTGATGTTTAAACACAATGCGTATGGAGTCTCTCAGATTAAACTCTCTGAATTGCCTCTGCAAAGCCCCAAACGGAGTCCTGGAGTCACTCCTCTCGTCCAGGTTTAGTAGCAGCAAGCATGCTAACATACCCTCGATCAGTGGAAGAGCCAGCTGTAAGGCTTCCATTGCCTCCAAACATTGAGCTGCGGAAGCTAAAATGTCAAACTGAGCCAGTTATGCCTCTCAGCTTCCCTTGCATTAATGTCCATCGATTCTAAGCACTGGGTGCTGCCATCTTTGTTTACCTCCAGTCCTTGGGCAGTGACATGACGCTGATGCTGATGTGTTTGGGGGGTGTTCCTCAGTACCGACAACACAAGGATCATACTTGTGGTCTTGGCAAGAGCGGTTTTGCTAACTTGCTAAGAAAAAACTTGGGGCGCAGTGAATCATGGGATTGGTCCTGTATGGCAAGGATGCAACTGATATATCCATGATATTTCGGGTGGGGCAAGAACAGAGTTCTTAGTATAGGAACTAGTCTTTGGCAGTGGAAGATGACGTAAAACGGGTATGTGTCATGTGAACAGCACAAAATGCCTCCTCCTCCGATATGCCAATTACACAGTCAAGTGATCCGTGACCTCCGTCAGGGTTTTGCACTATGTTGGCTCAAAAACCAGGCTTCTGACACCAGTGTAAAGACCCGCAATCAAGATAACTGCCAACACCAGAGGTTATAACACCGGATTCTTTATTTAACTGCATAAGGGCTGCTGTTAGGGCAACAAACCACACTTCTCCAACTCAACTCACACCTTACCCATGCTACATCCTCATTTTAAAACCTCCACTCGGGCCCCACCACAGTGCAACAACAAACAACCCCATTCACCATTTACATTAAACCAAATGCCTAATAACAGTACCACATTTGGTGAGATGGAAAAGAGGATGTGTTTGGGGATCATGATAATTAATGAGTTTTCACATTCACTGACCAATCAGGTAGCACTTCTCTTTTGAATATTAATTAAGTTTTCCTTAACCACCCTGTAAAATGGAAATTCGCATCCAGGGAAACCCAGATGTATGCTAACCTTACAGTTAACTCTCATTTTACAATCTACAGACAACTGACACAATATGCATGCATAAAAGTCTTTTTCAACAAAAGTTACAAAACTAAAGCTAAGCTAAAGTTTGTTATATTCCAAGCAAATGACGCGATTCACTGTTCACATGAAAAAAATAAAGTGTCAAAGTGATAATGGTTAAGCTGATGGCATTCGTGAGCAGCGTGACACACAGGGATGTGCATCTCCTTTCATTTTTAAAGTAAGCTTATGCTCGAGCCTTGCAAACTGAAAATTGGTGCATTTTCCTTCGCTTAGTCCACTGTAACTTGCGACACTGGCTCATGTGGGTTTGCAGCGTGAAACCCGGACAAACCACAGATTTTTGAAAAACGGCCCAGACGCCTGGACAGGAGCCCAAGAGGAGGACGTGTCCGGGGAAACCTGGATGTATGGTAACCCTACTCAATAATGACAGAACATCAACCACAAACTTAACTCAAGTTGTTACTATATATAGGACCACAACAATCTATCCATCTATCTATATTCCATAACTACACACCTTCCCATGCATTAGTCTCCCCCCCCGATCCGCAGTTTCAGTTAGCCATGTTTTCTCGCAGTCCAATAAAATTGTAAAATGTGTAACAGTGTGTATTTTCATCGCTCCCTCATCCCTGGATACATGACAAAATTTCCATTGCATCTCTTGAGAATCAGGCTAAAGCACCAGAATCTCTGTCATTCCAAAGAGAATACAATGCTGTACAGTACGATATCATAGTATACATGTACTTTACTATTACTGTGTTTAATGTTAGTGACGCTTTGAGTAAATACCATATATAGGTACAGGAAAATCACGGTACACACACGGTGTGCGAATGGTTTGCTGTCATCCACAATTTCAGCTGTCTGCGGAAGGTCTTGGAACGTGTCACCCATGGATAGGGGAGGATAGCGTGCAGGGTTGCAGAGAATCTCAAGCTTTTCTCAGCAATCATGAACTTTGAATGGGATTCCAGGCCATCTTAGGTCAATACACTCTCACACACAATAAGAGCACAGATGACAGAAAGGTGATTAAATCCAATAATTTATTAAAGCATTTTGTAAAGCCAGTTACAAAAAAATTACGTACTCTCTCTCTTTTTTAACAAGCACATTATTTGTGATAATAACAATAGTAAATGCATACATTCCATTCCAGGCGTGGCTGCCAGCAGCTGCCTGGCGCCCGTAGTGTAACAGCAGTGAGACACAGGACTGCAGGTGCGTCAGGTCCGGGCACCATTCTCCGGATCCTCAGGTAATGGCACTACGAGCCACAAGGGGGTGCTCCTGATCCCACTAAAATCTCCATCTTTATTGTGAGGGTGGATGCTCTGCCCATTTTATCCCTCATTTCTTTCTTTATACAATTCACTTTAGATATAGAATAAATATCCATCCCCATCATTACATCCAAACAATCTTCCCTAAACCACCAGACACTCTAAAACACACCTTAAACCTGCTGATTATGTCCATTACGTCTGTTTGAGTTTTAACAACACATTTCCCCCCAATTTTTTTTCCAATTCCCAAACAAAACTTGCATCACACTAACAGAACAATTTAAACTTCTTAACAGGAAAGTACACAGATGGCAGATATTTAAATGTTCTATAAACATATTTGTGTTTTTTTTTTTTTTTGAAAAATACGTATCATGAATTATGCAATGCAACAATACTGTATGATTATAATGTCTTTACTCAAATGTGTTCAACGTGGCAAAGGTCGACTGCCAGCGTGGAATAGCCCAGGAAGAGTAACATGAGGAGGGACGACTGATCCTACTGCATGGTCGCTGTAGATTAGTTGTCTGGCAAAATGTGCTTTTCACCAAGGGTGTAGGTTTGGTTTCAGCTTTGGTGGGGACCAAATCAGCCCCGAAACCCCCGTCCCAATAAAAACACACAGTTATGCCCACAGTATTGGTAGGGACACGTCTGGGTCCTTGTTTGTCATGGTTGTGTGTTCTGTGCTCACTAAAGCAGTAACATACCCAAGGAGGGAATGTCACTTACGGGAGATAAACAGTACGACTGTTTAAGGCATCGAGATTTCAGGGACGTCGACTCCATCTTTTCACATACAGCTTTATCGGGCATCTCCACCACGCACATCCCACTTATAAAGAAGCTTGTATTTGTAACAGCTGAAAAATGGACTCGCACCATTTTTTCCTTACGACATCGACGCACAATTATATCCTCGCAGAAGTAACAGTCTAAAAACAGCACGTTCTTCACGCGACACAAGCAGGTACAGCCGAACCTATTTGATCCGTTCTGTGGAAATTCACACATTAACGAAACGGCCACACGCCGCGCTGAACCCGAAACAAATTGGTATGGAGGCTCAGCAGTGGTGATGCATATCTTGACACAAGTGGACGTGAGCTCCCCATATAAGAAGCCTGGGAGGACATGTGATCATGCAGCACGGGAAGGGGAGGGCTGTCTCTGGGAACCGAAGGCCGTTGGGTCACAGTCAGGGCTCAGTCCGTACAACTGTAAACATGACTGTGCTTCCAAGACTGGCTGGCAAGTGAGGCAGCTTGATTAATGTGCAGGTGACTGGGAGGAGCAGATGGCTTCGGTATCTCATCGTTGAGTTCTGGCAGTAGTTAGGTAATGAGTGTACTAGTTAAGCTTTTGTGCTCCATTTGTTTGAAATTCAGTTTGCTTTTGAAAAACAGCAACAGCGATCTGTATGAGGGACAGCGTACTTTAGTACATGCTAACTGTCTGCCGCAATCTGCGCGCTGTGGCGCGGCTGGCACGGTCCCCCCCCCCCCACAGGGTTTTGCTCACAGTAGACGACATGGCTCTTCTCTGTACTTGGGCCGGCTTCCCCATCAGTTTACACACGTCAGCATCCTGGACCCACCGGCCGCTGGTACATGGGTTCTCACGCCGCGAGGACGCCGGACGCCGATGGGGCCTGACGGATCACCTGATCCAGGTGCTGCCGCAGCTCGTCACGGACCTGACGCTGCAGCGCTTTTTCACGATCATGTTGATGTAGGCCTTCATTATCTTGGTGATTTCTCCGACCTGCCGCGGACCGAAAGAAGAGCGTCACCGGAAAAAAAGTTAGGCTTCCATTTCTATGCCCAACACCGCCGTTTGCGGCACACCTTGTCTCTGCCGTGTGTCCGGCAGCACGGGTGTCTAAGATCAAGAATGGGGACGTGACACCTTGTCCTCACCTGTGGTGTTTCGAAGAACATCTCCCTCTCGTCCA
>JAODKF010000112.1:893267-907921 GCA_026779585.1 Mormyrus proboscirostris
TAAGGGTCATGCTAATGATAATGCTAAAGCTCACAGTAAGGGTCATGCTAATGATAATGCTAAAGCTCACGGTAAGGGTCATGCTAATGATAATGCTAAGGCTCACGGTAAGGGTCATGCTAATGATAATGCTAAAGCTCACAGTAAGGGTCATGCTAATGATAATGCTAAAGCTCACGGTAAGGCTAAGGCTCTCACTAACAGGCAACCCAACGCTCACACTAATAGCTACGCTAATGGTCATGCTAAGGCTCACACTAACAGTCATACTAAAGCTCACGCTAAAGGGCATCCTAAGGCTCACCAGTTGGGTTAAGGGTCTTGCTCAAGGACCCACAGGCATGCTGAGGCTGGCTTTGAACCTGTGACCTTGTGATTACAGGGACACAGGCTTAGCTCACTGAGCTTTGTGGCATGTTTATGATGTGTGTGTCCTGATTGTGGCGTGTCCATGATGTGTGTGTCCTGACTGTGGCGTGTTCATGACGTGTGTGTCCTGACTGTGGCGTGTTCGTGGCGTGTTCATGACGTGTGTGTCCTGACTGTGGCGTGTTCATGATGTGTGTGTCCTGCTTTGTGGCATGTTTATGATGTGTGTGTCCTGATTGTGGCGTTTCCATGATGTGTGTGTCCTGACTGTGGCGTGTCCATGACGTGTGTGTCCTGACTGTGACGTGTCCATGACGTGTGTGTCCTGACTGTGGCGTGTCCATGACGTGTGTGCCCTGCTTTGCGGCGTGTGTCCTGATTGCAGGGTGTTCATGATGTGCACGTCTGCTCGCATTGTGTGGTGCGTTTGCTCAGACTTACAGCATGCCGGCTATGCAACTTCTCCAACAGCGTGTAGTCGGTTCCTTTGGGGAAGCGACTCTCCTCATTGATCAGCGCCAGCATTCCCAGTTTCTGAAGGCCAAAGCAGAGATACAGGAGCCTGGATCACTACCAGCCACATAAACAGAGCAGAGTGACATGCAGTTCACCCAAGGTCGCTTGTCATTCATCTGATCTCCTATGAATTCCTGTCTGGTTGGTGCCCCAGTCAGAGCTGGTTCCAGATGCTCAGATTATTACCTTCTCTATGAGGTCCAGACACTCTGCATTGTCCATCCAGTCTATGGCATCCCAGTGGATCCCCTCCCTGTTTTGGGGATGTATGAGAGACCTTTGCTTAGATGACATGACACGCACATATTCAGATGCACAAGATGCACACGCCAACACACACTGCACATTTGCACACACAAGAGCGCAATTACACAGACAGCCACATACAGGGTCATGCCCAAAACATAATCACCGCACGCACTCGCACGCACCCGCACCCACGGCACCCCCGCTGCCGACACGCACATGCACAGACGCACAGACAATGGGGAAGGTTCACAAGGCCGGTCTTGTTTCTCAATTCATGTGACTAAATGAGCCATGACCAGCCTGCTAGGGGTTCAAGCAAGCAGACTCAAAAGACAAGAAAACAACTGTCTGAAAAAGAAATGCCCCATTCACGCTGAGGCTCCATGCTCCGGGGCAAACCCCCGAGGTGGGGGGGCTCCCATCTCCTCACCCCCCAGTGCATTAAAGCCCTGGGGGTCATGCCCTGACCCGTGTGGACACATCGCAGGAACATTTTGGTTCAGACCGTCACATATTTAGTCCTTCAGTGGACGTCAGAAAATGTTACAGTGCAAACAGTACGAAACAGCAGGCCTTACGTTTTCTTTGTCAATACAAGGAACTCCACTCACATCAAAAATGCAGGTTTAACCAATGTAAAAACAGGAAGTAAAATTCACTCCCGATATGGAGGCCGTGGGCCTACCTGTTGTATTCCAGTTGCTCCAAGGAGAAGATGTGCTTGTTGAAGTATTCCTGCAACTTCTCATTGGCATAGTTGATGTTGAATTGCTCAAACCGGTTCACCTTTAACAGGAAAACAGATTTGGAACCTTACAGGTGCTGGTTTTCTATACTATACAGCGCTCACAGAAAGTCTTGGAGCAATTGCTTAATTCTGTAAAAAATTTTATTGCTTTCATAATAAAATTCCATTGACAAGCAGTGTTTAACATATCTGCACATATATTCCACACAGACATTTTCTTTTTATTGTTGCAATTATTTTGACGAACTCGTTCAGTCGTGTTCTTGCCATTTTGCCATTAAATGCAGTTGTAGTTACTGGCTCCCAAAGCGACATTAAACACAAAGGTTATTGCGAAGGTGTTACTAATTAAAAAGCAGCCAATGATGCTGCTTGCTAATAAACATTTTAACTCTTTAAGAACTATTACTTGGACATTGATGTATTAGTACTTGAAATGAAAGTTTTACTTAAACCTATTCATTGTTTCTGTATATTTTTAAAAACAAATAAAGTAATGATTTTCTTATAAAAACCAATATATTGGCAATATTTATTTAGAGTTAAGCCAATGTCCCAAGACTTTATGAGCAAATGTAAATCTTTACATAATCTACTGTCTCACCACCAAAAAAATCAAAACTTATAACATGGACTTATTTCAAAGCTCATCAGCTGTAATATCTTCTCAGTTCAGATCTTCTCAAATAGAGATCCACACCTTGAAGTTCTCAAAGCCAAAAATGTCCAGGATTCCAATGGACTTGAAGTTGTCCTTCCCCCTGATCTTCTGATTGATCTTCATGATGATCCAGGAGAAGCATTGGGAGTATAGCGCCATGGCGACAGAGTCACGCGAGTCCACAGCCTGCCAATCACAAGAGCGTGCCTGGAATTAGCCAGATAAACCAGGTGTGTGGCTGTACCATGCCCCCCCCCTCACCGCACCCTCTGATGTTTACTTAGTGTGCAGTATCATTGTCCCACCCGCCCGTCACTCTGGGTGCTGTAAAATTGCACCGCTATGAGGATGTTTTAGAACAGGAGGAGAAGCTGGGAGATGCAATGGACAGGCCTTAACCTTCAGTGCTTTGTCAAGGACGACAGCCTGATTGTACTGTGCAAAGATAAAATACAGATTAGTTAAAAATGCATTTATGGCGACAGGAAATGACTGTCGGACTCGAGAGATTCAGGCCATTGTTACTGGGAAGGAGGAAGCAGAATAAGGGTGCAGAGTCATTCAGAGCGCAGGCCATTGTGTGCCTGGGTTTGCGTGTCCTCAGGAGCCTGAGGAGAGGCTGGGGGGATGTCTGTCTGTCCCCAGGCTGAGTCAAACCGACCTGGGACCGCTTTACGAGGGAGCCGGACTGGAATAATGCACTCTGTTAAGGGGGAGCAGGCCAGAGGAGGTGTTAGTATTACCATGAAGAGAGTAGTGTGTGTGTGTGTGTGTGTGGGTTTGTGTGTCTGTGGGGAGGCAGTGTATTTACCACATTGTGGCAGCCAACTGTAATGTTACTTTTTAGCTTGTGGGAACATTTTTCAGGTCTTCACAATATAAATCTCTGGCTGCAATCAAAAAGTCTTGTACTCAGAAGGGGAAACTCAATTTTGGAAAAATCTGCGACTGGCATGTTTAGTTTTTTGATGGCAAAAGTCTTGCATTTTGTTTTGTTACTTAAGGTTAAGGTTGGGTTAGGGTTAAGGTTGTCATTGTTGGGATTAGAGTTTTTCCTGTAGAAATTAATGGACGGTCAACACAAGGATATGAATGCAAACATGTGTGTGTGTGATACAAACGTTCTTGGGGCGAGTCCTGCGCACTTCCAGTAATTTACACAATGAAGGGGCAGAATATCAAAACTCTGTAGGTGGATGGTTTAGTGTCAGCATGACACCAAATCTTTTCACAATGCCCTTGTGAACGAGACAAAGGTAAGACAGAGGATGATGATTCACCCCAGGAAATTTACCGTGAATAGACTGTGAGGTTTTAAAAAAACAGAACAAGATCACCATCTGTCTGATTTTCAGTGTTAGACTCCCTCTAGTGGTGAACAGTGAATATTCTTTACAGTTCCCTCAAAGGTAACCACCATTACTGCCGTAATTCATTACCCCAGAAAGATGGGATAACAGAGAATGGAAACAGTGCATAGTCATGCGCAGAAATATCAGGTACTCTGTTCTGTTTGGCACGAGAAAATGAAAAAAAAAAAATGTTTGGGTAACGCCAAGGCCGGTGCATATGAGGCTCTGCTGGGACATATGAGGCTCTGCTGGGACTTGAGAAGCTGTTGATGGTGGCCTGTACCTGCTCTATGGTCAGGGGCGAGCAGATCTCCTCCCCGCGCAGGATTATGGAGCGTTGGGTCAGGACCTCCGACAGCTGGAAAGAGTCCAGACCCAGCAGGTCACTCACGATGTCGATCACTGGGGACAAATGGGAATGTGAGGCATCGGAACCCTTGCTGTAGAGTCAAATACACTGCAAAATATACAGCTGTGTACATCTGTAGAAATGAGTAGTGATGGCCAAACAAAGCTTCATGAAGCATTTGCTGTAATTTTTGACATCACAAGATGGTGTTGTTGGTTTGTTTTGGAGGCATATCTTGAACCCTTCTTTGAACAGAAAGCACCAACCAGTGGGGTCAGAAAATACAAAACAGTTCATGAGGCTTCATTCGGCCTTCATTAGAAAGGACTGTAAAATGACAGAGATGGACATGGTCTGAGTGCAGAGATCCCTGGACATCTAGGTCTCCCTGAGTAAAAGCACTTGGGTGAGCGAAGGACCAGCAGTCCCCTTACCTCCCATGGTCGTGATCTGAGCCCCTCCCGCTGTCATGAACTCTATGTTTCCCATCTGCAGCACGCCCGACAGCAGTTTGAAGACATCCCGTATCTCCTCCTCTGTGAACTCCATAACCTTCAAGGCCTCCTACAGCGGCACAGTGAGGGACCACACGGTCCAGACACATTCATGTTAGCTTCACCTCTATTATCTCATATATCAACTACTGAATATCATCAGCTACCAACACTAGGGATGGACAGAATGACGCCTCAAGAACCATTTGCTGTATTTTCTGTCCCCACTAGATGGTGCTCTTAGTTTGCTTTGGGCTATGCTTTGTCCCCTTTTCTAAGCAGAGAGCTTCATCTAGTCGGGTCAAAAATATGACTCATGAATCAACATGAGCGACATTTTGTCCATCGTTAAGTGATGCCATCTGGTGGAGGAACACAATGGTGCCCGGCATGAGGGAAAGGAGCCACACTGGGCGTGAATATATGACCCTCTCATAGCGGGCACAGACCGCAGAGGGGCACCATGTTAGTTCCTGAGTGCCACCCTCACCATGACGCTGTCGAACAGCTGCTTATCGTCCAGGCTCTTGTCCTTCAGGCATCCCGCCTGGCTTAGGTAGTAGTAGCACTCAGGGTCCTCCAGGAAGTACAGCTCTGGTCGAGGGAAACACACAAGTGGAGATGTGGGTCACCGCAGGGCTTGGTTAATAGAGGGGCAGTATGTTGGCTTGTGGGAGTTTTACTTACACGAAAACGTTCTGAGGGCAGAATGAAAAATGATTGGTTCAGAAAGATAACAAATCAGATTGTAGAGGAGGTGGGTCCAAGCAATTAGAGGAGGCAGGACCAAGAAATGTGATTGCTTACATCTGATTGGTTATCTCTCTGAACCAATCATTTTCTGTTCTGCCCTCAGAACATTATTGTGTAAGCAAGACTCCCATGAGCAGTACATTGCCAGCCTCTCCTCATTTATACCTGTTTCCTGGCAGCCTCAACAGCATGTGTCATCATCAGAAAGCCAGAAGGAAGGTATGCTGTCCTCTGGATGGAGAACATGCAGATGCTAAGCACCTGAGCTACTGGCTTAAACTCTACAGGTTGTGCTCGCTGTAACTACCCTGCATTCCCATGCATATATATAGCTATACCAGGACCATTTGTTTATTTGTTATTGATTTATTTGTTTCATTGTTCCAATACACTTGTAACAAATGGCTAATAGAACATCTTAGCTTGAATCTTTGAATGAACAATGAAAGAATTTTGTTTGTACGCACTCATATGATTCACATTCAAATGACAGCTAGACGGTTTATTATTCAGGACGTGGCAAACATTCCGACAACATTATGAAAGGACTTGAACCCTGTGAACAATCTGATTAATTAAAAATATATTCCAGCAGGGGGCACTCTGCCTGTCACTCACCCCTCTGATTCTTGTTAGTGCCGGCAAGCAGGGCATAGAAGATATGATAGTTCCTCTCCCCGGGGTTCTGCCGCACCACGCGGTTCTACGATTTACCAGAACAACACAGAACAACACAGAGCCTGGCCAACCCAGAGCCTGCTGGTCTACTGGTGTGTGTGTGTGTGTGTGTGTGTGTTTGTCATCATTACATTTTGAGGACCAGATTTCCCCTCAATGTGATAAAACCCTGTAACGTCTTACTTATTAACCTTTAACTTTTTTTTTCGGTCCCCACAACGAGCAGCTCAATGTTATCAAAATCTGTGGCTGCAATCAAAAAACTAAAAATGCCAAAACTCTGTTACTTATGGTGAATGTTAGGGCTGAGTAGGGGTTAAGGCTGTCATTGATAGGATTAGAATTATGCCCATAGAAATCAATGGATGGTCCCCACAAAGATGTGAGTACAAACATGTGCGTGTGTGTGTGTCTGTATGTGTGTCTGTGTGTGTGTGTGTGTGTGTGCTGGACCAGCAGCATGTCATAGCTCTTAGTGTGCATTTTCAGCACAGTCATTTTCAACATCACAGAAGCGATGGGACAAACTCATGGTAGATAAGTTAAAGAAACCACTGTGGCGAGGAGGGGGGGGGGGGGTCGGGGACAGGCAAGGTTACCTTTTCAAGCAAATCTGTAAGAAGGAAGTCAAGGAAACACTAGAAAAGGAGGAGGTCACAGACAGCCACCCTACATCTTAAAACACCGCCTGTCCTGGTAACAGAGCCGTGGCGGGAATGAGTCCCATAGAGGAGCAGTGAACATGCCGACATCCACGCAGGGACCAGCGCTTCCGACGCAAACAGGCTCAGCAAAGCAAAGGGGCTCCTTAGGATACAGTCCACGATGCTGCCGCCCTGGATGTTCCCGCTCTGCCCAAAGTGCAGCTGTATGAACTTGCCGAAGCGGCTGGAGTTATTGTTGTAGACGGTCTTGGCGTTGCCGAAGGCCTCCATGATGGGGCTGCGGGTAAACATGTGGCACGTGGTAACCGGGAAGATTCTGTGTGTGTGTGTGTGTGTGTGTGTGTGTGTGTGTGTGTGTGTGCAGACACCCACCTGCTCTGCACGATGGCCTCTTCTACGCGGGTGGACCTCTCGGAGTCCGGCGTCCCGGTCGAGTTCTGGCTCATGACGGACAGGAACTGCAAGATGAGCTTGGTGCTCTCGGTCTTCCCGGCCCCGCTCTCTCCGCTGTGGGGGGGTGGTAAAGGGGAGAAAGACGACACCCCCACACCGGTGTCAAGCATTCGAAACACACTCCCAGCACTGACATTACATTGGTTTACTACTTTTTTCCTTAGATGATACTTTTCCAAAACCACCTTAACTTGTCTCACATACAGTTGAATATTCTTATAATAACAATATTAACGTGTTAACAATGTTATTATTATAATGTTAACAACGTTACATCAGCTGAAGCCTCCAGAGCCTTGCAACATTTCGAATAATTCCATGTCCTTCACCAACACCATACCAGCTGCTCTAACAGACCTCCTCACTCCTCCGGCTCCGGACCAAAGGCACCCTGGGCAGTTTTATTACTCATTCATCATTTGGGAAATATTAAATAGTTGCAAGTTTACTCTTGGAGGGAGCTGGTTTGGCCGGCTGCCCAGGCACTGGGGCATCTTGTCCAATCAAACACTCGCCAGGCATCTGTCAACATGATAGACAGGGGAGGGCACCCACACCCAAGGACCGTCCCTCAAACGTCCTTCAGACTGACCGGCGGGACGGCACTGACGGAAACCGCAGTGAGGTGGGCAGGTAGGCCTGCTAGGTTCAGGCACATGGGTACGAGCTGAGAATATGGATCCAGCACAAAACTTCACACTATTAATTGCCTTTGAGGTTCTTTGGCTCTTAATTCTCTATAGGTGTGGTTATTCCACAGAAGCCGTATAAGACACAACAACAATCCCCTGGAGGGGACATCAGGACCTCCAGTTTTGTGATCCCAGCGATCTTCCTGTATTTAGAACACATGGAGAAAATATGTCTGTCAAAATAACTTGGACCATCTGACACCATGTGGCTCCAGGAGCTTCACCTCCTTCATCATCCTTCACATGCAACAGACCCTCTGTGGCAGGGCTCTACAAATCTGGACCTTGACTCCAAATCCAGGCCTCACGATTACTGATTCTGATTGGCCACATATGCTTTACACCTGGGTCACAGGTAAAGGAAGGCAGCGCTCGGACCTTGAGGGCTGTGATTTGAATAGCTCTGCTCTGTGGACATGGGACGTCCATAAAAGGCGTGTGGCCGTCTAGAGGCCCGCTCACCTGATGAGCACACACTGGCTGTCGTGCCTCTTCCACAAGCAGCGGTAGCACTCATTGGCCACGGCGAAGATGTGAGGCGGGAGCTCCCCCAAGTGGTGGCGGCTGTAAAGGTCCACGGCGGCCGGGGCATACATCCCGCTGATCTGCTTGTAGGGGTTCACTGCTGCCAGGATGGAGCCGATGTTGGTCTGGTGTCAGGGCAGGAACAGGAGACAGTTTGTCTTATTTTTATGACTGTAACCTCAAGGGTGTCAAGTGAAAGACCAGGACCAGTTCTTGGACCCATGAAAAGTAAAATTAAAAGCTTTTGAACTTTTAAAATGCTGTTTTAATATAAAATTGAGGAAATACTGTCTCTAAAAGTATAACAGACTCGCACAAAGAACCGAAAGCCTTAATTAGCAAACCTTTAACCTAAATGTCTGCCCAACATCATGCATGTGATTTGTAAACATGACTCATACGTATATTATCTACATTAACCAATCAGAGACTCTACATGCACGCACATCAATCAGACCGTATTTAAAATGATCACCACCAACTGAAAGCACATCATTTTTTTTACCCCTTTCTATCACATTTAATACTTCATTTCTTAATTAATTACCCTGTGCAACATCTCTTAGACAGTGGGCTGGTTTAGATTTCAGGGGATTGTGTTACAAAATCACATGAGAAGAAACTTGATCCTATAATGTCTGGAGGAGCGTATAGATTCCAAGGAAAACGAGTGGTACTTCCGTCAGTCTGTGTTCACACACGCTTTTACCCAGAACTCTTAGCTACTGCAGTCCTCTGGGACGGACCTAACACTGTAGTTTTACATTTAACCACAGGAGGGCAGTAGAGCCACCATGTAGCTGCATGTTAAACTCTGCCCAGTGTTTGGCTGCAACTGATACATTCATTTGAATCTCCAGTAACCACTAATGTGTAGCTCAGATGTTTTACCATGGAATGAAATTAGCAGGGATTGTGGTTCATTACACAGAAAGAGCAGTACCTGTTCAGCAGCGGCTCCTGCAGCAAAAACCAATCAACTATGCAGGTGTAATGTGATTTAAACACATTCACAGCCAGTAAGGGAGCTGATGTCAGAATGTATTACACTGACAGACACCCTGAAAGGCAGAGTCGCAGTTTATAGCCCCACCTCAATGACACGACGCACGGCTCGATCTGGCTGTGGGCATTCATGTGGAAATAACAACAGGATAGCAGCCTGTTAGCTGTTAGCGATGTCACACACATATGACGTACAAGCCTTCAGAATGAACAATGCCTGTATCATGAATATGCACGTTTCTCATTCTAGAACCTTCTTTCAAGCGCTTAAATGCCCACTAACGGGAGAGCTTCGCTGTTAACATAGAAGAGGAAGGTGCACATAAAGAGGTTACCAGTAGGTTGCTATAGAAGGTTCCAGAAGACTACTGGTATCGTTGTAGCTGATCTCCGCTGATCCAAGCGTGTATTAGTGTGCATAAATATATTTCGGGGGTGTTAAACTCCACACATGCTGAGGTGGAACCGAGTCAGCAGCCCCCCATCGAGCAGCATTCGGATTAAAATTTGGACCAGTTTTAGGCTCTCGCCCCCCTGCATTCATTCTGGACACACCCTCTACAGTCAGGGACTGTTCAGATGGAGTTTGTGTGAAATATTTCCTACAACTGACTCATAAATACCCCCCCTCAGGAATATAACCAGATTATTGCTGCTGGATGAGGTGCTGCTGTGGCCAACAGGGGGAGTCCATCCTGTGGTCTGTGTGGATCCCAAAGTCATAGTGCAGTGATGGGACACTGTGCTGTATAAATAGCACCATCCTTTGACTTTCTGAGGTCATAAAAGATCTCCGGGCTTCTTTCGAAAGAGTAGGGGTGGTACCCAGATGTCCTGGTTAAACTGCCCACTGTGGCCTTTTTAGATCTGGCCTCCTAATCATCCCCTATATCTAACTGGTGATACAGTGTATCCCCTATATCTAACTGGTGATAAAGTGTATCCCCTATATCTAACTGGTGATACAGTGTATCCCCTATATCTAACTGGTGATACAGTGTATCCCCTATATCTAACTGCCGCTTCACCACCTTAGCTACTGTGTGTTGAGCGTACTGGTGTAGAATGGCTGCCGTCTCATCATCCGGAGGGGGCTACACTGTGATGGGGGTGGAAGTGGCTCCCTGTTGGTTCTGTAAAGCGTTTTTGGTGTCTTGAAAAGTGCTGTATAAATGTAACACTCATTCATTCATTACTTGGGCCTGCCTCTTTTTTTAAGGCCATCTCCACTCCTACGGCCGAACAAATTCTCCGCTCCCTCCCTAAGTCCCATGGTTGTGTTGACCATCCAATCCTGAGCAAGTTTTACAATGTGCAGTCTAACAGCTGAAGCAGTGGGGATTTCACTGGAACTTCATGAAAATTTAAAAGGTTTCCAGTGCATGAGACAGTAAAGTCATAACATTATGTTGTGTCTTGAAGTTATTGGGGGGGAATGTTTTACGTGCTTTAAATGGGGTTATGAACATTCCGGCACTCCTAAGTATTAAAATAAATAACAAAAATGACATCAGATCTATTTTATCACACATTTGATCAGATTTAGCTGCAAATACCAACATGTTCTGTGACATATAAAAACTGCACATTGCTTTTAATAACGGAGGGTCAGTGGACTAGGAGGGGGGTGTATTGTGCCCCTATACATGACCTTGTCCCATAATTCCGCATCATGCTGTGGCAAGTGGAGAGAGCGGCTCTTTGAATCGAAAACCAGCACTATGACAAAAAATGGGGGTGACTTTCTCGAGAACGCTGTACTGAAAAGCGATTCCATACTAGAACCTGATGGGAAATGAAATGTAAATGAAATGTAAATTTTCCTTGGGTGGATCATGCTGAGCCGATTGAGTCTTCAGGAAAGATCAGCTGAAATCTTCTAAGTGTCCCTCAGAGATCAGTGTGCTGAAATGTGACATGCTGAATATCTGGTGAGCCTGTCTCCCTACAGCTCCCTTTGGCGTTTTGCCTACTGTTGGCGATGACCTCTGACCCCTCCCCCCAGCCGACATGACACCCACACCTGTGAAGGATGAGACAGGGGTAGGATTTCAAGGGTGTGACAGGTACGGTGTATGCGAGTGTTCGATTTCTGACACACGAAAGAAGTAAATTAAGATTCCCCTAAGTCTTTTACAGCCATAAGTGTATAATCGGTACATCATTTTGTGATTTGCCTCTCAGATTTGCGTGCAGCATTTATTTATTATGGTGCAATTTAATACTTAAATCAAATGAGGCAAAGATTTTTAAAAAAACATTGAGTCTGTAAAGATGTGTCTTGTTTTTCTCGTTTATCCGCATCATTAGGAACCAGTGAACGTTCAGTTTTCTATTTCGGCTCCTGATGAGTCGATAATTTTGCGCCTGAAGCCTGGAGGCTTTACTGACCAGTCTGTCAATCGCCTCGTGCTCAAGTTTGCGTCCACGCCGGCCATCCAGGTCAGTATTTGAGCGACAAATGTAATTCGATTTTGTAATGGTATCATTTCTTCGTGGATGCTGTACGACAGATCACGCATATAACATATTTTAATACATAATAAAGATTAATAAAAATCAATAAAATGGTGTATATTTATCAGAGGTGGAGATTTCAGGTGCAGAGAGTACAAATCCAGACCAAGATTTTGATCCAACCAGCCAGCTGTGCACTCTCTGACTGTGACTCTTTATGCTCAACTGGTTGGTTGAAACAAAATCTTGGTCTGAATTTGTACTCTCTGCACCTGAAATCTCCACCTCTGATATTTATATATTAGTATATATGTATATATAAGCGTTTGGAAGTTGGATGGTGGATCTTACTTATTCAGTGAAATACATGCAGGTATATTTTCTATTATTTTATGCTTCGTCTTACACTTTCAGCTCCAGGAACGTGCCCTTGAGCTGAGAATATGCAACAGCTTAACTCAAATCAAGAGAGTCAATGTACTTCAAAGGTACTGCAAAAATCCCATTGGGACCCTTTAGCTGTTCGCCCGTGAACAGTGTTAGTTAAGAACCGCAGACTACCTTATTTGTTTCAATGAAGATATCAATGAAGAATGCGTACGGACGAGCTGCAGAATCTTTATGACTTTCTCACAGCATCCACAATACCAATTTTGCAATTAACTGCAGCTAAAGATACACAATATTTTATTAACACAAAGTCTGCCAAAACATTTCGCAGCACAGTTTAACGTGAACCGGTACCGACCCCATACTCAATAGTCTCAGCTGAAGTATGACATTGGATCTGGACTCTGCATTAGCAGATCTTAAACATCAGGTTAACAAGTATCACCAAATGCAGTCAGCGACTGGTTTGAGGAAGCACTGAAATGCTGACGAAGGCCTGGAACTCGCAGAAGTACAGGTGACTGTGCAAGAGCAAAGTGTTTATATCTCTCTCTGTGTAAACAAGTTGCCAACCTGGCAAGAGTACAACAGTGGTTACCTTTCTGGCATTTGATCTAAAGACAGTTGTTGTCAGATTTGGAAAGCAATGTATCAAATGAATTAAAGTAAATAAATGTTAATGATATATAGCTTTCTCATTGTGTAATTGTTGATACTGCAATTCATCCATGACTAATCTAAACATAACTTTGGAAACTACATAGAATGTTCTTAAAAAAAATCATATTATCACAAAACAAAGCATTGCATTCTGGGAAATTTTACATATGCCATTGCAGTTAAACATCAAGATGTGCTGTTTTGGTCAGTCATGCTTTCTCCAATTGCCAAATGACTACTGCTGAGATCTCAAAGCGCTCCAGATCCAGATCTTCTCAGAAATTTCAACATGGTTTTTTGAGAAATGTTTGTCGGTCATGGTGGAAATGTAATTTTTTTTGCCCGTTTGCTTGGCTTAACTCCGGAGCCCCAAAGGTAACCCCACTATGACCCCAGGCGCTCCTGCAATGATCAAAGTTATCTGCACTAAATGAGTTAAATTGCTGGATCATCAACCATCCCTTCGAACTTCTAAAGAGTATAATTAGCAATTTCGGCATTAATAACATAAACGTAAGAGAAATGCTGCCCTTTAATCTTGAGCTCGGCTGTTATGGTTCTTCGTTGACCCACTGCAGCCGCAAACTGTGTACGATGGTTTTGCCTTGTATTAAATCACAGTGCTTTAAATAGCAAATCTGTTTCATTGACAGATCTGAGAAAACAACGCTTGACTGTCAACAGGAGCTGAACACTTGTCCATAAATTGTAGAGCTCAAAAAATGAAAATGTATTTCAAAGACGGGCTCGCCAGATCCATCCATTTTCCAACCGCTTATCCTGAATGGGGGTGGGGGGGTATATTGGAATCTATGCCAGGCAGCGTAGGGTTCAATCAAACCAAGAGTACAACCTGAACCCAATGCCAGTCCACGGCAGGTCGAACAGGCAAAGTACAATCGCTACAAGCAATTTAGAGATGCCAATTAGTCTACAGTAAGTCTTTGGTCAGTGGGACGGAACCAAAGTGCCTGAAGGATTTAAACCCCCCCAACCCTGAAGATGTAAGGGTACAGTGCTACTCACTAAGTCCCCATGTCCCCAAGTGTCCTCAGAAATTTGAGATTGGTTTCATCATATCACCATGCAAACTAAAATTGGAATTTTTCTGTCTATCGTGGGTGGGATGCATTGAATCTGAATATGAATAAAAATGATTTTCCTTCTATGTCTATACAACATTTTGCACACAGAATAATTTGAATGTGTGGTTAATTGTTGCCTGGCTGTAGTACAGGGTGCAGCTGAGGGATATTCCCAGGATGCCCCGGCCAGACAGTAGTGGACCCCCTGGACGGGATGCCAGCTTTCATCATTTTTGACGTTTTTTCTTATAGCATTTATTTTCATTCAGTTCATGGTTTCCCAGCCACTATCACGGAATAATACAATATTTCTCTATTTCTCTTTCAGGAATGCTATAGTCTATTAATCTTTCTACTGCACAGTCCAGGAGTAACACATTTCACTGCATAACATGTACGTGATAAATAAACGTTCTTGAATCTTGAATCAATAAGTAAAATATTTACACTTATTAAATATTAAATAAAGCCAAATGTCCTTCATTGTCATTTATAAATATTTGTACCTGATATTATTACTCCTCTTTGTAATCATCTTCTCAACCTAAAATAC
>JAODKF010000112.1:908021-942343 GCA_026779585.1 Mormyrus proboscirostris
CTGGTGATACAGTGTATCCCCTATATCTAACTGGTGATACAGTGTATCCCCTATATCTAACTGGTGATATAGTGTATCCTCTATATCTACCTGGTGATACAGTGTATCCCCTATATCTAGCTGGTGATACAGTGTATCCCCTATATCTAACTGCCGCTTCACCACCTTAGCTACTGTGTGTTGAGCATACTGGTGTAGAACGGCTGCCGTCTCATCATCCAGGTGGGGGCTACACTCTGGTGGCGGCTGAAGTTGCTCCCCATTGGCTCTGTAAAGCGCTTTGGGCATTTTGAAAAGTGCTATACAAATGTAACATTCATTCAGTCAGTATTGGTGTTGGTGTAGGTGGGGGCAGGGCAGAAGGGGCGGGATCTTACGTAAATGCAGTCCTTGCGGTAGCGCAGATGGAGGTTGTGCATGATGGCGGCCTCGTGCAGCTCCGCCAAGGAGGACATGTCCTCCACCCCGTCTATGCTGCTCTGGTGCATGGGGTACACCTTCTCCCTGCTGACCTCCCCCAGCGGCAGGTAGAGCACCTGGGATGCACAGAGGAGGACCATGATTTAGTGGTGTGTGGAGAGTCAGCATGGCACATGCACTTGACACAACAAATTTGGCAAAATCAGGATGTCCATGACTATACAAACATAAGTGGGATGGCACTGGTACACGCAAAGCCGATATAATGTTGTACATTAGCTTTCGCAAACTCAAATCCCCAAACGTAAACCACTAAAACACATCACTTTTTAGTTTAAGTGTTTGCCTTGTGAGAAAGGCCCCCAATGTCTGTACTGTCCACACAAGACAGCTAAACACGTTCACACGAAAGGGGAACACTCATGCACACGCAAACAACCAAGAGGAGCACACAGCCGAACCATTAATGGAAAAAGACTACAAGAATCTCTCACTACATTTTATTTGATTATTTACTTCCTAAGTGGACTCCTTTATGCAGCCATTCACCGAACTTGTCTTATCATGAAGCTGGTTTTAATCCACTGAAGTACAAGATTGGTTGTTGTATATGTTATAACTGCATTAATAACAGATCCCTTCTAAGGACCTGAAGTGACAGCAGCCATTAACCTCTATGCCACTTTGACTTTAACGGCAGTCCACTTACGATGAGCTGGAGTACGAGCTCCGGTTAACCATTATGCTGCTACTATGTTAGCCGTGATGTTATCCAGTCCCCTCAAATTCACATGAGCTAACGATTCATGTTCCTAAGCGTTTTTGGTGCTGTCAGAAAGACAACTGAAGTTAGATTCCATGAGTCGGTCAGTGGGTCTGTGTATTCCCTAACCCATGTTGGCCCTGCAGTATCAAAGCACAGATTCGCCGGGTCCCCAGGGCCTGGTTGCATATGGAAACAAAACACGCTCCTTTGCCCTCGGTTTGACTTAAACACGTGTACAGTCAATGTTCCCTGGAAATACCTGTAAGAATGTGCCGCCTACAAATGTCAAAAACTGCTGTCCACCTACGTCAGACCAGACGGGGTCTCTGTGCTACAGTGTTATCTCCAAAACAGACCGTCAGGCCACAGATTTACTGGGAAGTAGGTTCAAATAAACACAGTGAAGACGAGACCCTCACGGTTGGCCAGTAACTCCATTCCCGTGCCGCTAAAGGGAAAGGCAGCCAGAGGATAAGTATGTTGCGTCTATAGGCGATGTGTGGTCGTCAAGCTAAAAGGTTTTTTCTCTGGGGGAGTTGCTTATTTGCCCTGCAGGGGGAGCTCACACCTAAGGCACCTGCCAATTGCATTCCAGTGCAGAGTCCAGTGCTGCCTCTCAGACTTGAAGCTGCTGAGATGAAGGCATGAGACAGTAGCCCCCCCCCCGCAGCTTTCCTCCCATTATACGCCAGTGCATGTCTCTGCATCCCCCCACAACACACCAGTCGCAGAGGAGCTCCCTAACCTCCCGGTGAATATATCCAAAGACCATTCTCTGCTTTTGTGTGTGCATGAAAGGCCTCCAGGAAAGGCTGTATATTGGACTTTTTGCGTGTTGGATGGTGACCTGTCTAGGTTGGATGCAGCATGCGTGTAGAGTAGGTGTCAGTTAACCCGTGCACATGGGGGCACTAGGACCCAGAGGTTTTCAGCTGGGATGCAGAGGGATGCCAGAACATTGATTTTCCCCATTACACTGCTAGTGGACCCATTACAGAGAGACAGATAAACAGCCCACTGCTGGCCCCAGAATGTCTAGCTCCAGTAACACGTTTTTAAATGATTCCATGCAATGAATTTACCACCGGTCCCCTCTGGCTGTTATGTGTGCATGCACGTGTGCATACATGCATTTGCATTTGTGTGTGCATGCTGCATGTCTGTCGCTTTCTGAGCTTCTGTGCGTGTTTGCATTCTCTGGTTGATGCTGTAATCTCATTTTTATTTGTGCATCTACTGGCTTTGGGTTGGCTTTTTTTTTTGTCTTGTGCGCTCATTTGCAGTTAATGATCATGCATATTATGCATTCCTGTAGGTGTCTGTGTGTGATAGAGTGTCTGCATGACACCACGCAGTAAGCGCCACCTCTGTAGTGGTCCGGGCCCCACCCATGAGTACAGGAGGAGACGCTGCCATTCGTTAACTAGACACCCCAGCAAGTTAAACCTGACTTAATGGGGTCACGAAAAAGGCGACGGATCCAGTGGATTCAAAGGGCTTCTTCACATCTTAAGACAGACACTGAGATGATGAGCATGCGAGATTTCATACTGGCCATTGCGGTTCTCCTCCGGCTGCCAGATTTTATGAGACAGCTCCTCCACCTCACCCTGCAGCACTTCATCGTTTGTGACCGCGATGGAGATAAAAAGGGCACCGCAGGGAAGACCAGAGGAGAACGTTCTAGAACACACCATTTATTCTACTGATGTACTAGTCTGTGCATTCGTTAAACTGTAATTGTGATGCAGGTGACTAGTACACTGTGTGGTTAACACCATATGAATAACATTCTATTCAACCTCAATTGAAACTTTATTGTCCAGATTCTCCTCTTAGTGTACACCTTGCACATGTATATGCTGAGGGATTGTGCACAATAGAGTTATTTACATTTAATAATAAAAAACCTTGACCCTTCTACAACGGTTTTTTTCTGCTGAGGCACGAAGCCGTGCAACTATGATGGAGGTAACTGGTGCACTATGTGGTTAAGACCAGGGAAGAACAATGTAAAAAAGCACTTTCTTTCTGTGAAGGAACTGGGCACTGCATTCATTACATGTGCCGTTTCTTTTTATAGATACCTCAGTTGACAGCAGTTGTAATTAATGAAGCCCAGCTGACATCCTCAACCAGAGCTCACACTGGGAATTGCAAGCAATCGTACAGTTCCTCTACAATCCCGCAACATTGGCCTTCATTTCGTATAATAAACATTATTTGCCTGTGTCTATCAGCACAATACTTTCAAGTCACACACGTGGCATGACACTCCTTCCCCTGCTTTTAATGCTAGAAGAGGGCCTCCGTTCATATTCTTCAACTGACATCCTACAGCTAATCTCCGATACGTTTCCAGCTATGCAAAAGCTTTGGAAAAGATCTGTTAGGGGGCTAAGTGGGAAATGCAAAATGTTTACATGCATCCATAAGTCTGTGCAGACTCTCCAAGTTTAGAGCAGAACTCAACCTGGAACCGAAAAGACTGTCCCAATTTCAAGACACCAGGAATAAATGCAGGCCTCATTTTCCACATGTAGGTCAGCACTGGACTTCGATACACAGTCTTACTTATTCAATGCTACCTCTTCTAACAGTGACTTCATCCTCGTCTTTTTCCAGCCATTATGATATTTTATCGCGTGCAAAAATTGAAAAAGCTTCTGAAAATGCCTCGGAGTTGCTAAAGGAAAAATTATATTCATAAAAGAAACATAATAACAATGTACCGCAAAATACTACAAGGACAAATAGCGCATGCTTTGAAGGTACTTAAATTTAATAAAACAGCTTAATGAAGTGCACCTACCGTTGTGTTAAATGTCAAATGAACCAGAATTAATCAGGTTTGAGAAGCATGTCTCAGTCACATGAAAACATGACCCCTTCCGAACCGTTAACCTCTACACAGTCTGATGTTGGGCTAAACAATTGTGCTGCCACCCCTGGTTGCTAAGTGACGGGCCATCTTCATCTTCATCTGAATGTGAGGGACACAGAGTGGTCCACAGACACTCCAAATGCTTAGATCATGTGGTTCTAGTCCAAGTTCCTCTTCAATATTCTCCTACTAACATTTTTGCTGTCTAACTGATGATAATAAAATCAGCCATTACACCCTCACAGATCAAAGAGACCGCACAATGTGAAGTCGCTGTTTACTGTAGTAACATCACCGAAAAGTGAATTAGGGGAGTTATATACTCAGTCATAAGATTGTCAACCACACAGGATAGCCAAGAACGAATCAATACTAAGATACAAACTCACACTTATTACATTGAGATCATTCCATCAGTCCCTGACATTCACATTAACTTCCAGAACATTCCCCAACACATTCCCTTACACCAGGACATGCAAATTTATCAGCGGACATCCATTGTTACATTGATTCTCTGGCTATGAAGCACAAGAATCAATACTGCACTGAACAATCGAAGGTTGACTGTGCGTAGAGATTTGCAGAAAGGCCAAGGGTTGTCTAGCCCACACATGCACCAGGCCTCAAATGAAAGCCACACATCTTAAATCCCTCACTTAGAATGTTCCTGTCCCTCCACTTTCCATACATTCCTGTATTGCATCCATCAAATTAGATTCTGTTTCTACATTCCAAACCCTGCATTCTTTCTTCTACATTCTATAAAAATACAGTAACTCACTCTTCGTGCTCTGATTCATATCAAGAACAAATTTAGTTCTAGAACTAATATGTCAAAATATTTTTTGGATTTGGTACTGTATCTCAGAACCACAACTCATCTCCCA
Organism: Mormyrus proboscirostris; assembly: GCA_026779585.1. Taxonomy (NCBI): domain Eukaryota; kingdom Metazoa; phylum Chordata; class Actinopteri; order Osteoglossiformes; family Mormyridae; genus Mormyrus; species Mormyrus proboscirostris. The sequence goes on from JAODKF010000112.1 coordinate 912,982, forward strand.
AATCTTTTACATTTCACACTCCAGCTGGATTCTGTTCACTTTAGTCATCACCTGTCACGGATCACCCCAGACGTTCCTCACCTTCCTCGCTCCCCTCGAGAACATCCCATCGTCAGGACACTCCTGAGAAAGTGCTTCTTCCCCATGATCACCTCCTCAGAGACACGCCCCTCCCAGCTGTCCCCTATCTTCTGTGAGGTCTGACTCACCATTGCCAGATCTTCATGGTTCTACCAGAGTTTGAGCATTCATACCCGTGCCTGTCTCCTCATGTACTGACCTCGGTTTTGTTCCATAGCCCCTGAGCTATGCCTAATCATCTCCGGCCGACGCCGTTTGCAGAACTTGTGGCCGCACCCTGGATTTCGATTACTGCCTCTGCCCGCTGCCGACCCATGCCCATCACCCGACTTTTGCATGGATCACGGATCTCAATTTCCACCTCTACCCCAATCACTAAGTATCACCGTCGCTCTCTTTTGAAAGCTTCGGCAACTGGAATACAGGCTGCGTGAAACTTTTGGAAATAAAGATCATGCTTTCCTTACTGATCTTTCATGTTTCCTCACAATCACCAGTTCATTTCCACAAGAGTTGCAAAGTTCTAACAGTCCTAGTGAATTAACGCTCAAATAATCGCACACTTTCAGACAAATCTACTTCATTAAAAAAGCCTTTCAAAATAAATTTTCTGAACCACAAAGGTCACTGAAGCGCTAAAGGTTAATTTAGGTAAATGACATTTCCTCAAAGCAAAATCAAATGAAGCGGAAAGCTTCATTTGATTTGTACGAGAAGCATAGCTCACAGGAAGAAGACCAAATACAAAGTAATGGCTAGTTTCGTGCAATTACCTCATTCTACAGGCAGGGTCTATCAGGCACCCCAAAACGAGGTTCTTTAAGTGGGCTCATGAACAGCGATGAGAATAATTGTGTGACAATAGCAGCAAAGGCATTAAGAAATTTTAGATGAAATTCTGTGGGTAGAAATCTCAGGGGCTTTGTTTATAACCATCAGTACAATACAGAATGCTTTGGCAGGAACATCTGGTTGCACAATTTGCTTTGGATAATAGCCAAGCATAACAAACATCGCATAATATTTTAATAATGAAGAAACCGAAGCCTAGAGATGAGTCGCTGGACCGAGTGAAGTCGAGTCACTTTACTGCCGTCTCACTGTCATGGAGCAGCACACAAGAAACAGTAGAGAAACAAAAAATACCAAACAATAAACACTGGAGGGGCATAGATGCAGAATGACATAAAGAATTGCTGAAGTCTTCCTAGAACCTGAACCCGCAAACCAATATTAATAATAATCATCACTTTATTAATCTCCATGGGGAAATTGTCTTTATGCCTCCCTCAACTTGGTCTTTGTAGAGTAAACTGTCCACGAAGGGCAGTCACCCGCAGCGGCACCCAGGGAGCTGGGGGTTAAGGGTCTTGCTCAAGGACCCGCAGACGAGCTGAGGCTGAACCGGCAACCTTCTGATTATAGGCACACACGCTTTGCCCACTGAGTCACACGCTGCCCAGTAAGCTATTATTTTGCAGGTAATGCTTATGGATTCAAGTATAAAAGTCATAGCGGTCTGGGCGTGTGTGACGCCATTGTTTTTCCAGATGTATGCATGTGTGCACACCCACACATGCAAATGCAGATGCACACAACCAGATAATTACTATCAGAAATGAGATCTTTGATGTAGGAAGTTATTCAGCATAATCTGAATCAAAAGAGAGTGCATTCTTTGAACATTTCACTGGAGACATCATCATGTATGGCAAATTCAATCTTGTAGTGGGATTTGAGAGACCCTTCCATGAAGAATCAATTTCCAGGACGGGAGGCAATGCAACTGGGATTTGTGCTCCCATATAAATTAGTCACTGATCTCTCTGCTAATGCAAACAATACACTACAAGACTTTGAAAAGACTCTGAAATGACATGTTAAAGTCTGACAACTTCTTACTTCTAAAGAGAATGTGTCATTAGTCACAGAGTTTTTTGAGTTTTTTGTCACGGATTATGATTTTGAGAATCCTGCAGGGTTACTATTTGCAGCTAGATTCCATTTGAGATTATTTCCCATCATGCTTCTGGTGGAAATTTACAGGAAGAGAAAAACCGTAGAACAATGGAGTAGAAATGGAAGCAACGATTAGCCACAGCTGTTCATGTGTGCAGTGGTTTGTGGTGATAGGTAAAAAAGAGAAGACACCATACAATGTGGACACAACTCTTGCTGCCTGAGCGAGGACAGCAAAATCTGTCTATCCTCCGTGTCTTTCTACCCTTCCTGAGATCCTGTTCCCACTTTCCTGCTTCCTGTCTGGATGTTGACAATGTCCATGTCACTATTTCCATGAGCCAAAAGTAAAGACCTATGATAATATTAAACATGGTTGATTTTATACAAACCTCAAGACAAGAAAAAGATTGACTTGAAACGACTTTCGCGACCACCTTACCAAGCAATCAAGATGACAGGAGCATGCCACAACTCTAGCAAAAATTCCATGATTTTCTTCTGATACTGGAAAATTGTCGACACTGGTGAAATCTTGGGCCGTTTGGTGTAAGGCCAGCATAAGGGGTCTGGGCTTCTCCTAGCTCACATCTCAAGGTTAACTGAAGAAACTGAATCGGAGCAGCTGATGTCACATTAGTGAATATGTAAAACAGAGACAGGAGAGCAGCCGAAATATGGAAACTCACCGAAAACATGGTAAAAGGGAGGAGTCTGGGTGAAAACACAGAACCAGCAGAGAATATCACCTAAATGTTCACACCAGTATCAGCTGCTGTTCTCTGAATATATGTACATGTGTAGAAATGTTTGGGAATTCTGTGGAAACAAATTCCCTATTTCTCTATTTTCTGGTAGTGACCACATTAGAATACCGTCCAGGGTGTAGCCTGGTCTTGTGCCCTATGCAGAACTGGATTAGCTTTAGGACACCTATGACCCCAACAGGATAAGTGATTGATGGATGGATGGATGGGCGGATGGATGCCTTAAATGTTTTGATGTTGCACATCTAGTCCTTGAATAGTCTTATTAGGCTCTTGCCTTTTTAGAAGTTGTTGTTCATCTCCTGCTCCTATACTGCTTATGGTGTACCTGAGTGTTCTATGAAAGCTCACTCTAGATATGCTCATTCCTTGGTTGACTCCATGACAGCACGTACACTACCAGTCACAGGTTTTTGCACACACTGAGATTTTCAACATTTGCATCTTACTCACTTAACATTTACTAAAAATACACTCAATATTCTAATAAATTTGAAGCATGTTCACTATTTGAGTACCTTTATTAGCAAGAACATGTTATAACTTTGATTATCAAAGTTCCTCTAGCAGTTACAACAGCAGAAAAAAATCAAGACATTCTTTCTAAAAGGGGCATTAATTACTGCTCTGTAACTAGTATATTTAAAGTTCAAGGACAGCCTAGAATTTGACTCTGCCATCACCACACAACCAGTTCACAGGAAGTCAGGCATGCATTGTTACATACTCTTTCCATGTTATAAAGGAAACTTGTTTAATTTTACTTATATTTTCATTTATAGTTGTTCAATCAAGTTTCCAATGCTTAACAAGAATAAAACAATAGGCTGCTTATGAAATAAATAAAAACACAATAAAAAAATGAGGTGACTGGTCATGCATATTCGTAATGAGCCCATTTACCTCACTTGTATGTCATTTTGGGCAGAAGTGACTGTTAAATGTGTCAAATTTAAATGTAAACCTCAGTATGAAGTAGCCAGAAATATCGCTGTAAAGGTCTCTATGTAAGCTGATAAATCAAGGGTGGGCAATGTTTTTCCACAAAGGGCCAGTGTGTATGCAGGTTTTTGGGATAACCTTTAGGTCAGCCATTCAAACCCAGGGGTGAGTTCTCTTCAGCCAATCAGTCCTCTAATTAGTGACCTAATTATGGAGATGTTGCAAAAACTCACATATACACTAGCCACCCCCCCCCCCCCATTGTAAATGCATGTGTTTAGGGCAGTGTTTCCCAATCCAGTCCTCAGGGACCCACAGTCAGTCTATGTTTTTGCTCCCTCCCAGCTGCCTGCCAGACTGTCCACATTTTTGCAAAAATGTGGGTTGTCTGTGGGTCCTTGAGGACCGGATTGGGAAACACCGGTTTAGGGGGACAGTAGACTGACTTGTATCATGAGAGCTCCTTCAGTGCTGCCTCACACTGCCAAGGCTCTCAGCTGTCCCCAGGTTTCGCCTGCTGCCCTGCCCAAAGCCCCGGGGCTACATCCACACTTCTCATATCATGTGACCTCCTGTGTCACCACTGCCTCTGAGCACCAAGGGCACGCTGAAGACTTGTAGAATTCCACTCTTGGGCCAAAGGCCACCACCCAACCTAGAGCCACCTGTTGACTCCCCAAAGGTTTCTCTGGAAATTGCTAATTAGCCTCATCGTGTGTGGCAGTAGGATTCCATGAAGGCAACCCGCACCCACCAGTCTGCTTCTATCATTCCCTATATTTCCAGTGCAGCCTCACTCTCCGTACAACAAGAGAACGAGGGAGAGAGAGAGAGGGAGACAGAGGAATGCATAGCTGAGAGTGTCCTGAAGGATATAGCAAGCTGTCATGGCTTCATCGCCACCATTTTGTAGCATGAGACCGCAGATCGCCTCAAGAGCCACAGAGCAAGTGGTGCAGGTCACAGGGTGAGGCTTTCGCTGGAGGAAAATAAGCTCCAGGCAAATCTGAGGCACTTGAACGGGTGCCCTGTCATTTATAGCTACATGCTATGGATATTTTATATGGTCCTGACCTTTGGGACCGAAATGAGCTCATTCTCATGATAGATACAGTCTCACCCAGCCGCGTTTGTTCTCCTCGCCTCTAATCAGACCTTAGAGTAATCAGAGTGGCGATCACATGTCGCGCTCAGGTCACAGGGGTCGTGAGATGTCAATGCTGCACTTGTCACATGACTCAGCAGACCCAAACACCGGCTGCGTGCCTGATTAGAGCTCAGTTAGGGCCATACCTGTGGGCCCCAAACATCCACACCCATCGTGACTCCAGCAGACATCCCCTTGCCGGTCTGGAAAATCACGATAGCACATAGCTCCCAGATCCTCCTTCTTCAGCACACGGCTCCTCCCCTCATGCTTCCGCGGCGCACCACTGCACCTAGAGGAGGCAGATTACCGGCCGGCCGTACCCAGCTCACACGTCCACGCGGCTGCGGATTAATGAGAGACACTTGTCTCCGCTGCCGCGGCGATGCCGCAGCCGTCTCCACGGCAACACCGCGCCATACTATCTCGAAGCAGGGCTGAGGGGTGGCACAATCTAGCAGCAAAGAAGGCTGACCGTGACCAGAGGGCCAGTGAAAAGCAGAAAGCAAGACAGAAGCAAGCGCACCATCGTAAGTCCCGTCCTTCATAACAAGCCTATCCAGTAGGAGCTGAATATCAAACAGACGCCAAAGCACAACATGTGACCATACAGTAAGTGTATCACACCTCAAACTGCAAGCACTGCGGAAGAAACAGTGGTTGAATACATCCATTCTACCCCAAAGGCATTGCAGTTTGCAAACGTGCGGCTGAGCGGGCTAGGATGCTCTGTCAGTGATCTGAAGGTCGCTGGATCAAATCCCAGACTTGGCAGTGGGTTTTCACCGTTGGCCCCAGAGTAAGGCCAGTAATCCCCAACTGCTCCAGGGACTGTTGCACCCTAAATGTCCCTTTGGCCAAAGAATCTGGTAAATAAGCAAAACATAGAGACAAAGATTTATATCAAAATAGCAGGACGTTGGCAGGCTTCCCTGTCATCAAGTTTTATTTAGTCATAATTCAAAGCAATTTCCATCAAAACATGAAAAGCGCTAAACAGATATGTAAACTGAGATGTGTTCTTGGTAAATATTACATCTAAGTCATTGCAAAGATGACAATGATAATGATGCCCCTGTACCACCTTCAGGCCTTCATCAGGAAATCGAGCCTGGGAGTTTCCTGCGTGTGCCAGCTGCATCACAATACACTGAAATGGGAAGAGTGCAGCAGGTCCCTCCCCATGACAGTGAAGCACATCAGGGAAACTAATATTAGCATGAGGCTTAAAGTATCCAGCCCCATCTGTGGCAGAGGTTTGTTTTCCACAACCCGCACTGCCCTGGAAATGACAGATGAGTCCAAGATCCACAGTTGAATCAGAGGACAGAAGAAGAATCTGGCAGAGAAAGAAAGCACTCTGCAGAAGCAGAACGACCAACTGAGTGTGAGAAAGCGAGATGGGATGGAGGAGTTTCAGGCCAAACAGTCCAGACACAACAGGGGGCAGGTTCAGTACGCAGTTGTCTTGAATAAGATATGGCCCTGCACCAAGTTCAAAGCCATGGTTTAAAGGTCTAGGAGCCATATATCTCCGCTAATAAATGTCCGTGAACAGACGTGGAGGCGGGGGTTAATTCCGCTAATGTGTATGGGGCTCAGATCACACGGTTTAAACACCTGCGCACACTACAGACATAACAGCATTTCACAGACAGCAAGAGAGAGATGCAGGAATGCGTTGCTGTGATCGATGCAAGAGCAAGAAGAAACACCAGTAAATGATGGGCAGTTTAGTTTTAATTATTTAATGTGTTTCCATGGTAACTGATAACCAGATGTATGAAGAATCCTTTGGTAATGGTTACTAAGGGTTTAAAACGCGTCAATTGGGCAGATGAACATACAAAATAGCTACATAAAGCACATCTCTAAAGCCCTCTCCCCGATCACAGGAATCACCTTTGCGGGGCACTGTTTTTACTTTGAGGCTCAAGGGTGCTTCATTCCAGTTATTGTTAGAAGATTTTTAAATAAATATCTTTTAGTCCCTTTAAAATGCCACCTAACTCTTGTGGCAGATCCCCATGTCACAACTCGTCATGTAAGACATGTAACTCTCATCATTAGCAGTAAGTCATTAGCCTGATGAAAGTGAGATACTGATCAAAATGGAAATAAAAGTAACTGGGCAAAAATCTGTCAGTGCTGAGCATCAATTTCCAAAGACAGTCCTTTGAATCCTAGAGTTACTGTTAGACTCCCAGCAGTTTGAAATATCAAAGCAAATCTTGACAAGAAGGTCAAGAAAGTCATTTGCGACCGCTTCCATTTTTAAAAATTATTTGGCAACGCGACAGTCATCTCTGAGCAAGATGTTTTCTTTTGTTGCTCTATTGATCAATTTACACGATTTAAAATGTGTCCCTTCTTTCTCTCCTTCCTATTTCCTCTTCTCCCTCTCTTCATCATTCAGTCTCTTTCCCTCCATATCTCTCCCTTTCTTCCTCACTCTATGTCTCTCTGTTTCCTCTCTCCCATGGCCGTCTTTGTCCCCCGCCTGCGTGCTTGGCTCGGGATCTCCTCCAGACACAAAGGTCTCGCTCAATGTCAGGGAGATAAGCAAGACCATGGCATTTGGCTCATTCTAGACCCTGGTTCTGTGAGTCTCATGGGGCCTGTCTGTCCCAGGCGGCAAGGGTGGGTAGAAGAAAGAGGAGACTGTATTCACCCACACAGACACACAATTACAGTACAAACCCAACTGCTAATGCTAATGCTACACATACACCTCCCTGGCCTTGCTGAGCATCCAGTCTCATGCTATCCGTGGCCTATCATTGCGTCAGATTGATTCTTTACCGAAGAACGCATTTGCGTATTATATCGGAAACCCTTGGCTGTTAACAGTCGACAGGAAATATCTGACAGCTGTGAAGAGCAAGGAAGACGCAAGATCTTACCTCCCCGTAGTCCGTGGTGAGGACGAGCGAGCCATCATCACAGGAATTGACCGTGGAGGCCAGGAGCTGATCCTTGTCCCGCACCCAGACGCGAGCTCCCTGCAGCAAAGAGGAAGAGGGGCCAATGATTAATGAATAGGCTTGCTGCCCAGGCTACAGCCTAGGGGCCAGAGTGACCAGGGGGGCCACATTGGCCATCTAGCTTTGTTTTTATTATTATTATTGATTTATTTGAAGTGATCCTTTATTGGTTGTTTATTTGTTTTGAGTTGGCGATTGGTTAAAACTGAATGGGGAGACCAATTCAACGTGCACCTGTTTTTGGGGGGTTTTATACCATCGTGTATTTTTCAGTATGCGTATGCACTGACTACTTTCTATATTAAATTGATTTTACTAGCCTGATCGCTGAGTTATGAGCCTGATTGCCCCTGAACTGTCCCCCTAATCTGCCACTGCTTGTAACTACCGTCGTGGTTCCCGTTTCCTGTCCTGTTTCTGTGTGGTATTATAAATGCGACTGCATGACAACAATCTGCCGTGAAGAAGAACAGAAACCAGTGGCTGATTCTTAATGGGGCTTGCCGATGCCACCTAGCTGCCGTGAGCGAGGCATGACTGGGGCCATCCGCTACATTTGGCAACCTCCCATCCCCCATAACTGGATAGCGAAAATGTTGCCCAAATTTGAATGGGGGGATCAATATGATGAGGAAACCCAATGCAAGGTCAGAGCTCATGGAGAACGATCTTCATTAAGTATTAAACTGCATGGGCAGCCGTGGGGACGGGTATGGCAAAGACCACAAGCTATATTCTGTAGTTCACTTAACACATCAGTAATGATGAAAAAGCAGACAAACAAATGATATCTCATCCATCATTCTTGCTGACGGGTTTCTCTATCGGAGGCTTGGGCACATGGTCGTCGGGGTCGAATATTTTTCCAGCGTTACAGTGGTGGGATGGGCAGTGCTGGGGGCAAGACCCAGTGCCTTCATTTCTTTAAGAGGGCTGACTTTGAAGTGTGATCCATCCCCGTGAGCCGCTGTAGCGAGTGCCGGCTTCCCGTGGGTTAATCAGGCTGCAGCAGAATGGAAAGGCAGCGAAGCAAAGCAGTGATTTAAACATGAGGGTGAGATCAGGGCAGGTCTGCTCCGTTTCTTTGCCCCCTTAGTGAAAACACAAGGTTTCCCACTCCTTGCCAACTCAAGGCACAATAGAGTAAGGACACCCACCCACCCAATGGTAGACAGCTGATTGCCGCAAAAATGAACTGAAATGAGGGACGACCCCGCATGTTATTGTAATGCAAGTAGACAGTGTGTACAGTAATCAGAATTCCGAATTTGCCCTTCATGGATCCAGGGACCTCAGCTGGTGCCACAAGAGCATAAATACTCACAGAATTCTCTGTCCCTCTGAAGTCATTCTGCAGCATCAAAGCTGAGTGTTGACAAAGGAATATTGATTGTGGACATCATGTGTAAGGACATACAACAAATCCACTAGACTTTGGCTTTTGGTCAGAAACAGTAACAAAGTGCTATTTCAGGTTCAGGCACATTCTGCTTAGACAACCCGAGTTGGCTTGACCCAGGACAGGAAGTGACCATTTCAGTCCAGCTTATGTTGAAGTGTTTCTGACATCATACTAGACGACACACTGTTGTTACCACAATGTGTTAAGTTGGGCCAGAATCTGCTGAAGAAACAGGAAATGCAGGGCTTCCCTGAAAAGATCCACATTCCAGCAGGATTTAGGAATTAATTTTATTAATGCGAACATTTGCTGCCACTGTGACCAGAAGGTTACAGGTTCAAATCCCTCTATTTGCACAAGGAAATTTGTCTTTTGACTTCTCATGTGCTGGCAGAGCTTTCTACAGCACCACGTGCCCTTCTTGAGATCTTGAGATGTACTCAGGGCCAAACATCTGGGATGCTTCCCCAAGAGGGAGTTTTGGGTGTTTGCGGGTTTGGTGGTTAATTAAAATTAGCCTCAAACTTGTACTTGTCCAGTCTCAGTTACTGTACTAAGATAGCGGCAGATCCTCTGGTTTTGGATTTGAGGCAACCTAAATTAAAGGAGAGCATTTTATAGAATTGAATGACAGGTAGCCTAGTAATCAAGAACACAGACTTGTAACATAAGGGTTTTGTACTCTTAAGTTTCAATTTCTTAGCCAGTAAAAAGGTTATAAGGCATCAGCTAAAAAAAGTAAATCTTACCCAGAGCCTCTTGCTTTAATGGTGTGGTGACGATGGTGTGGCCTTCACCTCTACACATGGACACATTTTGCAGGCCCTGCATTTCCTTCTCATATGGCCCATGGGAGAGATCTCTGCTAAAAATTCCATGCAAAGAATAACAGCCAGCATCTGAAGCTGTGTAGAATAAAGAAGTGGAACATGTAGGCAGTGGAGGTGATGGTGGGTGGTTCAGGAAACAAATTTTAACATTGTGTTTTCACCCTTTTTCTGTGGGAGTTTTTGAACTTGTGACTTGTGACTGTCAAGTACGGCACAGGCCCATAAGTGCAGCCAGTGGCTGCAGGGGATTGTGGGAAGGAAAAGCTGAGGGCTGCTGGGAGATGAAGCCCTCACTCTTGACTGCACCCCAACCTCCTTAAACCCTCAAGCAGATCTAACACTGCCATGCTACGAAGAGATAACCACGTTAAAATCACCCCCGTCTCCATTGCTCAAAAAGCGCCTTGAGCTGGCACCTCCAGGCTTCCTAAATGTGACATCTGACCAGCGCTGTTCTGCCCCAGGGGACCAGCTCCTTGTCCCTGTCCCCTGTGTTCTGGGGGATGGAGAGTAGGGGCTACCCTGGTAATAATGGCTGCCACGAGCACTCCTGCTTCGGGGGAGTCACTGTCAAAGATGAAGGTGATCCGTTCAGAAAGGACCTTGCGTGAAATAAAAGGACTGAGGATATCTGAAGAGCGTTTCCTGGCAACTGACACTACGTGGCAGACTCAGGCACACCCAGCTCTCTGGAGCTGCAGAACCTGTCTTGAATTACCATCACCTTGCTAAAAAATATCTCACCTAAATATTCAGGCGTCTTTTCTGCACTGCCATCTCCGTCCCCGGGCCACTTGAGCCTTCGAAATGCCCTGAACAAGCGGAAGATAATCGACAGTCTGTCATCACATTACTCGATCCAATTAGACTGGTGACCCGTCTCCACGCTCTCGAGCTTCGGGGCTCGACGCTGGAAATACCGACCAGCAGCAGCCGAAGGACGGACCCAGGATTGTCCGACGTGAGGGGGATTGCTGTGCCGTCACTTTCCGTGCTCCGTTTCCACTCTGTCTGTAGCTAAGGCACCCAAGGCTAATCACACTACAATGACCATGCAAAGAACTCAAACACAGATGATCACCAATGTCACCCCTCCAGGAGCTACTAAAGAACCACCCTTCTGGTTCAACCCCAACAATAACACGTTGAAGACCTCTTATGCTGGACAAGCATTTGGGTTGAGGTATCGATGTCATGGGTCCAGCTTATCCTGCGATCAGCAACAATGTTGCTTGCAAGCTCATGTCACTGGCAGCTATTTTATCCATTGTCTTGTCATTTTCAGCTTTGTGAAAATGCTAAGGCCCTCTCAGCAAGGATTATGTACCGCATGCATTACACACCAGACTCAGCATTATGCTGGATGGGAATGTCCACCATAGTTACCACTATGACATCATTCCCATGCACCCCTGCTCACATCAGGCCACACCCACCGACGAACAGAAGCCCCCCCACGCGATTACAAACAGAGGAATGTCCTCCAGGACTGCAGCAGGGGGTCGCCAGCCGGTCAGACCGTCCCCTTCACGCTGCCGCATTGTCACTAGCACATGTATCTTAGCACGCGCACGTCGCGTTAGTATGCGTTGCGTTTTTTTTGCTTGAATTATATTTGACACTGAAAAGCATCACAGACACATTGTCCCTCCCAAAACTTCTGGTGGTCTCAAACTGTCGTTCCTGACACCTGCAAATGATGCGCAATGTCCTAGAAATCTGTCGTTCTCATATTCAGTGGTGGTAAAATTACCTGGTAAGTCCTCCTCTTTCCACAACCCAGCCTTCCAACACTAGGTCTGAACAAAACCCTGTTTTTAATACTGGCATACCTTCCAGACTACCAGCCCACTGGTAGTCCCCCCCCCCCCACACTGGTAGTTCCCCAGGGTATTTTCTTTGTAGAAGTAGCCCCCTGTGAAAAAAGGTTGTAGACCCCCGAACCAAGGACACCACAGATTACCATTCAGGCAGCGTGTGGGAGATATCACGACTAATCCGGAGTCTTCTGAATATGATAAACATCTGGAGAGATCTTGGAGGGTAGGGGAGGGGTCGAGTCATGTTGGTAGAGGGGCTGCAGATCAAAGCCCCTGTGATCCCATCTCCCGGCTTGCCTTACGACACCAGAAGGCAGCGTGGTGAAGGGAGGCAAGGCCAGGCGGACCTGCTGCGGTGTAGCGTAGCTGAGGCTGGGCCATGAGCACAGTGACCCAGATCTCAGTGCCGTCCAGGTGTGGGCTGGTTCCCTTGTGTCTGACCCACAAAGACCGTCAGCTTTGAAATCCAATCCCCATATACAGCTCAACAACACGAAATTTCACCCCACGGCATGCCATTCCTCTGATGGCCGTCATTCTATGCTACCAAGTTCTCCGATACTGTTTTTACCAGAGGCGACGTCTGAGCAGTCGCCTGTTATCTTATGTTACTCCAAACTAAGCACAGGTGGTATGAAGTCAAACTGCCACCCATACTGGCTAAACGTAGTCTCGAAGGGTGTGTGGCTTGGCAAGGATGGTAACTCCTCTGTGCCTCTGATCATAAGGTCACTGGTTCGCATCCCTGTTGGGCCCTTAAGCATGAAACTCCTCTGAAGTTCTCCAGGTGATGGATAAGTGACCTGACCCTACTCTCAGGCCCCAAGCTTCATTCTCAACTGTATATGTGTGTGTGTGTGTGTCTCAAAGCAGAGCATGATAGGATCTCAAAAAAGAAGCATTCCAATGTACTTGTGTGAATGGCACATAAGGCATGTCAACCTCTCACTGATGTCTTTTCTCATTGTCAGATTGTTGGATTTTGAATGCCTACAGTGTACCTGTTTAAATACTGGTGAGCGTAATTCTGCAAAAAGGTCTGTCAGTCCCAATTTCATTTCTTTTCTCCTTCTTTTCAAAGAAATTTCTCTGCTCCCTTTGGGTCGTTGAAGATGCGTTAGAGGTCAGTTCACCTGATCATGGCCCCCATAACAAGCCCTCAGTAGACTCATTTCTCCTCATTTCCCCCTGTCGGCTAGCTAGCCAGCTAACTGCGCTCTGAGCGGCAGTGAGAACAGCCCACTGCTCACTCATTTCTTGAGAATGCAGTGACCCAAAAGCCCCGGACTGTCCCTCCATCCCACAAGTCCCACCCAGGTTATGGTGACTGGGGCGGTTCTGCGGCCAACTGAATGCGGCTATGAAATGCGCACGACGTGAGCATATTAGCCACCAGACACAGCGGCAGCGCAGTGGTGATACACCCACTGCGACGTGCATGTCCATTGTTAGGTGGAGTCGTCATGTCACATGATTGCTGGGAATTTTGGTGGATTCATGTATGAATTAGTGATGGAGGAAGCCATGATGAGAAATTAGCTAATGGATGGCAATCCCAGGGGGGAAATAAAACCCTGCAAAAAAATTCAAAAGCAAAAAGGAGGATGGCAGATATGTCACTCGTGCAGAGGGGGGTCAGCGATGTGGGCACACAGACTGCGAGCTGTCTCTCCATGGGGACCATTCTGACTATTCAGTCACACACACACACACACACACGCAAGTTGTTGTACCTATCTAAATGGGGACCGTCCATTCATTTCTGTGAAACCCTAATCCCAATCACGACACCCTTGACCTCTACCCATCCCTAACCTTAACCATAAGAAACCAACCCAAATACAAGACTTTTGACATTTTTACTTTTTTGATTTCATTCACAGATTTTTTTATAAAATTGAGGTTATCCAAATGGGGACCTCAAAAGATGTTCCCAAAAGTAGGGAAAATTCAGGTTTTACTACACTTTGGGAATAATTTAGTCCTCAAATGTGATCTGTGAAAATCCCCCCCACACAGACACACATACACACACAATCCATTAATTTCTATGGGAAAAATTCTAATCCTGGCAATGACAACCTTAACCCCTACCCAGCCGTAACTTTAACCATAGGTAACCAAACAAAACACAAGTCTTGTTTTCATTTTTAGTTTTTTGATTGAAGTCACAATCAAACGTTAAAATAACAGGTTTTATCACATTGTGGGGACATTTTTTCCCCACAATGTAATGTATACATAACCCCCCCACACACATACACCAGCATTTATTAAATAAATTCCCACTGCCTGGATATATTGTGACTTGCAGGTTTCATAATCTCCACAGAGAATAATCATTGGATTAAAGATTTTACTTTTGTCAAACTTGAAAAGACCAAATACACTCTTAGAAGGTCATTGTCACGCCCAGCTCCGTCCGATCCTCCCGTGTGCCACGCCCACCTCGTTGCCTCGTGTTTATGCCTGATTGTTCTCACCTGTTGCTCGTTAAACTCAGCTTGTCTTGTGTACTTAGTCCGCGTCTCTGGCTAGTTTCCCCCAGATCTGTCATCGTCAATGCCCATCAATGTGTAGTGTGAGTATTTGTCCGACCTGTCGAGTCTATCTAATAAACCCTGTTCACCCATCAACCCAGCTGCTCTTGTCTCCCTCGCCGCTCACGCCGTGTGACAGAATGACAGATCTCCTGAACAACGCACCGCAGCAGGAGGAAGATCCCTGGCTCCTCCTGCTGCATGAGGTCGCGTATTAGCGAGAGCTGCCAGAGATCCGCGGGGATCCCAACTTGTTCGCCCTGGCGGACCGGAGCTGGGACCTCCTCCAGGGGGTTAACCCACGTACGGAGGAGCGCAATATGGCGGAAGTGCGCTCCCTCCTGGAGCAGCTCATTGACCAGGTGAAGGAGAAGCAGCCCCAGCCGCTCACCTGTTCGGAGGCAACCCCGCTTCCCCCTACTGATTCCGGGCATCGCAAAAAGAAGAGGCGCAGGGGAAAAGGGGAGGACGCCCCAACCCTCCTCCTGGGGACCTGGAGCCATGGAGCAAGGGAGCTCCCCGGTCCTCTGGGAAGACGCCGCTGCTGCCCGCCCGACTGGCCGGAGGGAGATGCTGCCTCCCCTAGAGGCGTATAATTACCAGCTAGCAGGGGAGCCAGGGTGGTATGGGACGCCATCCCTCGGGTCCCGCGGAACCTTAAAGGGACCACGCCATTTCGGCAAGCGCCGGACGTAGACGCGCTGCCTGAAGTGCCCGACCTCCCACCTGTTGCTGCCGATGATCTACCTGCAGCTCCGTCCGCGGCAGATGCAGCCGCCATGCCTCCGGGTCTCCCCCCCCCCCCCCGGTGCCTTAGTGCCACCTCCGGCTCCGTGTCAGCCGCCTCCGGGCCCCCCTGCTTCAGCGGGGCGTCGGACGGTGCCTTCTCCAGCTGCCCCGTCGCCTGCCGTGGCTTCCCCCTCCTGCCTGCCTTCGCTGGTGTTCCCTCCTGCTCCCTCCATCCTTTGTCACTCCCTCGTCCCGTTCCCTTGGCCCCTGTGTGGCTTCCTCCTGCTCCCTTCTCCCTCTCGCCTGCGGCTCCTTCGGTCACCGCCCGTCTCCCTGCGGGCTCCCTCGGGCTCCCCTTTGTCCCCCTGTCCGTTTCTGTCTGGTATCCCCTGTCTGCTCCTAGTCCCTTCGTCCCTCCTGTTCCTACTCCTCCTCCTCCAGTGGGTCTTGCGTTCACTCCTGGCCCTTTTGTTCCGCCTGCCTGTGTTCACCCGGTGTCTCCCTTCGTGGTCTATCTGTCCCCGTCCTTTGTCAGATCCTGTTGTGGCTTTTGCCCTTGTGCCTGTTTTGTGTTTCCGTCCTGTTTCCTGTTCCCCATTAATGGTTTTGGTTATGTTTTCCAGGTTCTGTTTCCTTGTCTCGTCCGTCACCTCCCCTCGGGCGTGCCCGGTGTGCGTGCCTTTGGGAGGGGGGTTCTGTCACACCCAGCTCCGTCCAATCCTCCTGTGTGCCACGCCCACCTCGTTACCTCGTGTTTATGCCTGCTTCTCACCTGTTGCTCGTTGAGTGCAGCTTGTCTTGTGTATTTAGTCCGGGTATCGGTTAGTTTCCCCCAGATCTGTCATCGTCAATGTGTAGTGTGAGTATTCGTCCTGTCCGTCCGACCTGTCGAGTCTATCTAATAAACCCCGTCAACCCGGCTGCTCATGTCTCCCTTGCCTGCTCGCCGCTCGCGCCGTGTGACAGTCATGTGATTTTATACAGTCTGGAACGCTATATTGTCATACTTTGAAGACCTGGATACCTTCTGACTGAATTGAACTATAAACGAAATTGAAATTGTTCATAGATAATGCTTTCTCTCTTCACACTTTGATATATTGTGGTTGTACTCCCACTATTTTCTTTTTCTTTTTTTCTTTATTTACTTATCTAATTTATTTTATTTAAATTTAATCTACTTATTTATTGTTTGTTTTCTTGTTTCTGTTCTTTTTGGGGTTGGGGGGGTGTTCTGAAAAAATGGAAAATCATTTACACTGTTGCCTTTAAATGTTCTTGTTTTTTTGAAAAATAAATGAATGAGGGGGGGGGCAAATCTCCACAGAGGTCAATTACATCAGAGCCACACATCTGAATGTGCAAATTAAACTGAGGGTCAGACAGAATCACACAGAGTCCCACAGCCAGCAAGGCCATAACTCACAGCTCCCCATCTCAGCTCCTGGTTCCTGTGACCTTTTCTTCTGAGTGGCTACCAGATGGCCATCAACAAAGCCTAACCTTGGGAATTATGTGGCAAGCAGGCTAAACTCTACAAGCAAACCTCAGCGGAATAAGGGCTAGCAAGCCTCAGAAGGAGATATACACCATCCAGCAGCACAGACTGACCTCCAGGGGGCAGGGAAGGATGGGGGTGGGGAGGTGTCAGTTGAAACTAAAATGCACTCACATTTCCTGATGCTTCTGGTCATGCAAGCTGCTCGGGATAACAGCTTCTGCAGCTGGAACCAAAAATGATTCGGGTTCAAGTTGCATGAGAGGGATCTGGTGCTCTACCCTTGAGCCCGAGACTAAAGCCAAACCGCAGGCAACAAAATGTCCATCTGTACGAATCCGTAGACTTTGGAGGCACTATGGGTAAGTGCCTGTTAAATGACACGAGCTAAATGCAGATGGACACACGGTTCCTGAAACAAACACTTTGAGCATCTGGGAAGCAATCTACACTCACAATCCCACCTTCAAACACCTCACTTAATAATACATTGTTTTTCACAAAATGGAATGGCTGCTAATCATTCCACACTACAGATCCCAGGGGAAGAGCCCAGCCCAGTGGCACAGTGATTGCACTGAAGTCCATGGCTGGCAGTGAAATTTAGAACAAAAAATCATCCAGGATTGGATTCGTTTACTGCTCAGTGCCAAGCATCTCTCCAGCCAATTCTCTATAATACAATTTTGCAGGCAGATTTTAAACAATCAGAAACAGGTACTATCAGCCATAACATTGCCGGCACCCAAAGGCTAAGAACACTGTCCCAGTGTTACGTTAGAGTACCAGATTAACTCCCAGGCACGCATCAAAGGACCAGCCAAAGTATCAATGAATCAAAGTTCAGAAATCCTGGAAGGGAAAGGTCAACAGCCTGCCCTCTCTCATCTTGTGGTCTTTAACCCATCCTCCCATGTTTTCTGATCATTCAGAAGGTCCCATGTGGAACATGCATTCACGGTTTGCAATGTTGTCTAAGGAACAAACAAAAAGGCTGATTCCAGGCAGTTCTACTCCCAGAGTTTTTCCTGCCATCCTGAAGGAGTTGGCTTTGGTTTGGTTCCTTGTGTCATCCTTTGGAGATGATAACTCATGCAGGAATTTGTGGGAGGAACGGGACAGGAAGCAAAAAACAGAACTGGGAGGGAGCAAAAACATGGACTGTCTGCAGGTCCCCGACGACCAGATTGGGAAACGCTGCTCTGCACACTTTGTTGACCCATAATTGACAGCCATGTGCATTGCAGGCTGTCATTAGGGGTCTAAAAAGAGTCAAGGTGGCCAACACAGCTGAAGGGGCAGCACCCAAGTTAGATCAGCAAACACCCAGAGCTGCCAAAATATCAGCACATTGTGTATATTAAGCTGGCAGCCCCATGTGACTAAACATCTGAGATTTACTGCCGCCTCTGCAGGATCAGGCGGACCAAACAGAGCCAGGGGAGAGGTGGAATATCGAGAAGACGCCTTGGAGTTCTACCCCAAAATGGTGCCCATTTCAATCTGCACTTAATTGCATACACAATATTTATCAGCTGCACTACAGGGACATGCCCCCACTGGTTTTTCTAAAAGACGTCACTTGCCCATCAAGTGATGTTTACAATGAGGTTTTTCTAACCATCCTATATCCTCTAGTAATTAGCATGTTCTGCATCCATTTTCTGAAACCGCCTGCCTCATTCAGGATCACAGGAGGTCCACAGTCTATCCAGGAGGCTACAGGCACAATCCATGGAACCCTGCAGAGACTTGAACCCATGTCCCAGAGGAATTAGGCAACGCGCTAGCCAATGCACCACCATGCCACCCCCACTTTTCACATCAACATTAATACAATGTGACATTTTAAATTAAAACTTCGACTCAGCAGTTTTCCATGAATTCCGATTCATGTCAAGGAATCTAACTTTACTCGCAATTTGTACACTGGAAAGCTTGCGTTCTTGCATATCCCATCTTCTCTACTTTGAGACGTTCAGGTGAGAGTGAAGCTTGGGGTGCAAGTGTAGGGTCAACCATTTATCTAGTGCTCCTGGGGGAGAGGGAGTGGGGCGGGGGGGTTAAGAGCCTTGCTCAAGGGCCCAAAGGCAATGTGAAGTCCTATTTTGCCAATCATGGGATTCCAAAGTGGGATCTTTTGGAACAGAGGCACAGGGTCTTATCCCAGCGAACCACAAGCCTCCCCCCGTCAGAATATCTGTGCTGGAAATTATACACAACTGGAATTAGCCTGGAAGCACATGCCAGAAAATGAATAACAAAAGCACAAAAGTGCATTAGCCACAAAAATGAAATAATTATCATTTGTGTTACTGAATTGAATAAACGGCAGGGCGAATAACACCCTTTTATTCAGCTTAAAGAGTGAAAGATCCATACATAATGAGTCCAGGTACCCCAGCCCTGTCCCTTATGCTGCGTCACACAGGCTCCAGACCCCCCATGACCAGGAGAAGCAGCCAGGAGATGGATGGATGCAGGGATGGAAAGTAGGGACCAGCACCAGGACATAAGCAGAGCAGATGATATTTTAATGCTCTGTGTATTTGGCTGAGGAACTGTAGCTACCCACAGTAAATCTAAGGGAGAAGAGAGGCTTCAGAACCACAGAACCAACAATAATCAGTGACCCCAGCAGATAAGTGGGTCTGTTGCTGTTGCTACCATGGAAACAGAAAAGCATGTGAAAAATCACAGGTATTCAGAGCAGATGAGATCTTAATGAAACTGACAGATTATCCAGGGGCTCACAATTGTAATGAGCACGTGTATTTTTTAGGATGAATCTCATTGCCATGATGCACAAAGGCAACCTTATGTCATTTCTTTCAAACATGTCATTAGGGTAACTTGTAATTAGACCATTTATCGCCACTGCAGCTCGCACACTTGCGATTCGTGCATGCAGGTGTTTATTTTGAATATCGCTAAAGGCCGCAATTTGTGTTTTCAGCACCATCTAACTCCAACAGAAGGCCTATCTTATGAGGATCACAGGGTTACACCATCCTGTACCTCCTCATTACACAGAGGGGTCCAGACACACTGGGGCAGGTGAATCATGAGGATGAGATCACTGCTACTGAGAAGTATGGAAAGCCAGCGATCCTGACACCTCTGCAAAACTCTCAAAATGACTTTACTGGTTAGTATTTTTAACAATGATACACTCCGACCCCCCCCCCTCTACAGGAAATAACCTGTGTAGGTATTTTCCATAGCCGAGAACGAGGGATTCTGTCGGGTCGTTCACCACTAGCCTGCGAGCTAGATACGGCCCACAAGATGGCTTTACGTGGCCTGCAACATGTTTTTATTTCATTCTGAAATCCGGCCTGTAGATCGATCTTTCATTTTCCACAAGGGATAAAAAACAATGTATCATCATTCCAGTGATCAGCACCGGCAAAATCAGCATGTTTTACCGCAAGCAAAGCCGCCCGATCATGATCGGTGAGCTTCACTGCTGTCGAATATCGCTATCTGTAATATTAGCCACAAATACATCAGCCGAAATTTCCTCATCAGGGCATCACTCTCAAACCACTCATACGATCTCAAACCCCTGGAATGCCTTTAAACCACAGACTTACTATGCAGTGGAATATGAATCATGCTCCTTTGAGAAGCACACGTCCCTAAATTCACACAACCATGTTATGGCTCCACTGAAGATTCACATCACCGGATTCAATCTACGGAACTGTCAAAAATCCCTGTTCCTCCCCCTGAGGAGCGTGACGATCGCTGACCTAAGCATTGTGCACTAAGAGCTTTAACAGATTTTCACGGCTCCAGTCTTTCACACAAATTTGCCTCCAGTAATTTAAACGCAGAACTTCTAGTCCAGCTTTGTATATGAGCTCTTGCTCTAATTCAGTTAGAAACATCCTGAACCAGGGCACCCCAGTAATACTCAGCAACGTAGCAAGAATTCTCTAGAAAAAAAAACCTACTTCCCTCACTTCGCAGTTGCTCAGTAAGAGCAGGGGAACTTTCTGCTAGTTCATGCTTTTTATTTCACTGCCTTTCATATCTTCAAGACTTAAATATCTCCCAGCATCAGTATTACCTACTCTGCCACCAACCCCAGAACAATCGTACCTCAAAATGTCTCCCATAACCCAATTCTATCACCTGCTTTGTTTTGCGGGCTCACTAAGATCTTTTCTTCCGCTCATCACCATCCCAAACAGTCTCGATGTCGTTTTCAAAGCCAACTCTCCGACTCGTGGATCGGGCGCTCGTCCAACTAGCTACAGATGGCCCCACAGAGTTGGCCAACAGGGACAGTTTCTCACATAAAATGGTACCAAGGAGGTTCCCAGAGAGTTTCACTCTTTACTGGAAGGAGAAGTACAAAATAATTGTCCTCATCTGTTTTAGAAAGAAAAAAAAAAAGTTGACTTGAAGAAACATCGGGTAAAACATCCGGACTGAGTTCCTTCAGAGTACAAACCTCCCTGATGTGATTTGTTCAAATCAATTATTCACACACAAAAGAAGTTGAGTGCTAAGTAGGCCAAATAAAAGAGGACCCAAGGTGAGCCCTCTCCATCTGTGTAAAGCAGACTCTCTGGTTTTTGAAGTGTTGAGGTTCCATCAACAGCATTTTAGCCTCACAGACAGACATCTTTCAGTCCCACTTCCTGTTGAGCATGTGCTAACATGTTGCTGTCATTTCAACACAAAGATATGAAAGAAAATAATGACACTGACCGCCTGGCACCTCCCATTGTTCACTCTGAGAGGTCAGTCCCTTTCCTCTAATTAGTGAGATTCGCAAACATCACCCTTTTAGCGCTACGCCCTTGATAAACTACAACATCCGCTAAGCTAATGCTAGGTTCAGCTGTGATTTACTGGTGATTCGTCCATTATCCCAAGAAAAACAATGGCCTGTGCCAAGCATAATCAGGCATGTCTGAAACAGCCATGCACTCCCTATGGTTGTAGTTTATAAAACTAACCCCTGATGGTAAAAAGGCTCCTCCTAAAAACATTCAACAGTCATAGCCCTTTGCAATAATCCAGGTTTCCTGTCGGGCACCAGCTCATTAACAGCGCGCAAGATGATTAATCGTCCCTCCCTAACGCGGCTAGCCGAGCCTAAATCTTGATGAGACAAGCGGGATTTTTTGGCATCTCACAGAAACGAATAAACGTGACTGCACTGCCTTCGATAATAGACCGGTATGGGTCATCCATCTTTCACTGTGTGAGAGGCTGGGGGGCACTCTCAGGTGACGAATGGGCCTGCAGTCCATTTGTGAGTAGACATCTGCCCTACAGTACCGATGACCAGGAACTGAGGAATTGCGCCTCTGAAAAAGTATTCAGGCTGTTTGAAGGGATGGTGATGCATGCAAAGCAAATCAGTTGTCTGCAGTCTTCTTTAGTGAAAGTCAACAAGTTGAGGGACCTACGTCTGTACTTTGAAAGGGGCTTTTGAGTTTGGGTGGTGGATCAGTGAATAAAGTTATTGTCTCTTCCTCCAGGTTTGTGATTTGTGTGTGTATTTCTCGTATGAGTTCTGCGGTCCAAAAACGTGTGACGGAGAAGGGCTCGCAACTTCAAACTGCCCGTTGTGCGAGTGACCTGTACTGGACAAATTCTTTGGGCTTTGCAATTCCACACTACCCACACTTTAGATATGCGGTTATGAATGATGGTTTAGTCTGTGCGCTTTCCGTTAGGGCTGCTCTATTATGGCAAAAAACATAATCATTATTTTGGTCAATATTGCAATCACGGTGATTTAACACGATTGCTCATGGACTTTGGAAATATTATGCATTTAAAGAACTTAAAAAAAAATCTTGAGTTTTAAACAGTGGATGTACTTGGACTTGATTCAATCGAGAAACAAAGAAAATGTGGCTGGATTTATGCGCTGGACTTATAACCAAGCAACAGTGCGAGACAAAATGCGGCAAAATAATCGTTTTATCTCGATAAATTTTGATGACTGGAAATCAAGGTCGTAACTGAAATAAAAATTTGATTAATTGCATAGCCCAACCTTCCATATTGTTTTTCAAAAGCCATATACCTCATATCACATTCCAGAATACGCCAGTGCTGGGGGGTGTGATTGATATTTTACCCCAGAAAGCATGAGGAGTGGAAGTCAATTTTCTGCTGCAAATACGGTCAGTCACGTTTTTTCTGGTGTTCGGCAGGTAAAGAGGCAAATAAAACCTCAAATATCAGTTATAAATGCAGGGGTACAAAGACGGGCCTCCTGTGCTGTTTCTGAATTAATCAAAGAATATTGACCGTCAGAAATGGTGGGAAATGGCAGCGTTGTCAGGGTGATGTCTAAACTCGACACTATGGAAATTAAAGCCACTTCTCAGCAAATGACCGAACCGCATATATTGCAAAGTGGTAACATGGGATTCGGGGTTTTTTTTGGGTCCCTCAATAACTCACTGACAGAGTGCTGTAGAGAAGAGGATTATCTTCACTCTTCACTGTGCAAGCCCACGCTCTTCAGCCAGGAACCCATCAATCACCGAGCCGCCAGAGCAGGACACAATAGCAGCTATTCTGGATGGATTAGCTAGAAAAGTCCCAGAAGGCTTGCAATCGGGATATAGTGCAGCAGGTGGAATAGTGGTTAAGGTAAGATTCAGGTTTCTGTAGTGACAAAAGCGTTTAAACTTAAAGATGACTGAATCCATATGGTTTGTGTATCACTTTGAATAAAAATCATTTTACCCCAGCCAGCACAGTGCATGTACTCAAGACAGGCAATCTGCAGGCAACAAAATCGCACGTTTGGACTGCAGGAAGAGGTAGCCTGGATACAGTGGGGGACAAACATTGCTGCATTTCTCTCTGCATCATAAATGTGATGGTGCTGCGTTGTTCTCCCGGGGGGGAGGGGGGGGTCACAGCCTGCACTCTGCCATCCAAGGGCTTCTTTAATCCAGCTGAGGCGATCAACCTTTGCAAGGGAAGGCAGGTCCTCAGAGAGCAGCACAGAGCTGACTCACCCAGCAAGTCAGCACAGACGATAGAGCGAGGCCCCAGACACACAAAAGTCTACACACCTGAGATTACATGATGCTTTATTTACCATTTGCACAAGATCATTGGGATGCTTCTTTGCACATATCCCACCATGCTCTCCTTCACAGCTTGGGGTCCGAGTGCAAGGGTCAGCTCATTTACCCAGCACCCTAGAGCATTACGGGCAGATTAAAGGCCTTGATCAAGGGTCCAAAGGAGATGTAACTATTCTGCTAAGGTTGAGGCTTGAACCAGCAACCTTCCAATTGCAGGGCATAGAGGGAACCTTGCCAAGTCAGCGTCCCTTAAGAAATTGTTCTAGGCAGTTGCCTATGTCATCTAATGCATTGACTGGCACTGCATGTCTGAGAGGGTGAGCGTTACGTCCAACTCACACATCCTCCCTTCCCTCTCCGGCATGTTCTTAATCCCAGTTACCTGCTGACAGAAGCTTACTGACAGTCACCTACCTAAAGAGGCTCTCTCTTCCTCACATCTTTCCAGCGAGCAGAGGACATTAAAAGCGCTCCGCTCCTAGAAGTGGTACAAAGTCATACAACTATGCTAAGTACCAGAACAGGGATCCCTGGAAGCAGGGGAAGCAAGTACGAGCTATATTTGGCTAACATTTTCAATTCCAGTTTTGAGGAAAGATGGAGTTCAAGGTGGAGGTAAAGAGGTACTGCAATGGCCTTTCGCTTGCTTGGTTTTACATCCAGTTTATTCATTTGTACCTTGGGTGAAAGCCACCTACACTACCCAACATCAAAAGGACAACTCGAGGGCAGGACACTACACCGCCCACATACATACATTCCAGCCAAATTAAGCTATTTTTAATTAAACTGCAAAGAATGTACACCCAAGACTGGTGTAAAAAGCCAAAGCAGTGAATCAAACTGACTACCAACCTGTGACTGGGAACTCCAAAGGTATAGCTCGTGTAATAGTGTCTAACATAGTATGTAGCATAAAGCATAATAGAGGTCAGTAGAGAGACCACAATCTACCCTAAATCTACCCCACAGCTGTGAAACAGACCAATGTGGAAGGTTTAATTGGATTTCACCATGTAATAGGCCTGCCCAAGCATAAAATAGCAGTGTCCCTGATGGGGAGAGGCAACAGGCAACCAGCTGGAGTGAACATAACTTATGACCTTGCCCTAAACTGCCTGCTGCCCTCTAGTGACAGAAAAATGCCCACACGGGCAGGAGCAGATCAGTCAGTGTGGACACATGGCTGCGGGTACCTTTTTTTATGCCAGCAGTCTGCTCGCCCCAAATGATCAGAAAATGGAGCCAAGGTCTGAAAGAATAAAACAAGGATTTGAAATCCATGGAGGGTGGAATTAACCTTTGACCTTGAACTTTATTGGTTGCTGTTGGTTTAAGATGTTTTTCATTGGCAGCAAGTAGTAGTCCCACCCACCATATGTTTTCAAGCCTTCTAGCATGATTAGGGGAGGGGACTCTTGATCAGAGGGTGATATCATAGGCATCCACGTCTATATGAATGGATGAGATTGGGTGGGTGTGGCTTTCCAGAGGTGGGTGTGGCTTTCCAGAGGTGGGTGTGGCTTTCCAGTGGTTTCACATCATTTCACACCTGCCTTTCAAAGGCCACACGGCGAGGCTGTTTAGGTAGGATTAAGACAGTCAGAGACCTATAGCTAAGCATCCGCTCGGCCACTTCCCCACCCTCCCTGTCCCCACCAACCCATAACTGTCCCCCCCCACCTGTCGTCCTCACTATGCATCCAACTCCGGGCATCCACACAAAGTGCAGGCTGTTTCTCCTCGCCACTGAAGAAGGCTGGGTAGGTTTTGGGAGGCGGGGTCCAACGTAACGGCCATCCACTCTCTGTTCAGCACCATGCAGCTTTGGACCTGAGCTGCCAGATCAGACGCTTGCCAGGGTCACAGACTGGAGCCCCCCTGTTCCTCCCCGACCACAGATGTCCTCATGGGACAATGGGACTGGGTGCCTCTTCAGAGGCAAAACTAAAGAAAGCTACAAAACCAGAAAGATACAAACTCCTTTTGGTTTCCACCCTGCCTCCGAGTTCCAGTGCCTCCTCAGCGCATCCAGTCTTACTGCCACTTTACTTTTACTGGAAGTTGCATCTGTATTATAATGTCTGAATATTCACTAGAGCTGTGAACTCACAACCTGCTTACATATGCCCCCAAAACATCAGTCACTTAGATTATATAATTTAATCCTCATTAAGTCTGCTGCACAGGCACTAAAATGTAAAGCTTCTAAAGATTAGCTTTGTAGATGCCTTTCTTTCTGCTTAAGATACCTTGCATTTGATTAAAGAAGAAGCGTGATGAAATGCATAGCACTGCCAAGAGTGAACGTGATAATAAAACATATCGATCGATTGCCACCTCAACGTCGACGCCCCGTCTGGCACTGATGGCCAGTGGATGCGTACGCAGTGCGTATACGTGGGTGGACACTAGGACCCAGGTGAAGGGGAAACCTGCAGGCTGTCCTCGAGGCTGACATTCCGCAATCGCGCAGACGGGGTGTTTTTTTAGGGTGTGTGAGCTCAGCCAAGACACAAATCCCTGCACCTCCGTCACCAAGGTGGGTCGTGGAGGTGTCGTGGAAGTGACGGCAGAAAACCAGTACTGGCAGGTAACCAATTTTGGCATGAAACAACCATAGCATAGCCATGCCCATAATGCGGACCCCGGAATTCCCACCGTGTCCAGGGGCGGGAGATGGACAAACGGGTACTCTGTCAAGGCGGAGGTTAATAAAAACTGAGGAAACGTATCACTGATCACAGACCAGTCAAGGAACTGACAGTTACACACTGCTCTCTGCAAGCAGCGTGGATTAACTGTCACCCAAAGAAATGAATTCACTGACTCGCTATACGTGAATGGATTAGAGCCCCTAACGTAAATTCTAACGTAAATTCTAAATTGTTAAACTGCCAAACATCTTACATCACACATGGTTCAGTGTAAGCTACCCCAATTAGAGGGTGTAATTTTGTAAGTAGTATGAAGACTGACCCTAACCAACTCCTCACCCCCTTCCAGCCCTCCCCAGACAGTGGCAGAGAGCCCTCTAGGCAAAGGAGGGTGTCTAAGGAAGGTGATTAAACAGGGTCCCAGCAGCGCCCTGAGGGGGGGGGGGGGGGCGTGGAGACTGCGTTCAAGAGAACAACCATCTTGAACTTGAGCCTCAGAACGTTTATCTTCATCTGACATCATGACAGGACCCGCCCTTACCGACCAGAATCATGAAGTTCCCTTGCATTGCCATTTTTTAAATCTGTGCAGCAAAGTCAAAATAATGTTTGTGTGATGCCTGGTGGTGCCCAATCCCTGGTGTGCAAAATCAGTAAAATGACGACCTGGCGCTACGTGTGGCTTTGTTTTCTCTCCTTTCCTCAGAGGAATAAACGGCCCATACCAGTGTCATCAGATTTCTCGGGTGATGCGGGAAAAATATTTAATTTGCGAGTAAAGAAATGCTGTCAGCTTTTGCAATAATCTAATGCAAATATTAATCGCTGCTGGCTATCCTTAACCATAAATGTTATGAACTTGGCGCCAGGAAAAAAGTCACCTTGGGCGGTTATGTGTGCTCTGTTGATTTTTTATTATAAAACACGATTGCACACATCTCGCTGGGAGGAAAACAGCCGCGTCCTTTCCATAAGGCGCGCGCTGCTCGCCCCTGGCGAAATAAGCACACGCGTGATACATGCCTGCAGATCCCCGAGCACGGATGCTGGCATCCCACTGCCTGTCACCCAGAGATCCGCATGCTCCTGCGGACAATCCAGATTACCTGGCCACGCCAAAATGCATAACGTACGCCTTACAGGGGGCTACGGGGGAGCGCACGGATGGGACCGCCGATGCCCCCTAATCCCAGTCACCCAAAACGATAGATCCAACGCATATTTCTGTAAGCGAGCCGGGTGCGTTTTCATATACACGCGTTTATCCGATCCAGCTGATCCGGTGACCGTTAGACACAGACGACAACTGTCGCCCAAGGTGTGATTTTCTCACTTCTTAAAAACGGAAGGTAGCACGAAAATGCGTGTGATAGAACCCAATCAATACTTAAAATTTTAGTCCCACGTCTTCGGAACACACGTTAACCAGCTGCAAATCGTTAACCACTTGTGTTAGAACTGAGTTTGTGTTTCTTAATTTGAATTCACGATCGTCACGGTTTGCTGTACACGTAATAAATAAATTATATAAAATATAAACCATACTCTACCTCAGCAAAGAAGGCATCCATCCCCAGCTGTTCCGCTTCCAAAGGGCTGTCGCTCCGGTAATCACACGGTAACAATACCAAGGCTTATGCGCTGAATGGTGATATTACAGTGCAGATTGCAGGCGCTTTCCATTCACGACCCTAACACAGACGGCTTGCCATCCGCATTCCCTTCAGTTGGATCAGCAGCCAACTGGGCGAGTTGCAGACCGCCACACTTTATGAGAGGACAACCGCAATTTGCGTGACTGCTGTCTTCTTTAACGTGTTCTTATCCCTGTGGCGACCGAAGAAAAATGAACGCACTCGTTAGTCCAAAGCAAACCTCCTTTCCCGCACCCTTTCATTAACAGTGCACCACTGTAGATCCAGCGTGTATCACTTAGAACCGGTTCACTGAAGGTTTAATATAAAAGGGCGGAGATTCACGTACTAACCCCGCCCCGGCCGCGCCCACCCCCAACGCATCATCTTATGACAGGATTATGTATATTCGTTTACACAATCTCAGCAATATCTTAGTAATGCTGTTATTTTTTTTCAACTATGAGGTTCATGTTTCGTTCTTATAACACTAGTCCCTACAAGTAATAGAAGAGTTGCCAGGTATGCTAAGATAATTTAGATATAGAATAATTTACTTAAAATGCACAGCATTAATCTTTTCAAATATTTTCCGCAGCAGTATCGACTTTATTTTCAACGCCGAATATAATTCAGTCGGATTTCACGCTCCAGCATTACAGAAAAGTGTTATATAAGGAGATATTCAGTTCTGCGGCTCACATGCTCGGTTTGAGAAAAGGCGTAAGACTCCAACGGCGTTTCCATGGCAGCAGAAATGTCACTCCTGAAGGACGTGAAAAAACGATAAAAAGATAGAGTAGGCAATCAGCCCACATTTGCGTATAGACGGCACTTTTGCAAAGAAAAATAAGGTCAGCGTGACGGAAGGACTGCCTTATTCTATTAAGAAAAGAAAACTATAGTACCGATGTGTCTGTCAAAAAGAAACAGAGAGCCACCTCACTTCCAGGACAGGGTGTCTGATTGGTAGTGGCTCAGCATAAACACTCACTTCTCACTAATGATTCGGATTATTAATATTTTTATATTCACCATCAGGTCAGAAAATTCATTCATTCATTCATTCTCCAACCCACTTTATCCTATTGGGTCATGGGAGGTTCAGAGCCTATCCCACAAGCAATGGGCACGAGGCAGTGAACAACCCTGGACATGGGGCCAGCCCAGCCCTTCGCCGGGCACACTCACACACTGTTACCATTCACTCACACACTGTTACCGTTCACTCACACACGCAATTTATTAACTCCAATTAGCCTCAGCATGTCTTTGGACTGTGGGGGGGGGGGGGGG
>JAODKF010000112.1:952480-981902 GCA_026779585.1 Mormyrus proboscirostris
GAGCCTTTCAGTTTGAAAGTAGTTTGTAAAACCCGAAGTAGTTCAAAGTGTCCTCCCTGACATGGATTATCTGGTCATCCTAAACTTTCCTGAGTACTCAAGATCTCTGAATTTTTGAAAAAAATATTGTTTGGGAGCAAATGACTAAATACTGAAGTAGTGTAACTATTTTACGAGAATTCAGTTGGCTGAAACAAGTAAGGAGGAAATTAGCCGTTTCAGGTAAATGTCATTCCTGCTGAAATCGAGCAGAAACAGGCCAACAAAGGTCTGCACGAAGTTACGAACACAAAGTCTGTACATTTCATTTAACACTCACCCTTCGGATTGTGTTACCTTTCTGTCTCTATCTCTTATGTTAGACGGGTCAGTGCCGACCCGTGTATTAAATCAGCCATAAAATACCCTCAAAACAATTATTTATCATCAAATTTGTTTCTTACCTCTTGGTTACTTTGTTATGCTTCCTTATCCATGAAAAGATTGGTTTTTAATATTTTCGGTGTGGCTTTCTGAACCATTTTTTTTTCAATAAAAAATAATGGTAAAATAAACCTCAAGAGAATTAAATAAATAAACTGAATTGGTCTTATCTTGCCTTACATGTATGGGCATGTTTTGCCTTGATTTTGTTTTAATTAATTTTGTTTGAAAAGAGATTCCTGACAAAGTCAAAAAGCCTTGATGCAGTACACAAATCTATGTGGTGCTTATGCATTTTAAACTTAAAAACAGATCGGTGTCGACCCTAACATCACAGAAAGGTCAACGTGTTTGAGTCATGCAATGCCACCACACGCCACAAGGTGGCAGTTTGTGCATTTCTATTGAGAGTATTTGAGGATATACAGTATCAAGCCAAGCGTCCATTTTTATTTATGGTTCCTAGAATTAGACTGACGTTGGTCTGTTTTCAGAAGGCAAATTGCATCATGGAGGCGCCCAAGTGCAGGATGCCAAACAGTCAGAGTCACACATTATGGACAGCAGGAGGACATGGATCTAGAAAACAGTACAATTTGGGAAAGTATGCTGTCAAAGAGTTAGAACTGAGCTTGGATAATCTGTGTAGAAGACCTCAATATAACAAAATGTGAGAGACCCGTATGTTTAAACATCTGCACAGGGTACGCGGTTTCTAGTGAAAAAAGGGTTCCGAGTTCTGACAGGTGTACAGGTTGTATTTCCCCATTTTGCCACTAGGTGAAGCAATCCCCGCAATGGTCACATTCCTTGCAGGTTTTCTCAACAGCAAGTATTATTTCTGCAGATCAGGACGGGGAAAGGACCAACCCCAGCCTTTGATTCCACAACGTCAGATTTGGTTCATCAATATTCTGAACATGGAGGCTCTTGGTTATGATAGAAGTGAATTCATTTAAAATCACTGTAAGAGATCCAACCATCTTCCGAACAATTGTCTTCTGCAGCACAGTGTACACATTCGGGATACATCTGGAGAGGACGTCAGCTCATTTTAGGGCAAACATATGCACACACCGAGTCATACTCATATTTAAAATATTGATAATTAAATATTAAAAACAAAGACTAATAATGCATGCTCCGTGTCCTGACTCCAACCATCTGATCACTGCCACAGTTCCCAGCTGCCATATGATGGAGGGCTTGAAAAATAATTGTGGGACATGTGCAGGTACGAAAGCCAATTAGTAGCAAGCGAACCCCACCCCAGACCTAAAAGACATCTTGGAAGACTTATCTGATGTTCCACTTTCCAGTACATTTGTTTATCTTTCTTAAGTTTTCAGTCTTCATGGCAGGAATATCTAATCAATCACAGACTCCCCTGTATCCCTGGCAACAAACAATCTCACCAAAAGGCAGAGAATTTCCCCACATGAATACAGCCTGAATCCAGATTATAAATATGGAAGTCTTTTGTATTAAATTGTAACCTATAAAATGTGATGCTACTCAGTATTGTGGTTAAAACCTAATGATTATTTCTAGCAGTTCACCATGAGAGCCAGTCCAGCTGCATTTCAATGATCTCTTACTACTTTTCCTTCGAGTGTTTATCTCATCAATTACTGACAAACTACTTTTTAAACAGAGCAAAGCATCCAAGATCAGACATGGAAGTAACAGCTTAAGTCTGTGGTAAACAAGCCTTTTTCCATGCCTAACCTCAAACTACAAGGCTGTCCTTAATAAGGAATTAAAAGTATGATTTCTGGATGAGAATCAAGGTAGCGTTTCTGCAAAAGAAGCAGTGAGTGAAGAGGGACTTTTAACCTATGATCTTTGTCATCCGTACCATCAGGACCAGAATTATTTAAATGTGGCATTTCCAAGTAACACTGCATAAAAGCAGAAAGCACTTGGCATGATTATTGCAGTGTGTCACACTGAGGCTGCTAATGACAGAAAGGCAGCTTTGAACCTGCACACCATTCAGACCCTCCAGCATTTCCGAACGGGAAGCGAGGGTCCGTACGCACTTCATGCAATCACACAGCATGTACCGCGGAACGTTTTAATCAGCAGTGAAACAAAGAATGAGAACTGTCACAAAAAATATCACAGAGATACAGAGCTATCCGGCACAGACTTCACATGATCTCCAAGGTCATATGGACTGGTGTGAAAATCCAAGGGTGGTTATGTAATGACTGATTCCTCATTGTAGTTCCACATCCACCTCAAGGTGGGGCTACTGAGCCAGTTACATTTTTTTTTAGATACAGTGATTCCAGGTCTGAATATTATATTAATACACAAGGTTGGAAGGATTTTTTTTATTTCAAATGCAAATATTCATGGACATCTCTGGGCTGACATAATTAAGACAGATCTCTCAAGAAGTTGATTGCAATTCACTGAACAGCGATAAAAATAAGCCACTGATACATGGCACCTAATCACAGCTCTGTTCATGTCTGTGTAATAACAATCAGATCAAATCATCTATAAATTATCTCCATGAGCAGCATATTTCCAAGACCATAAAATATGGCGCCACTGAGGAAGGTGTGATGAGGTGAAAGCTGAGTGGATAAAGGTCAGAGGTTAAGGCTTGGGGTTTAACGCCTGGGCCTTCCGGTGTTCTTGGACGCAGCGAGGGGTGCAGAAGGAGAAATCCAGGTACTGGAAAGGGATCTTCCCCATCAGAGATTCACCACATTGCCAGCAGCGCCTGCCGCATAGAAAAAAAAATGTCAGAGGGCGGAGAGCGAGCAAGGGGAGACCAATCAGATAAGTGGGGGGAGGTGGAAGAAACCATTCAGGGAACGGGGAGCGAGAAAGATGAAAAGAAACCAGCTAGAAAGTAGAGAGCAAGCAGGGAGGGACCAGTCAGATATGCCGGGGGAGGCACTGAAAACCACTCCGGGAACAGGGAGTGGAAAAGAAGAGATGAAGCTGAATAATGAGATGAGGATAAAAATGAAGATAAAGAATCCGGGGCTGCCCTACTGGATAGTGGAGAAGCTGCTTCCCATGGAGGCCATCTGCTGCTGCAGCCGCTTCTCTGCCGCTAGGGCCCTCTGCATCGTGGCAACAGAGAGGTCAAAGGTCAGGCTGGGGGGAGGGCACTAGCTGGCCCACCCAGGCACAGCCGATTCGCCCGTAACGCTACCTTCTCCCGGTCACTCAGCGCTGCAAACCTCCTCTTCTCCTCCTGCTCTGCCTCCTCCCTCCTCTTCTCCTCCTTCTGCTCCTTCTCGCGTTGCTTCTTTGCTGCCTTCTGCACCCGCTTCTTCTCCGCCTTCTTTGTCTCGATCTCCGCCGTCAGCGGCCCCGGGATCTTGGATAGACACACACGCCGGTCGCACCCGCTCTTGGCCACGCGTGCTTTCGCCATGACCCCAGCGATGGCCTACCTGCGCCCTGCCGTAGTCATACTTGTCGGGGTTCTCCGCCATGTATTTGCGAAATGCGTTTCGCGTGTCCTTCTCAGGTGCCACGTTGTACGGTGTCCGTCCCTTTATGTCTCTGTGTGAGAAGGAGACAGTAAAGGACAGGAAACATGTATCAGCTTTTATGCATGTCTTGGGATTGAGCAAGGAAACCAGAATACCACACAATACATCCAGAGCAGGACTGGGATTCAAACCAGCAACCCTGAACGTGTGAGGCGATATTCCTAAGCAATGAGCTGCCCCACTGTAGACCTAAAAAAAAAAAAAAAATCATCCAGGGACACGATCCCAGATCAGCGTGACCTCGGTAACGTCAGAGATCGCCGACAGCGATTCACGTTGCGCGGGTACAGATGAAGTCAGAAGATAGATGGGAGGGGGGGGGCAACCCTGACTCGAGTCCGCAGGATGGTCTTACAGAGCCGCTGTCGGCCCCATCCCGCCAACCATCCGGTGTTCCGTTTCCTGGGAGCTAAAGCAGATGGCCGCTGACACGGCGCGCTAACTGCACAGTGACTTTCAGAGCCGTATATCTCCTACCATTAGCTTGCGAAGCCAGGTGGCTGCGAGAGGTCCCTAGCAAGCTTTACAGCTATAAAAATGACTCTTATATTTCTCTATCGGGAGGTGGGGGGGGGGGGCTACCTGCACGCTGGGTCACTGCCGGCATCCATCAGCAGCTTGATCGCCCCCCTCTGGCCGGCCGCGGAAGCCACATGTAGCAGTGTGAACCCAGTGTCATCAATCTCCATGTTGAGGAATGCAGGCTGGACCAAGGTGAGAGCACCCCCTACTGGTGACATGTCTTTCGGCAACCAGCGGTCATCCTGCTCCAGGCTGCTCTCACATGTGGGCTGCAGGAGGCGCCGCAGGGTGTCCATGTCGCCCACCTTGCAGGCCGTGAAGAGGGCGTCCCTCAGGCTGTATCCCCAGCTCTCCTGCAGCCCATCGCCTGTGTCTACGGTGGGCAACAGAGAGCAAGGGCACGGCCATTAATCCGAACTTTAGATGATTTCTCCTCCGTGGAAAAGCCCCGGCTTAGTGCAAAGGATCTCCGGCTCACAACTCCAAGGTTGCAGATTCAAATCCAAACCTGTTCATTCTGTCCATAATCTCTGGGTTTGCTCGAGATATCTGAACACCTTTCTGTGGACCCATGTATAAATTGCCCTTGGTGCATGTGTCAGTGGATGACTTGTCCTTGTGGAAGCAGGCTAATGGCCTGTAAACATGCTCCCCCAGGTCACAGAGGGGTTGCCCGGTTAACCTGACAATCTGTTGAAAAACGCATGCACCTATTAGTAGACAGGCTAATGGCTCACCTTCCTCTACGGGCTGTGCCTTCTTAGTCCTCCTTAGCCTCCTCCTACACGCCTCCGCCTCGCCCCCCTCCTGGCTGTCAGCGTGGTCCTGAACGCAATCCTCACACTGCCCCTCAGGCTCCCTGCTCCCCAAATCTGGACACAGAATCATTCATTGGGCAGGACATTCAATGCCCTGGATCAGTGCTTCCCAATCCGGTCCTAGAGGACCCCAGGACAGCCCATGTTTTTGCTCCTATCAGGAGCTGGAAGGGAGCAAAAATGTATACTGTCTGGCAGGGAGCTGGGAGGGAGCAAAATCATGCACTGTCTGGTGGTTCCCTGGGTCAGGATTAGGAAACAATGATCTAGATCAGGGGTAGCCAATCTTATCCGCAAAGGGCCGGTGTGTATGCAGGTTTTTGGGATAACCTGTGGGTCAGCTGTTCAAACCCAGGTGTGTGGACTTGATCAGTCAATCAGTCCTCTAATTAGTAATCTAATTAGGGAGTTGCAGCGAAAACCCGCACACACACTGGCCCTTTGCGGATAAGATTGGTTACCCCTGATCTAGATAAAGAAAATGGATTATATTTCTTAATACTACTTTTTAAAATCTCTTTAGTGTGTGACTGAAATGTATAAAAATGGACAAATTGGTTTATGCTTAAGAAGCTTGTTAGATGTAAAACACTGAAAAGTTAAAGTTAAGATCTCAAATTAAGGCCAACAGAAGGGGGCGCTGTGCTGTTGCTCAGTTCAGTCACCTTGCCCCTGGGGTTTGTGAGTCTCCTTTTTCCTCCGCCGACGCTTTCTGCGGGGGTACATTTCACTCTCCCTGAGGTCCAGGGTCCCCAGGGTCTCCTCCACCATCTCTAGATCCACCTCAGGGCTCCCCTCTCCCGAGGTGTCCTCCTCATCCATCACTGGGGGTGCTGTAAGACACCCGGGGTGTTACAAGCTGAGTAATTCTGGTAGAGTGAGAGACTGGTGTGTAAATACAGCAGTCAATATTCACATTCTGCACACTTCCAGAAAAAAAATCCAGAATTGTGCCGAGAGTGTTATGCAGTCCTGAGAAACATCTGGGAATTGGGAATTGAGTGCAGAGCATGTGAAAGCAGCACCAGGATGCCTGGAGGGCTGACCTGCGACCTGTATCTCCAGATCTGTCTGAGGGACTGGTCTGGGGGCCTTCTCCTTCCAGACCTTCTTCTGAGGACTGAAGATGGTGGAGACTTTAGTGTCTTTCCCTGTGTCAGAAAACAACATGTCATAAGAGAGGGCTTCAAGTGGCTCGCCAAGTTCCGTTATTGTCTATGGTAGAATTTTTCAGCCCGGTCCTTGGGGTCCCCGGGACAGTCCACATTTCTGCTCCCTCTCTGCTCCCAGCACACCTGTAATAATCAAGCAAGGTGATCCCTCTGCATAGCCTAGTTTGAGAACCACTGAGCTAAGCTAAACTGCCTCCTAGTGGCATCTGAAAGCTAGGGGGGGAGCAAAAATGTGTACTGTCTGGCAGGGAGCTAGGATGGAGCGAAAATGTGGACTGTCTAGGGGTCCCCGAAGACCGAATTGGGAAACACTGCTCTATAGAGAGCCGAATGTTGACACATAACCTCGTGTGACGCTTCACTGAGCGACATGTTCTACTCAGACCTTCCATTTTGACACCACACTCAAAGTTCAACCAGATTCAGCGCTGACCTTTCAGCCGCCGACCTCTCCAATGCTCAGCCAATGAGAGAACAGCTGCATGTGAGGCGAGCTGAAGTGACAGCAGCATAGCATAGGAAAGATGGACGAGACGCTTGTGTGGAGCAGTTTCTTGAGCCTTATTGACAGAACTTTAAAATCAGACCACAATCTAGGCACTGCTTGGCCGAGTGCCAGGTTTGTAAATTGCTGTAGTGTTTGAAATGGGAGGTTAGTACGATGTTAGTATGACATTGCTTTTTAGCTGTAGTGAGAGATCATATCTATTAATGTTGCAGTTATTACACATAAAAAATGTAATAATTAAATAATTTATTAATAATTATTAATACAATAACCAAGCAAAAATAACCGTTGTCAGAGATGAGCGCCTGGTTTAGTGGCAATGTCTCAGCAACGCCTCATGTACAAGAGCAGAGCAGTGACACCAACACTGAAATTTTGATACAAATAACATATATTTTTGCATAACATTGAAATTGATAACCAAATAAACTCTGAGGCACTTGAGGGGGGAGGGGGGTGCCAGGGGGGAAACTTTTAAATGAATAAAAAAAATGAATTAAAACAGTCTGAAGAGCCAATACCTTGAGATCTCTTCTTAGTATAGTTGACAAGTTTAAATATCGGTCATGAATGCTGCCCAAGATTGACACCTCGTACTGATACCGATATCTTGATTTTTAACGAATATCGGCCAATACCGATATATCGTTCGTCTCTACCTTAACGCCGTTGGGCCAGAGGAGCATTCAGCCTTACCGTAAATGTGCAGCGTGGAAAGGCAGTCATGCACCCGCCTGATCTCGCGGAAGGTGGGCCGTCGGGTAGCAAATGGGACCGTGCGGACACGAGGGTCGCTCTTGTCCAGCGGGGCCTGACGACCTCCAAAGAACATTGTCCTGTTGTAGCTGGGAACGCGCAGGAAGATGACACTGGCCTCGCGGAGATGCTCGGACCAGCCCTCTAGTAGGTCCTGCACATCCTGGGAAGCAGAGATCACAAAGGTCAAAGGTTAAATGGGACATCCTGTCATGAAAGCCCAGTGCTAACATCCTGCAGTCAACTGAAGCTAACATTTTCCCATAATAAGATGGCTGGCTGCTCTCTCCCAAGCACTTTCCGAACTGGACTTGACCTGTGGATATTTAAACATCTCCTGAACTGCATGGACAGTTTCCTGTGCGGGACAGTTCCAAGATTATTTCTACCTTCACGAGCGCAGCCTCATTGTATCGTCGCAGAGCCGCGCCAGCCGACCTGGGCACGTGGCTGTGGTTCTGGGAATCCCGCAGGCCCTGGGCCGTGCCCCGCTTGGCTCGAACCGTGTACCGGTGGAAGGTCTTGTGCTGCAGGATCTCCTTCCTTTTCCAGAGAATAGCAAGCGTGAGGGCACGCACACGAGATAAGGGAAGATGAACACCAACCACCAACAGGCTTAACTCACTCACCCTTGAAAAACAGCCCCAGCAAAGTGGCCCCCTCCCGTCATGAGAATGACCCAGACTGACTTGCAGCTGATGTTCAGCAGGGAGGCTGCGAGGTCCACCTCGCTCGAGTCCGTCTGGAACACAAAGGCCAGAGGTGACCCTCCGCATGCCCTAAACGAACCCCCCCAGAACCCACTGGGAAATGCACCTTTTTGCTGCACAGCACGCAGCGAAACACCGACAGATATTGTCCTTGCAAGTTCCGGAAAAGTGCCCTGCAGGCCAGGCGACCACAGCGAGCCTCGGTTTCGGATGGGCTCTCTGCCTCCGCCGGGTTTGAGTCCTCATCGCCACGGCGACCCCAGTCACTGTCAGAGGCATTATCCTCAGAGTCTGAGCCGGAGATGCTGGACACGTCGCCTGTGGGGACAGCAGAGGTAGGCACTGGAAAGCCTCCTGCCAGCAGCCAATGGGGTGGCCGTCCCAGATAGCGCTACTGCGTAACTGTACTTCCCCTCATGGCCCCCCCGTTCTGTCCCTCACCTGTCCCTGTCTTCCTCTCAAAGTCCTCCACTGTGATGGGGCTGCGGCCTGCCAGTCTCTGCCTCAGGTTAAAACGGTGCCAGTCCAGCTTGTAGTGTTCCATCTGCCAATCAGAAGCAACCCTTCACAGTGAATTACAATCATCAAAAAAGCAACTACAGCTATGAAGTGGAATGCATTACCTAATATTTTATCACAAATAATCACAAGGTAGGAAACTTAAAAACAAGAAATTTATCCAGGCAGGTACTCAACTGAACAGCCTCCGTCAAAATATCCTGCTTCATACACAGAGTACAACTGCAACTATCACTTTGCGCAAAGATTTGAGAACATATAAATATATATAACAATATTACTTCTGGTTATTTTGCGGGTTGTCGTAAGTCATCGCGGTGCAGACCCTCACCTGTTCCTCCCGACTGTCAAAGGGACACTGACAAGCAGAGCAGAACATTTTGTCGGACACCTCTCCATGAGGGCTTCTGTCTAAGGAGCTTTCCCCTGCTGAGTGAGACAAAATTCATAAACAGGTTACTGCGACCGCTGCTAATGAAGACCTGCTTCAAGAGACATCTAACATTTCCCATGACACGGCAGGAGCGGAAGTGTGAAACGGCGTAAAAGAAAGCAGTGACTGGGATCAGCTCCAAGTAGCCCAACTCGCACCTTGCTGGTGGGACCCTTTTCCGGTAGGCAGTGGGGTAACGACCTGGACTGTCGTCACCTCCTCCAAACCCTGAAGGAGAGTAGTGTCCTGAAAGCAGTCGAACACAGAGCGTTGCTCTGGAAGTGCCGTCATCGTGTGGATCGCTGCACCTTAGAAAACAGAAAAATACAAACCGCAAGGCTGGATATTACAGAGCCGCTTTTTGCCTCGTCGTGCTGCCGTCACTATGATTTTCAGCAGTTACATCAGGGGTACACTTCCAATTTTAAAGTAAGAGCTACTTTTACAAAGAAAATTCCCAGACGAGCTACAGAATCGTGACGATATACAGCTCTGGAAAAAATTAAGAGACCACAGAAAAAAATCTAAATTTCACTCATTTCTCAATTTATGGCTATGCTTCTGTGTAAAATATAGATATTTTTTGATGCAGATCTTCTTCCTTGCCTTATGGGTCTTCCATCCTGCTTCTAGAAGCCTGTCCTAGCATTGCACTTAACACCACTTAATGATTCTTATTCGTTTTCAAGGTCACTTGAGGTCATCCTTTAATTAATGAGGCACAATTGGATACGTTGATGGTCATCTCTGGCATTAGAAAGGTGCTTCTGCCCCCTACCTGGCTGGTTTCTGGTCGTTCCCAGTGTCTCCTGCTTCATTTTGTTCATGTGTACTGTTGTCATAGAGACTTTGAGCCTGAAAGGAACCTGCTGCCAAGTCTTCTGTTAGCAGAACCAGGATTAAATCAGTACATAGCAATGCGGATTCTTAAAAATATGGAGTGGTCTCTTATTTTTTTCCAAAGCTGTCTCCTTGGTACATTTTGCCGATTGCGATCGACCGGCTGGCCAGCGATGAAATACCAAATTATAAATGAAACATCTCGAGATTGTCTTATAACGACTGTAAAGAGCGTGACTGTAAAAGTGTGGATTCCAAAGTGCTCTAATCAGCACAAATTAATGCCACGTGTATGCCACCTAGTTAGCCAAGATAGCTTCTCAAGGATAAAGCCTTCTACATTTTTGTTGCGATGTAGTTACATTTTCAACAATAATTACTGTTTGCTATCAAATTAAACTCAAAAGAACGTATGGGAAATAGACAAACCCATGCTTCAACACCACTATCCAAAATCATGGCAATCAGATAAATAAACTATGTTGCTGCCTAGCACGACAAAGCCAAAATAAGAATTGCTTTTAAAACGTTTTGTCAAACAACAGTTAACACCACTCTTAAGCACAACTCTCCTACATTGCACTTACAGTGTTCCAGCTGAAGTAAATGGGTGTGTGTTACGTCCAATTCTTCGCCATGAGAACGCTGATCTGCTACGGAAGCCTGCAGTAGTCACAAAGCGTTGCAGTATTTGGCGCAAAATCATATACAAAAAAAATCATCTTCCGACTAGTCTCCTATCAAAATATTATAAATTGTTATAATTTACTGTCTTGTTCACATAAATATAAAATCGGCATAACATATTTATTCATTCCTATTCTTGTGCCATCAGCCCTTTGTAAAATAAATTTTTAATCGATTATTATAGCTTCTTCACATAAACTCAGCAAAAAGAGAAACGTTCCTTTTTCGGGACTGTGTATTTCAACATTAATGTTGTAAAAATCCAAATAACAGATCTTCATTGTAAAGGGTTTAAACAATGTTTTCCATGCATGCATGCATTTGTAGTTTATGTCTTATGGTGTTGTATTGTGTTCATACAAATATTTACACATTAAGTTTACTGACAGTAAAAACAGTTGAAAGTCAGAGGACGTTTCTTTTTTGGCTGAGTATACTAATTATATCTGTAGTTTTATTTAATAGTTATATATTTTGCTATTTGCTGTATGGTATCTGTTATGAGTCATATTACCCTGACTTTAAGAGTTCCTGGATAGACAAACAAACTTTGAAGGTTTGAGGCCCACACACATGTAAACACACATGTTTCACACATGTAACATACACATTTTATGATATGAGGTATTTCGACCACCGTTGCAAAAATGCATTATGACATCGTTAATAATAATGGTGACGTCCGAGGTTCAGATAGCAAGACAAAGGGTTAGGAATTCTGACAGTAAATGCGTTTTGCGCTGTGCTATTGACAGCTATAAA
Organism: Mormyrus proboscirostris; assembly: GCA_026779585.1. Lineage (NCBI taxonomy): Eukaryota > Metazoa > Chordata > Actinopteri > Osteoglossiformes > Mormyridae > Mormyrus > Mormyrus proboscirostris. The sequence continues at coordinate 964,155 of JAODKF010000112.1, forward strand.
AACAGAACCAACGTCCCTTTCTGATTGGTCATTCGCATATTTTTTATTAAATTTGGCTGCTTGTGATTGGCCAGATGATATGTCGTTTACACCGATGACTGACAGTCTGGTGAATGTACAGAAATGAAAGCAAAACGAGACTCTAAGATGGGTGACAAAAGCAAAACAAGCTAGTTAACTTACCATATCTGAATTATCTCCATCTGCACTGATCGCCAAGGTAAGAACATGACGGTTGAGCCAGGGTCGTTGAGTTATATCATTTTCTTATAATGCCAAATATTGTATCAAAGTATTTGATTTGTTTATGTTGAGGGAAATGATCGCTGCACCATACTATTTACAATGGATTTGCAAAACTAAACGCATTACCCCGCGTAAGTTTCAAGCGCTGTGAATATCTTCCAAATCATACGCCTGAATGTCCCAAATACACTTTAATGCATTAGATTCGGGCGTTAAATATATAAGAATTGATACGACAAATTAGCTATATTTTAACGTCGACGCAGTTTTCATGTGTATAGACGGACAGTAGCTGTATGTGTAAGAGGTAAGATTTGCGATCGAAATAGCTAACAGAGGATAGTAAGATGTACTATACGAGCCTACAATAATCTTTGAATTCCATCTTTTATTCGGTGTGATGATATATGAGTTGGAGGCTGTGTTCCTTTAAGGTTTGCAAAGGTTTCTGTACGTCATTATCTTCAGTGTGAATCCACCCCTGGCTTATACGAATATGACATATTAATACAATATATATATATATCACCCGTGTTTCACGTGAATGCAGCGTAGTGCTTGCATGGTAATCGACCCACTGCCGTTCATGCTGCTCGTTATCAGCCTATACGTTGCACCACTTTTGCACGTACAGAAATGCGAGCAGATAAAACGACGAGTTGCCTGTTTGACCCAATTCAAAATGTACGCATCTGTATACAGTGTACACAGTGCTCGCATAAGCTGCTCAGAAATGAAACCACATTCTCCACACAAGAGATCTTATTGCTGATCTGCTGCACTGAATGTCTGACTTTTGATGATCGCGTTTACGTGCTCACTTCTGCACGGATTTGTAATGCCTTGCTAATATTTTTTGCTGATTAACGACATTAGGCGATGAAAGCTGACAGCGCAGACTGAGTATTGGAAGTTGGAGTTTTTTGGTTTTGCTTTCTGGGCATGTCTCACTGGTGTTTGGAAAGCCACCCTCCGCCCACTTGTTTCCGTTTCCAAAGCCCATCCTTCACTCTCGTCTGATTTGTGCAGTCAGCTGCCGGGATTGTGTGACGGAGGATGCTGGAGGGTGCTACAGCATGGCTCACTTTGACACAGAATACCAACGTCTGGAGGCCTCCTACAATGACTCCCCACCCGGAGAGGAGAACCTGCTGGTACATGTACCAGAAGGATCTAAATGTAAGAGTCCTTTTTTTAACCGCATCCCCCCCCCCCTTCACCCCCATCTTGACCTCCTGTGGTTTTCCTATTTCGGAAAGTTACCCAGTTTCGCTGGAAAGAGCTGCAACAGTGCATGGAGGTTTGGCTGTCTTATCCATCCATCCATCCATTTTCCATACCCGTTTTTCCTGTCCAGGTCGCGGCTAAATCGCTTAGTTATGCTTTACTCAGCTTCTGACGGTAGGTGGTGCTGTTTTGGACGTCATTTCGGCGTAGTACGTTCAAATACTGTAATCAATTAGATTATTACATTGCTTAAAGTGAGCCAGTACTCAGCCGTATGGGGTGCCACACCTCATTGCTTTTCTCTTCGGAGCACTAGCACTTCTTAGTATCTGCTGATACCAAGTAACAAGGGGGTGCCAGCACCTGTTTTTCCCACTTAAAGAACTAGATATTAATTTAAATATTTTTTCCACATTTTGTATAATGCCTCTCCTCTGCTAACTTCTGCCTTTATTCTGTGTTTCAATTCCCCAGCCCAGTGGCACCATATAGACAATCTGGACCTTTTCTTCCAGAGAATATCCTTTCAGTTCTCAGAATTCTCAAGGACCATGTTATCCGAAACAATTTTAGTTACTAATTAATTATTAAGGTTGTCTGCATGTGTGTTTGGTAGATATGAAACTGCAGTATAAATTCTTGGCTCAGACTACATCAGTGAAAGGGAGTAGCTAGTTGCTATGTCGCGACGACTGTAACTGGCTGAGGTGTTCTTGACTTAACTTTCCTCACATATATAATTTGCATCAGAAAAATGGCTTCACGTGTATGCTGCTCGGGGAAATATTTGAGCTTGTGTAAGTATGGCAGATATTTGATATATGAGTCCAGCTCATGAAGAAGATGGCAATGTGATCCAGTCCTTTTTCTGTGTAAATGTAGAACACTGACTTCCCTTTTGGGGTCTTTTCCATTTTCTTCTTGAAGAATTTTAGTGTGACTTTACGACCTCTCTGGAAGGAAATAATAACCCCAAATTTGGGCCTTTTTATTCTCGTTCTGCAGGCAATTGGTATTTGTCGTTGCGTTCACTGTGTTTTTGGCAAATTGCGTGGACTACGACATCTTGTTTGCCAACAAATTGGTGAACCACACTGACTCGGCGAAGGTGACACTTCCAGATGCTTTTCTGCCTGTGGACGTCTGTAGCGCCAGGTGAGCTCACATAATTCCAGAGAAAGTCTCTTCTGTCTTTGTCCTTTCTTTTTATACCTCGAACTCCCCGTATATTTAAATTTTGCTCTCCCAGGATTCGTGACAACGTGTTTGCCATCTTCATCCTCGTCATCTCTGGAGTCTTCTGGCTCCACCGACTTGTCAAATTCATATACAACATCTGCTGCTATTGGGAGATCCGCTCCTTCTACATCAATGCTCTGAAGATGTCTATGGTGAGAGATGTCTCTCTGCCTCTCCAGCGTCCCATGTCACGTTTTGTTTCCTTACCTTTCATTTTGTTCCACGGGCCGGTGTTCGACTTGGGGGTGGGGATCCCCCTTGGTTAAATTTGCGAACCGTAGGCAGGTGGGAGGATTGAAAAGCACTCAGCATCTCATACAAAGAGGCAAAAAGGCCAAACATACATAAGTCCCTGCAAATTACCCATGTGGTCATTCTCACACGTTCTTACCATTGGCAACGTTTTTGTCAACACTAAACAACAAAACAACCAGGACGTGAATGATCTGATTTACTCTCCCACCGCAGGCCGACCTCCCGTACTTTACATGGCAGGAGGTGCAGGCGCGCATCGTGGAGATCCAGAAGGAACACCAGATCTGCATCCACAAGAAGGAGCTAACGGAGTTGGACATCTATCATCGCATACTGCGGTTCAAGAACTACATGGTGGCCATGATCAATAAGTCCCTGCTGCCCGTTCGCTTCCGCCCGCCCTTCCTAGGTGACGTCGTCTTTTACACACGTGGGCTGAAGTACAACTTTGAGTTGATCTTTTTTTGGGGCCCCAGCTCTCTTTTCGAGAACGAGTGGAGCCTGAAGACGGAGTACAAGCGGGGCGGCAGCCGGCTGGAGCTGGCCGACAGACTGAGCTCACGCATCCTGTGGATCGGCATCGCCAACCTGCTGCTGTGCCCCGTAATCCTCATCTGGCAGATCCTCTACGCCTTCTTCAGCTACACGGAGGTGATCAAGCGAGAGCCGGGCAGCCTGGGAGCCCGCTGCTGGTCGCTCTACGGCCGCTTTTACTTGCGGCACTTCAACGAGCTGGACCACGAGCTCATGTCCCGCCTCAGCAAGGGCTACAAGGCCTCTTCCAAGTACATGAACTGCTTCATGTCACCGCTGCTCACGGTGGTCGCCAAGAACGTCGCCTTCTTTGCCGGATCCATCCTGGCGGTGCTCATCGCCCTCACCATCTACGACGAGGACGTTCTGGCTGTAGAGCACGTCCTCACCAGCATCACCCTGCTGGGGGTCTGCATCACTGTCTGCCGGTGAGGACCGCCACTGGGGGTGGACATTTGAAGAAGACAGCAGGGACAGTGCTGATGAACCAAAAGTGGTTTAGGAAATGTACGATGCCAGTCAAAAGTTTGGACATACCATTACCTACAAAGGAGAGTGATAGTGTCACATGACATGATCTGGCCATGATATGTCACACACACGAGTTAACCGCGTTCCAGTACAGCAATTCGGAAAGCCATTTAGCAATACCAGGGACCTGTTGCTTGCTGAGCCGGATAACTTGTCAGATTTAAGGTACCCCAGTATTAATGGCCTTTATCTTCATTCACTTATGCTTAGACCAGTCTTCCTTAAATTATCTGGCTAAGCAAGAAATCCTGCATCAGTATATGTGAGACCTCCTTCAAAACAGCTGGAATAGTATCCCAGGAGACCATCTCATGAAACTGACATGCTGCAGACAGTAGGGTCAGCCAGCCTGGAGCAATTGGGGTTAAGAGCCTTGCTCAAGGGCCCAATGGTGGGATCACTCTGCTGACCCAGGGATTTGAACCAACAACCTTCTGAGTCCAAACCCACAGAACTACCCCCCCCCCCCCAACAAATTTCTTTTGTGTTTAATACTTTTAATACAATTTTTGGTCAATGCATAATTCCATATGGCTCATTATATAGTTTTGATGTCTCTATAATTATTCAAAAGTGTAGCGAATAGTATAAATATACCTTTCTATGGGTAGGTGTGTCCAGACTTTTGACTGGTACTATAGGAGTGGCCAAGCATCACAGAAGGTGCCTTCATAAATGCTTATTTTCTTTCCTGCTTTGTGTTGTTTTTCATCTGCTGAGATGTTCAGGTGTGTGGGGGCCCTTTGTTTCACGTCCAGCCTCTCGCCCTCCTCTCTAGCTCCTTCATCCCAGACAAACATCTGGTCTTCTGCCCAGAGCAGCTGCTCAAAGTCATCCTGGCACACATCCACTACATGCCGGACCACTGGCAGGGGAACGCCCACCGCTATGAGACCAGGGATGAGTTTGCCCAGCTCTTCCAGTACAAGGCCGTGAGTCACTCATTCGGTGTGCCAAGAAAATTCATTCATTTTGAGCAGGAGTTTTTAACCTGAGGTCCACGACCCTCCTGGGGATACGCAGAGACGTTTTATAAAGTCAAAATTCTAGACTTACCATCTGATTAACGCGATGCGAAAAATGTTAAAGCAGGTCCAGCCCAGTCCTTATTTGTTACTTATGGATGTGATCTCACATCCATATGGGATTGTTAACGCTGGTGTTCTTATGCTTGGGGTTGAAAACCCCTGATTTACTGTACTATCAGAAACTAAACACCAAATACATAAAACAATGTTTTTCAGAGAAAGCCCAGTTTTTCCACAATATTTCGGGGTTACGGATTCCCCATGGAATTATCATTTCCTCTGGATTTAGCATCTAGAGTTCAGCATTTTGTACGTCCACCCATGCAGGTGTTCATCCTGGAGGAGCTTCTAAGTCCCGTGATCACACCCTTCATCCTCATCTTCTGCCTCCGCCGCAAGTCCCTGGAGATCATCGACTTCTTCCGCAACTTCACCGTGGAGGTGGTGGGCGTGGGTGACACATGCTCGTTTGCCCAGATGGACGTCCGTCAACATGGGCACCCCGCGGTGAGGGCGCAGCAGCCCGCTTTACGCTGACTGAACCGTTAATTATAAACTATAAGCTACGTTTCCTTACACAGCTCTTTATGCAGTGTGCTGCAATACTTTCAGCACTTGGCTTATGCTGTACTGTAATTAATCACTTCCTAAGAGGTATATTTTTTTGCAGTCTTCAAAATGCACTTAAATTGGGTGCTCGGCATCAGCCTAATAGTTCAGATCCATTAAGGTACAATCAAAGTGTCTATTTTTGCTGGTTGCCATGGTTACCCTATTGAGAGAGTCTTACTCTGCCTGGCAGTGGATGTCGGCGGGGAGAACGGAGGCCTCCATCTACCAGCAGGCGGAGGACGGCAAGACCGAGCTGTCGCTCATGCACTTTGCCATCACCAACCCTCGCTGGCAGCCGCCCCGAGAGAGCACCACCTTCATCAGCCAGCTGAAGGAGAGGGTGCAGCGGGAGGCTGCCTCTGGCCAGCAGGGTGTCCTCGCCGAGAACCACATCCTCACCTCCATGCAGTCTGAGTCGGAGGTGCGGAGGGTGGGGTGCTTTTGGGGTGGGTGGAGGTGGCTGCTACAGCCATTAGCAGCTGTCTCTTGATTGGCTGATGATGACTCCCACCTTAGGCGATTGGTCACTGTTATGTCATATATATGGATGCGCTTGGTAGCATCCACCCTCTGCTTAAACACAAGCCCTGTGTCGCAGCTATTCCTGCAATAAGCTGATGTAGTAACTACGCCTCTTATATTGCGCTTCAGCCCCACAGCCTGATTGCCAACCTCCTCGCGGGCCCCCCCCCTCTGGGGTCTCTCCATCTGGGCCGGGACACTTCGGTGACCAACCACGCGGTGGACGTGGGCCTCATGGAAGGGACCTCCGCTCTGCGCTCTTTCTCTCCTCTCAGTGGCAGCCAGCACCTGCGAGGCAGCTTCGCCTCCACCCGCCTGCCCCGTGGTGACGGCGCCGCCCTGGTGGGGGGCAGAGCCATGGCCGGGTCGGGGTGAGAGCTTTGCGTTCCTGACACTCAGCAAAATGTCTAATTTGATTTTAATTCTGTGTGTTTAGGGACTTTTCTATCTATTATTTCTATCAAAGATGTCCATCCATACATCTATGCATCCATTCCTGCATCTTTTAACCATCTATGCTGATCTCTGGGGCAGGGAAAGACAGAAAGTACAATAGTTGTCAGTATGGGGTTTCCAAAATGTTTTTAGTTATTGCTGCAGATACTTAATTGCCCACTTTGTGCCCCAGTAGAGGAATTATTTTGTTTCCCTGTTTTGATTCCTCTCATCTTCTCTTGGTTGCACAGAGCTGATGCCCGCAGTGCAAGCTCTGGCAGCAGCGCCTGGGAGGGCCAGCTGAACAGCTTGGTCCTATCAGAATATGCATCCACTGAAATGAGCATCCACGCCCTCTACATCCACGAGGTGTGGACTCCCACAATGCACTGCTTTGTTCAAGAGCTGCACTGATCGCCCTGTACGACGTGCGTATGTTTCCTCTGCTTTGACACGCAGCTCCACAAGCAGCAGTCACGTGGGCAGCTGTCCCGTCACACGTGGCACAGGCGGGACAGCGACGAGAGCAGCGAGGGCGCTCCCGATGACACGGAGGGACCGCGCCACTTTCCCCGGTCCAACACCTTTCCCTGTGTTTCCACACCCCACCAAGAGGGGGCGCTGCTGCACAACGCTGGTCAGCGCCGTTACGGTGGAACCACTGGTACGGCCCCCTTCTTCCCCTTCTTGTAGATAAAAGGCAGCAAATAGCGATATAATTCATTAGTCTGGCAATAACCTATCTTGAAACAACTCCAGAACATCCTCAGCCATGCTAGTTATGCTAGTTGTCAATTAATGAACAGCTGTTATTAAAATCAGTGAACCAAGCAGGTATCTGGGACTAGGGGCTATAGACAGTAGATGTATCAAAGGGAATTGATTGCATTCTGGATCCTTGGAGAGAAATCGTGCCTCAGGAGTGCGACAGCCCTGCCGCCTTGTCCCTCAGAGTCTGTGAGCGGGGGCCTCCGGTCAGCGCCGAGGGTTCCCCGGATGCCCATGGGCGGCTGGGCCGAGGAGGCCCAAGCAGGCCGGCACCACGACCCGGTACCGGAGGAGGGGTCTGAGGATGAGCTGCCACCACACATCCAGAAGGTCTGTGCCACAGGGGGAGGGGGCTGGGAAAATGGGCATAGGTGACACTTAAGATCTACCAACGGTCGCTAGTTCTAGTTCAAACCATGGAATATGCTTACAGAATGGGAACACCTCAGTGGGCGGGGTTAATGAGCATCGTCATCATCATCTGCATTAAACTAGTTCCTATTGGTTACCTTATTGATTGACAATAGCTTAAACCAGGCAGTTAAACCCAACACCACCCATCATGAACTTTTGAATTTTATATCTGTGACTTTTATACTGGACTGTTTACCACAAGGGCGGGTAAATACCAAAATAACGTTAATTTAAGCTTGGTTTTGTAAGCCTTGGTTGTCCCTCTGTCCTTACAGGTGACATAACCCACATACATCACTGATTGTGGCTCATGGGTTCTACTGACACATGGAGCTTCACCTGAGACAAACACTTGCACTGAACCAGGGAAGTCGCAGTGCTTCTGCGTGCGACATTCTCCAGCCTCATGAGACAGACTGTACATCATAATAAAACATCCTGTGGAGAAGCAGACGGCCAGTACCACACCTACCTGGATTAATGCCTGGCCTTTTTAGCCAAGAGGAAGAGGAAACTCACCATTTTTTTTAAGACCTTGGAAAGGGGTCAGAGGAGAGCACGATGAGAACTGTTAACCTGCAACCCAGAAACTTCTCCCACACGAATGGCTGTGCAATTTTTAATGCTGGCCTCTTTTGTGAAGGAGCTTTGACCGGATGTCCTGAAAACATTACAAAAAAAAAAAACATTTGTAACATTATAAATATTTAAAGAAACAGCACAGTAGGCTACAGGTTCTGGTGAATGTAGGATTTAAATACTGTCAATAATGAAGGATGGGACCTTTACCTTTAACATGACGGAGAGTCAAGTGCAAGGACAGTCTATGTGGCTGTATGTGTGTCTGTGTGTGTGTGCACGTGTGTGTGTGTGCACGTGTGTGTCTGTGTGTGTGTGTGTATGTGTGTGTGTGTGTGTGTGTGTTACCAGCTGGCACTCTGTCACACTGACGAAACTCCATACTACTAGTTATTCTCACTGACTGGTGTGTTTCTTCTGCTTTGTTGCACTTTGATGAAATATTTCTGGAAAGATTTTTATTTTCAAAAAAGGACAGCAGGGAAGATCAGGAATGACATGAAGACAAACTTTGCCAATGGCGAATAATTGTAAAAATATATAATGTTCATAAGAAAACCTTGTGAATTCAGCATGTACTGTTCATATTAGTCTGCTGATCTTAGACTGATTTTGCTGTTGTAATGTGGGCTTGTGTCATCATTTCTCCAAATTTTTAAGAGGCTGCTGATTTGAAAAACACTACAGTTATTCAACTTAAAGTTGTTTTATATTGATAGCTTTGTTTGCATCTCTAGTTAAAATACTAAGACTGTCAGGCTGGTCATGGTGTTTTATGGAGACATATTGCTAGCAAAATGCACATTCGTTCATTTTTCTCTCAATCTTTCTTGTAAGAAGCAACATTTATAGAGGGTGTGCAAGTATTTGTACAAGTAACAAAAATATATCCCAGAGAAACAAACACAAAAATACAAAATGCTCGCTGCAAACTCAAATCACTGAGCTAAACCGAAGTGTATGACTCCACCCAAACACATTTTCACATATAAAAACAAAAACTGGCAAACCCAGATTAGCCATAAATGTTGCAATCAAACCATGATGATCCGTTATGATCATAATGCATCATGATAAAAAGTGCATAAGGTCGTCGCTAAAAACAGACTTTATATTTTCTGTTTGTCACATTTCAATAAAAATGTACTTTATGTAATTTAGATAGATAACAAAAAGCTGTCTGTTGCAAATGAAGCCCAGCCTACTTGTTTATGATATCCGGGGTATTTAATTAGGACATTTAAAATACCTAAAGAAATTCTGCGGTATAGTTATCGTGTTGGGAAAACCGAGCAAATAAAACGACAAGCATATAAGCACAAAGTAATAATTATTCTACAAAGTTACAAGGAATTATGGGAACAAGTACATAATTTGATGAGTTGTGTATATGGGAACTGTTCGAAAAATATTGTAGTCTTGTAGGCTTACGACTATCCGGACTACTCTTAGGTTTGTGTTTTTTCATACTTTTCATAAACTGCTTAAAATGAGTGTTCAAAGGTCTTTCTGTGGAAAACCCCGCTCTTTTAGACTCCTGTTGAGGAGACACTTATTTAAGTTCCAGATGAATCCCTCAGATCAATACATGGCTGCAACTTTGGCAGTTAGTGTTTCCCATCAGCCTGATTCAAATACGCTTGTAAAGGGTCAAATGTGAGTTCCAAAAAAACTGCACATATATGCATTTGTTGTTTTTTATAGATTTGAATTATTTATATTATACGTTTTGTACAGCTGTAAATCCATTAATAAAATGTAAGTTTACTAAGCAAACCATTTTAATTACTTTGTTTTTATTGAGGCGTGATGCGTCGGGACACTGCTACAGTAAATGGCTATGCACGTGACCTATACCTCAAGTCCAGAAGATGGCGATATGTAGCCATTTTGGGTCCAGCTGGGTTACGTGAGTCCCAGTACACTTGTTCCAGGCAGAGTACTCCGGTTACTCCTGGGTAACTTTAAAATAGGCCCAGACCACAGGAACCCTCTGGACTGGGCATCTGGTTTCCCTCCCCCCCCAGGTCAGCAAAAAAAAAAGTCCAGCCCTCAAACAAGCTAGAGACTGGGCTTTGTGCCCAGGGTGACCCTCAGTCAGATGATGACATCCTATTTAATACAAATTAATATTATATAGTGTTAGTGCTGCCATGAATACGTATTTCTATAATAAATATTTTAAAGAAAAAACTAATGTTACCTTTATTTCGCTAACATGAACTACTTCTAACTGGTGCTAGGCTCTAGAATTATGATTGATGGCTGAATATTAATATTTTGATCAACTTGACAGCAAAATACTTTATATATTTCATAGTACTATATTTTCTTTTTAAAAAATCCTCACACCTCTGCCCCTAGCCTCACACCTCTGGGACCCGGGTTCGAGTCTCCGCCTGGGTTACATGTGTGGAGTTTGCATGTTCTCCCTGTGTCGTCCTTCCGGGTACTCCGGTTCCCCCCCCCACAGTCCAAAGACATGCTGAGGCTAATTGGAGTTAATAAATTGCCCGTAGGTGTGCATGTGTGAGTGAATGGTAACAGTGTGTGAGTGTGCTCTGCGATGGGCTGCCCCCCTGTCCAGGATTGTTCACTGCCTCGTGCCCGTTGCTTCCGAGATAGGCTCCGGACCCCCCGCGACCCAAAAGGATAAAGCGGGTTGGAAAATGAATGAATGAATGATCCATTCTGTTTCTTTGCTGGCATCAAAGGATGACCGGAAACATCTTTCCCACCACTTGCCTTATCCTGTCCTGTTTTGTCGGATGTACTGAACAGGCGTCCCCTGTGATTGCTGGGCATTTGGCCCTGAAGCCCCTCCTTATAGTGCTCACACAGTGCTTCACTTCCGATCTCCTCCATGCCTCCATACGCGGCAGCCGAGTCTTCTCCTAGGTCCCGTACCCTACATAAGACGAGAACAGTTACGATATAATAATGTAAAGTATATAATTATCTCTACGTCATCCAAGCAGGGACTGGCGAGGAAGGAAACAGTCATGTCGATATTCATTTTTTCTACAAAGTCTAAACAACATAATTTCAACCACACATTCATTAGACATGAGGCAGAATGAAGCTTCTGTTAACAATCTATAGCTACATTTTAAAGTGAAATATAAAGGCACATACTTTGAATTACATATAAGTTACACGAACTGGGTTCGACATTCGCCAGACATTCACAGATCATCTTTGAATTTACAATATTAAAACATTACAAAACAAAATAATTTGCACATTCACAAATTCTGTCTGTGTTTGTGAAATCACATGCACACCTTGGTAACTGTAAATAGTGGTATAAGGTAACATGTCCATTATTTTTCAATGCTTGTGGAAAATATACTATACTAAATTTGTGGTTGTGGTTAAAGTACATGAGTAAAGCTGCACATATCATGGACATTGGCACTTGTGAAACCTGTGGAAAATTTGTGAAATTTCCTCAGCTCGGCGAGTTTTAGGAGACACCAACTCTTTTGGTGGCTCGCTGTTTTTATTACCAGGTTTTTCCACCGACGTCATTGTATACAATGCAGCTATAGGCAGTATGTATGAAACACATGTATGAAAGAGTCTGTATCCAAAAGTGCGAGACAATTTTGTTATAATACAGTTTATGTATAATGGAATATATAATTATTTTGACAAATTCGTACTGAAGGAATTTGTTACAAATTTGTTACGCTACTGTAGTTCAAGCTGCATGTGCGATACTGCTCGATGATGCATAGCTCAGGCGTAGAGAATGTCGCATATTTGTCTGCAAATAGCTAAAACGTGCTTTAGGAAAATGATCATGGATGGTTAACCTATTTATACACGGACAAATGTGTCCAATGCAAGACAAAAAAAAGGTTAGAGAAAAGCTATGTAAGGTACGTTTTTAAATACGATGGCCGTGGTATTAAAAAAAAAAGCATTTTAATGACAGTGCCCGCCAGAATTTGCCGTAATGTTGACCCCTGAACACGATGCATACGAATGATTATCGGTTACTAAATTAGCGAGCTACTCCTTGGTGCGGGCAACATAAATTAACAATGTCGTCATCAAATAATACGTTTCTGATTATAAGTCTTCACCGGTTAGCAAATAATTAAAGCTATTGTAAAAAGACACAAATTCGCGCGGTTTTATACAGCTAAGTAATCGTTACAGTACTACTACCATAGTTGTTACAATTGTGTTAAATTATTTTCAATAATGTATGGTTTCTGTATGAAGTATGACTATACATATAAAATTGAGTTCTTTTTTTTATATAAATTTGTTTGATAGGAATGAAATCTAAAGGTCGCTTCAGAGCCCGGATAGCTCAGTCGGTAGAGCATCAGACTTTTAATCTGAGGGTCCAGGGTTCAAGTCCCTGTTCGGGCGGTTCTCATTTTTCATTTTGTATATAGCACCGAATTTTTTTTCCCCAAGTGACGAAATTATAGAAAAATATGTCATAACACAGCATAAATTGCCTAAATGAAACAGTGGACTCTAGTATTACTTATAGAGCGCCAAATTCCCCAATTACAGTTGATGTACACAGAATTTGTTTGTATTTGCCATGGTGAACCTCACTCATGATTTATTGAAAATACATATAATGTGAAAATAAATATTATTTGAACTGGACACAACCATTATTAGAGGGAAAAAAACAGATATCCCGGAGTGCAGGGCTATGACCATTAGAGTGCCATAAAACCAGGTTGTGACATTGGAAGTACTAACATAAGCCGTAGATTGTAGTGTACCCTATGGCCACCACAGCAGCTTGTTGTCACAGTCTGTTAGCATGGTGCAGAGGATAGCTGAGGGTGCTGCTTTGTACACTGGTCAACGTCATTTGCAGCAATAGCTAATCTGCCAAAGTGTTAGATGCTGTCAAGTACTGGGTTGGCCATTTCTACCTACCCATTTGACTATTGATGACCGTTTACATGGAGTGCTGGACAGAGAATAAAAGGGACGGGACAACTGCAGCAGCGTGAGACAGGTACCTGGCTGGAGATCCGAAATGACCCCAACGCTGATCGTCTTCATCCTGTGTGTGGTGGCTCACACCTGGGCCCTTCCTCTTCTGGTAAGTCGGATCAGTGCTTAACTAGCTTACACTTCACCTTAAATATGCATGTTTGTGCCACTGTGTTATACGCATGGTTTGTTTCCTTATCCTTTAAGAATATTCCGGGGACAAACGGCAGCAAGAGGAGGTTCACACGGGAACTGTCAGGTTTGTGAAGTTTGTGCGATCTATGCACATTTAATATGAATAAGCATTATATGACTATGTGGGTGTGTGTGTGTGAAATTAATTGTTTTTACTTTTACAGAAGAGTTCATGCCTCAAAATGAGGTTACAGCAATGGACAAAATCATGAGGGCAAATGAATATCAAGGTAAGAACAGTTTGAATGTCTTGCATTACATCTACACCTAAAATGAGATGTTCCTTATAAATTTAACTCAGGCAGGTAGTATCTCAATATATTAATGCTTGTCCCCTGTCCTGCACCCCACATCCACGCCAGCAGAGGGCAGTGGCTTCAAGGAGGGTGACATTGCTGTGTCCAACAAGAGAGGCTCTAGGAGCTGCTTTGCCCGGAGTTGCTTGTGGCCCAAGTCAGTGGATGGGAATGTGTACATCGCTTACACACTGTCCACAGAGTACAGTGAGTGTCACTGCCAGCTTTCCAACTGGAATCAGCAGTGTCTTCTGGTTCTCCTTGGGTCTTTGTGCAGAAATTCACATAGTGAAATACGAAATATATTTTGAGTTACTCACCATTTTTTTTTTTTTGACTAACACTATCTTGGTCTCCAGCACTCAGTTTCTAACAGTTAAAAATCTCACTTCAGCATCTTTCGGCCACTGTAATCGGGTTTAGTTTCTTAATATTCCATGTTCCTCCATCTCCTCACCACAGATGACCTGGACCTTATGACAATCCAGGAAGGAATGGAGGCCATTGAGAATGGCACCTGTATTCGCTTTGTGCCCCGGACACACCAGAACGACTATCTGGATATCCAGCCCAAGTCAGGGTCAGTTACCAAATAATGCCATTGCATTCTGGAACTGAGATGCCAATATTTTCCTCCAAGGATAATTGTGGCTGTTTTTTCAAAGAAAGAAAATCAAGAACCTTCAAAAAGTTTCATGTGCAGTGGTGAACTATACCCGATATGCCTTGACTGTGCATGTGTGCGTGTGTGTGTTTTGTGTGGTACAGATGCTGGTCGTACCTGGGATTGCACGGTGGGCCACAGATTATCTCCTTACAGGCCCCAGATTGTGTTACAACGGGCGTGACGAGTCACGAGCTCATGCACGCCCTGGGCTTTGTGCACGAGCAGTCACGGGCCGACCGTGACAAGTACGTCACTATCCTGTGGGGTAACATCTGGAAAGGTAAGGAACAAAGTAATCACCATACACAGACCTACATCTGTTTACTGTTACAGTACAGTACTTGCAAGCACCCATCTCGCGAATTTCCAACAGAGCATGTGCAGAAATTTGAGAAGTTCAAAACGAACAATATGGACACCCCATATGACTATGCTTCCATCATGCACTTTGGAAAGTAAGTAGAGATCTAGGTTTTTGGGTTAATGGAATGGAACGCCCATTCTAAAATGGATTATAATCTATTGGTGCTTTTTGGATGCATTAATTGGAGCAGATTTTTGATGAAGGTTATCTGTTGGTGAAGGTATGCCTACTCTGAGGATGGAGACCCCACCATCATTCCAAAGGGTAACTTAGGTGCCCAGCTGGGACAAAGGTTCGCCCCCAGCGAACTGGACAAGTTCAAGATCAACAAACTGTACAAATGCGGTGAGTGTCGTGTGTCATGTAGACATGGATGAGTGACAATGTGTCTTCATTGTTCAGGGGGAACATCGCGCTGCATGTTCCATGAACAGCAAACATGGATTATGTTTTATTTTATTTTGGAGAATTGTATTGTCAGGTCATTAATAAAAAGCCATGTATGTTTATTATTGGCTCAGATTTAGGTGGAAAATATCTAGAAGATATTATGATTCCTGGAAGATCACAAGGCATTCAATGTTCTATCCTGCAACTCCAACCATTAAGTCTGAGAATGAATCATTTGTAAGGCTTTAATTAGTGTGAAATTTCTCTCTGTTTCCCAGCAGATGTGTGAGCAGGGGGGGCATTCTAGGTCATGGTGAACATTGAAAGGGCTGCCATGGAGAGTGAGGGTCAAAGCTGAGGTTCTAATCATTAGATGTAGTGCAATGTTAAGATGTGATCTCTTGTCAATAAAACCCTTCATTACCCTTCTCTTCTTGTTCCTGTCTGTTCTGTGCCAAAAGAACATTTACATTTCATTCAGTTTCATTCAGGTTAAAAGTAGCCCACATAAAAAGTGAAGACCCAAAACTACCTGAACTACGTAAAAGTACCAAGATTATTTTAAAAAATAATTCTTAATTTACTCATAACCATGACCAATATAAGCATTTGATGGATGGATGGATGGATGGATGGATGGATGATATTGGGACTGCTTTAAATCTCCTGTCACAACCGACCATACTAATTTCTAAATTCTTTTCTTGCTCTTGATGTAACAACCAGAAGGTCACACCAGAAGAACACACAAGCATTGTATCAACCAATGAGAGGTGAACAGGGCAGTCAAAAATGACATTCCGCTGTCCCACAATGCAATGACCTGTCTGTTAGTACAAGGGACAGGCAATAGCCATAACACTGAAATGACAGGACTGTGTGTCCCTGTCAAACTAGCAAATGCCACCCCCTCCCCCAGCCAAAAAAGGAGGGTTGTAGATGACATCAAACTGTAGCATCCACACCAAGTGAAGGCTGTCACTCGTCATGTTCATAGGTGCATAGATACTTGTGTGTGTATGTTCTGTACTGTTTTGTGACGTCATCATGGTCTGGGTTCTGTATCATGAAGCGGGGGTTCTTGCTTAGACGGAGAACTTAGTCAGGTACAAGGTCCTGCAAGTAAATGGACTTTGTCTATGTGCGAATTCAAGGAGCAGCATTGGAAGACCAATTGAAAGCATGAGAGCAATCAGAGAAATGCGTCATTCTTTTGCCTTGGTGTGAAGGATCCAATTATTAACAAATTAAAGAATGAATCAAAAAATTAATTACATTAAAATTGATGTTTAAAAATAAAAATGAAGCAAAATAATATAAGTTAAAGCATTGCTCAGTGGAAGGATTAGAAGAATGATCTTTTTCCCTGTCTCCATGACTCTCTTGACCAGGGATCACCAACTCCGGTCCTGGAGGGCTACTATCCAGTAGGTTTTCTATCCTACCTGGCTTCTGATGAGCTACACTAGTTCTCAGGTAAATACCACAGTTATGCAAGCCCAACATGCAATGACATGTAAGCATGACACATTTCTGAAACTGTCTAATGAAGAGAGCAAGGGATTGGTTAATTGTTGGACTACACAAGACCTATAGATGAAAACTATACACTACATGACTAAAAAACGAATACACACCAAAACAGAAAACGAAATAAGGCGATTGGCTGGAAACACGCTGACAATCAGCTTCCATTTCTGTTCAAAGTCTGGGTTTATGAAAAGGGAGAAATACCTCTAATAGCATATGCCTTGTTTTCAGATATTTCAGATTTCCCAGAACTGGTCAACAAAGTGGCTATTATATTATTTTTAGATTTTTATAAAGCCTTTGACACAGAGGAACATGAGTTCATGGTTTTTGATAAAATTTCTTAAATATTATAATAGGCTTTTTATAAGAATATAAATAGTAGTGTAGCCTTGTACAAGGGTACTTCTCTAAGATTTGTAATTAGCGGGCATTAGACAAGGCCCTCCTCTTTCCCCATTTCTTTTTATTAGTAGCAGGTTCTTAATCTTTAGGTTGTGTATCTGGTCTAATACTAGTGGGACACAAATAGCAGAAAATGTACCATCATTATTAGGTAGCCGATGACTCCTGCTTGTTTTTAAAAACATTGAGCAGGTTCCCATTATAGTGAAAGTCTTACATTTTCGGATGCATCTTTCAGTCTATCAGTGTGAGATTATGACTTGTACATGACTTGGATGTCTCCCAAACATATGGAATAAGGGTTAAACCCTCCATATATTTCAAATATAAGATGTGGGATATAAATCCATATAATATTACCTCCAGGTAAACAATGCTTTACCCGGTTGTCCTGCCTAATCTTCTTGTTTCCTCCCTGGCCTGGCTTTAACTAGCCACGTCCGGAGCTTGTTTAGTCTTGTGTATTGTTCCTGCCTCCCTGGTGCCTCCTCTTTGCTCCCTCATTAGTCTTGCATTTAAGTGCCTCCCAGTCCC
>JAODKF010000112.1:981982-1000868 GCA_026779585.1 Mormyrus proboscirostris
CAGTCTTGTTTATTTTGTGTTATTGTTACTTTTTTTACAATAAATTCCTTTTATTGTCAATCTCGTTTCCTCATGCCTCCTCCATCCCCTTCAATATGACAGATTAAAGTCTAATGCATTGAAATGTCCCTCTGATTTAACTCTATGATCTTTCTTCTGACATGTTCTGCTTTGTTTTTCCTTATAAATTTGAATAAAAGAGAGTCAATCGTTGAACATGTCTTGGAATCAACATAGAGAAACACTGCTGGATACACCAGTATAGATACACCCTAAGTCTTGGAAAGCAGAGTGCAGCCTTCTATTGTTAGGTGTCTTTGAAGTCAACAATGAAATATATAATGAAATATATTCCTAAATGTTTTTTTTGTTTCCTATGACCCTGAAAAGGATACGCAGTTTCAGAAATTGGATGGATGGATGGAAGTTTTCCACTGTTCTATCAGAGCATGTCTTACTTGTCAAAGTGCCAAGGTATCAAACTGCCTGTTTAAAATTTATACTTTCTTGTGATTTTAAATGCAGCAAACTACCTGTCAGGCTTGCAATGGAAGCCTGGAAATTGGCACCTAAACATAATGTTTCTCCTGATACGGTGACATGCCGCACTCATGACCCTCTCTGTCTCCTCCCAAACGTTGGCCCTGATCAGTCACGCCTGTTGCTTGTTACCCCTCATTAGTTCTTGTATTTAAGTTTGTTTCATCAGCCCCAGTCTGTTCATTAATGTTGAACCTTCCTGTTGCTGGTCTCCTTCCCTGTTTCCAGTCCTCCCATTTTGGATCCCGCATGGTCCTGTTTGTTTCCAGATTTTGTTCATTTTGGTAAAAAAAAGCCTTTTCTTTCGCCACAGTGCTTGCCCTCAAATCCTTTGTCCCTCAAATCGTGACACACCCTTGTATATTATGGAAGAACCAACATGTGTTACATAGGAATAAGACTTTATTCAAGAGGGATCGGTTTGACAAAGGCATTATATTTATTCTGGACCTATTAGAGTCGTCATGGGGTTTCCTCCAGGTAAAAATATGCAGAGGTTTATTGGAGTTACCAAGTAGCCCATAGGTGTGAGTGTGTGGTATGTGAGTGGTGTGTGTGTGCCAGTGGTGTGAGTGAGTGGTGTGTGAGTGCCAGTGGTGTGTGTGAGTGTGAGTGGTGTGTGTGAGTGTGAGTGGTGTGTGTGAGTGTGAGTGGTGTGTGTGTGTGTGTGTGTGTGTGTGTGAGTGGTGTGTGAGTGAGTGTGTGTGGTGTGTGTGAGTGGTGTGTGTCTGAGTGGTGTGTGAGTGTGCCCTGTGATGGGTTGGCCCCCCATCCTGGGTTTGTCCCCACCTTTCACCCATAGGCTCTGTGAGAGGCTCCAGACACCCCAACCCTGAACAGGACAAGCAGTTTCAGACACTGGAATTGGATAATAACAGAAATCCATCTTAAAATCTTAAAATGAATAATACCCTCGCAACACCATGCTTGATAAATTTAAATGTGATATTTCTGTGAATTGTTCTTTTTGTAATCTGGAACCAGATACAATCACTCATTTATTTTGCATCTGTATGTATTCAAGGGAATTATGTATAGAAAGCTCTGTTAATACTTATGCCATATCATAAATTTTGTTTTATTGATATAACAGTATTGTTCCTGGCTTGGAATACTGGTTCTTCTTTAATTAATGTCATTAAGGTACAAACTCTTTTAGCAAAATTCCATATGCATAAATCAAAGATTATGTCAACCAGGCCCAACTTAAAGCTGTTCTACATTGATTTAAAATTTGTGTATGACCCATTATTAAGGTTGAAATCCAATAATAATGTTGTAAAGACATCTGTTCTTTGCAGGAAAATCATCAAGTATCTGGATTGATCTTGAGTAAAAACAGCAACCTTTATTTTCTTCCCTTTTACTGTTGACACTACGTAGTTCTTGTGTGTATAGTATTTGTTTTTCTTTATTGTAACTATGGTTAACATATGGTTACAAGTTATTCCTGTAAACCTGCATCATTTAGATCAGCTTCCAGGCATATCGCCATGGTGGTGAGAGTTTACTAAGTTTGACGGCATCCCGAGTAGAAGATCCTGGTGCTCCTAACGTTAGGCTTGCATGCTAAACCACAGGACAGTGTCCACACCCTAAAGTATGAGCTGGTAGTATCTAAAACAAAACAGATGATTTATGTATACCGAATTTAACTGAGACTGATAGCTGCAGCCTTTTAAACATGCTCCACAGTGTCTGACACACCCCACTACTGATCACACTCAGGGATGTTTACCAGGTCAAAATTCTTCAGAGATCCTCGGAAAAGATCAGTGGACTCCGAATGTACCGAAGCCAGCAATCTCGCACTGCTTTCATGCTGAGAATTATATAAGGCTGTTGCCTTTTAATGCGAGCACTTAGACTCCAGCTTCTGGATTTTTAAGTGTCTTGAAAGAAAGTGACATTACCCAATTAAAATAAAAGGGTCACAGTCACATTCATCTGCTCCTGCGGGGGGAAATAACAGTTCAAAAGGTTTGAATTTTGCCAAACAGCTAAACTATCATTCTCCGTAATTCACCATACACACAGTGTTCTATAGGACTGAATCACCGATCCAGCTTTTGGTTCACCATAAAATGCAAGCAGACCAGGTTAAAAACAGTAACCGTTAGGCAAGATGTCATACATGATTGTATTTCAAACTGCAATTTCTCCTTTGCTGGAGTGATTTGACAGCATGGTTTTAAAATCAATATTTGGATAATAGAACATTCAGCCACACAGGGAGCAATCTGAAGAAACCTGAACTCAATCAATAATATGCTAACCAGAACAATAATAAAGACTTGACTGTTTGTGCTGTATATATAAGATGTCAGAAAAATAGACAGAAAACAGATTTCCCTTCAATATACAGACTGAAAACAGTCATTGCATAAAAATAAAATGTATGATACATTACTTAAAATATGCTAAAAAAATACAAAGAAGTACCTTTGTGAATGCTCTGCTCTTTTAAAAAAAGCTACGTATTCTAGATACACCTAGACCTCTAACTGGCGCTCTTGTGCTGGAAGGTCATTCGCATAGAGAGCCGTGTTCTTCCCCTGCGCCGTCTCTTCCGGCGGATTCTCGCTGTCACTTTCTGCCTTTCGCTGTCTAACGTCAGCAAGCAGAAGAGAAAGCTGAAGGAGAGGTAAAGGGAAAGGTACAACAGGAACAAATAGCAAGCCCAGAGAAGCAGCATGTCATCCAGGGTGCGTGAAGGAGGAAGGGGGCAAAGGCTCATTGGATACCTGAAAGAGTATCAGCAAAACAATACTCCCAAGACTTTAAAAATTTACAGGTACTGTGTACCATCTATAAGGAGAAGAGTGCGGAACCACAATGCATCCCAATAAAATCCACAGCTGATAATAAAGGTTTTTATGACGCAGAAGGAATCCCAGCCCAGCATAAGGAATCCCAGCCCAGCATAAACTCTAGCACAGACTTTTCTCTAAACACAATAAAGTTATAATCCCTAATATTCTCAAAAGATTTTCCACAAGGACTATATCCAAAACTTCTCCTTTTCCTAGCCAGTCATCACTTGCTGTTGTTGCTACAATTTCCCACCATCCTCAGTGGCTCTCGGGTGCACATCTTTTGAGGGTTTCTTTCCAGGGTCCAAGGACATGAGAGGTGAGGTCTCCAGGCACTTTTCTGGTGTCTTGTAGTCCAGGACTTACGGTATGGTTGGAGGCCATGTTTAATTCCGCTTCCTAGGTATCACTTTTCAGAAGCACCTTACCGGCAGATTAGTAGGTTTGCAGCACAGCCCGTCATACACATCTGTCTCGAAAGCCGCCTCTGTGGGTGAATCTTTGGCCCTCTCTGGGATTCCCATTCCCACAGACAGACAGGCCAGTGCATACTAATGCTCCCCACCCATGTCACAAAAAGACAGCTGGGAGTCGAGCACTTGCAGCCCGAGGAGAAAGGTTCGGGGTTTTGCGCTCGCCAGTCAAGTGAAACCAACATGCAGCCAAGCTTCAACTGCTACATATCTTGGGCTGGACCAGAGACCCTCCACTCTCAGAGAGACGTTGTCATAGTGACTATTCATCAAGGGGGTTGTTATTTTCTCCTCTTTCATACAAGTTAAATGGGAAAAAAATGAAGGAAACCTCTAGCGAGCAGTGACCAGAAATAACATACCTAACAATTTTCCTTGCATACTCACAATGCATCTGTGTTTGTGTTTTCACGTAATGCAAATTTTAGGGGTGTTAAATGGAAAAATTTTGTTAATAAAAATCAATGAAACCACCTAAGATTAATAGGGTTTATTACAGTCTTGATCTCTGTATACAGAATCATGGTTAAAAAAATCTATACAAAGTAAAATACAGATTTTCTCCAAATAAATACAATATAATTAATTACAACAGCAATGATGTTAATAACTTGGTTTCTAAACCTACACAGTGATACACCTATTTTACAGTGAAACATTGTGACTGATATTCTATATAAAAAGTTTGAGATTTAATAAGGGTAGGCTATTTTAAACAATGATTATGCCATGTTTAGAGAGTGTGGTGGTTAAAGACATGGACATGAAGGTTTATAAGAGGGAGCTTGATGCTGTACAACTGAGCAAGGCTGCAAAGCTGTGCAATGTATGTTAAAACGTAGCAAAACATTGACCATACCAATGTACATTTTGAAATACTGGATACCGGACTTCATAGAAATATATGTAAATTTACTATTATTGTATAAAACCATCCAGCCATCCATGCATTTCCTATAACCGTGCATCCAATAAGGGGCAGTAGTACTGTATGGCACCTGAACAGCTAAAATTCCCTAAGCAGCTGCTGTCCATTAAACTGGGCTTTAGCGCCCTCTGTAGGCCACGATATGTATCTATGTTTGTGGAACCTAAAAATCACAAACGAAATTATGTACAGGAATAAATCTTAATTTGAGCTTGCCTAAGTAGAACAGGTATTCACTGGTAACTTTGTCTTGCTCAGAGATTGGTTGTTTGTGGGCCTTGTAGCTATAGTAACGAGTGGGCGTGGCATGACTAGGCTTGGCCTGGAAACAATGATTGAAACACAAGCAGAGTGACACCAAATCAGACAGAGAGCAACGGGGGGCTCTGGACTATGGTGCCACCCCCTGTGCTCCACTCTCACACGCGTTACAGGTACAGGAAAAAGCCAGCAGATGTGTCACAGGTGACCCAACGCTCCAGAAGAATTTGGACCAAAGGCCACTTGGTTTCAAACCACACTTGGACTGCAGCCTGATTCCACCTCGACCAGCACCATGGACGACCCCATACTGGATCAGATGACCAGGCTAAGACTGAGACTCATGGAGAGAGTGAGTGTGTCTCTGAGACAGAGGACAAGATGCATAGGGGACAGGATGTTAAGTCATATCTGTAAAAATAAGCAAAGCAAATAAAACGGATTCAATTGATTTTAAGAAAACTGTCCACTTTTTAGTTATAAAAAATGTAGATAAGTGTCCCAATATTGGTGTGGTTCTGGGCTACAGAGAAATATATATTTGACAATTTTGCCTGGGTTGCTACGGTTACAGAGCCTCTTTTTAAAAACAGATCCCTCGTAATTCTTTTTAACGCTTTGACATTTTCAGCCCTTAGTCCATGTTGTCTTTCACAGAAGCTCCAAAATGAAAGGAAGCATATTGATGGAAGAGCAGAGTCGGCCCTCTCCATGCGTAAGACAATGCAGAGTTTCAAACCTCTACGTCAACAATATTTGGAAGCATTTTTATTCATGTTTGGTCTCATAAATGCATTTTTTATATACTCTATAGTCCTTTTACAGCCACGCTATGTTATGTGTAAATTAAGTACCGTCAGTCAAACCTTTGTAAACAGCTTTTTTAGACGTATGTGTACATTCAATGTCCAGCAAACGTGGAAATATTCCAGCCCTCTGGTCGTAACTTTAGCTGGACAGAACTGACCTCATTGATCTGTGAGCCAATGCTGAGTCGCCTTTCATATTCCTCCTGAATTGGAATAGCTCTCGATGAATGTCAGGAAGTTTTTCTAAACATGGCTGAATGC
The DNA here is from genome assembly GCA_026779585.1 of Mormyrus proboscirostris. Classification (NCBI taxonomy): domain Eukaryota; kingdom Metazoa; phylum Chordata; class Actinopteri; order Osteoglossiformes; family Mormyridae; genus Mormyrus; species Mormyrus proboscirostris. The sequence continues at coordinate 988,068 of JAODKF010000112.1, forward strand.
AGAGATGAATGCAGACCATATTAAAATGCTTTGAAGCCTATCTGAATGCGAGCACTTTCTCGTTTTGGCACAGGGAGCTGTGACGATCAGGAACACGCACTGCACAGGGCATTAAAGAGAAAGAGGAACTTACTGCAGAGGATGAGGGTACTCTAACAAACACCGCAAGATGAAGTCACTCCAGGCGGAAGAGCTTTTGTTATTTTACACTCAATGTCTTTGTGGCACCTGAGTCACATGTCTGCAGAAGGAAAGGCTTCCCTGGCAGGCGTTGCTAAGCAACATGCCACAACAACATTATTGCATTCTTCCTTATTTTTTACGAGAATTAAACTTTGACTTGACAAAGAAAATACATGTATACAAAATACGTTAAGCAATCAAACAATTGAACAAAAGACACTGATTAGAAACAAGTCCTGTTTAGCTTCCGAACAATTTCAAGCATCATGTTTACTTTTCACGTGTCCCAGTATCTCGTGAATCAACCCCGACTGGCTGTCGAAACCTTGAACATGTGTCCTTGTGGGTTTTTCTCTGCGTGTGACTCTTCTTGTGTGCCTGTGCACGTGGCCGGCAGGAGGAGCACATGCCAGAAGACCTGCGTCGTCCCCACACCTGGGGGGGGACACGTGGGTGGTCCAGGCAGAATGCCCTGCCCCCCCTGCCGCCACACAGCCACGTGTGTCTCCCCCAGCCAGCCGCAGTCACACAACCACCCCCTGCTGCTCAGCTGCCCCGGGTCCTCCTGCAGGTAGCGAGCGACTGCCATGCTTATCAGGGAAGCGTGACCTTGTTTCGCTTTATTTATGGAAAACAACACAAATCGGAGTGAATTATTGATTCTTCTGAAAGCTATAGGTGCTAGAAAGTAGCAAAGCGCACACATTAAACATTACTCATTCAGAAAAATGAAAGATGTCATCCAAATCATTCATCACCTCCATAGATTATGAGTAACGAGTAATTAATGAGTTCTACCCACTATTTATGGTCTCTTTAACCACCTGCTGCTTCTACATCATACTGTGGCATTAATTACAGCATTCTGAAGATACCAGTAATGTCTGTAAATAACCTTTTAGGCTCCCTGGTCCGTCTTACAGATTCCACAGCAGCCGACAACCATAATTCAGCAGCTCCCACAACAGCAGCCTATCATCGCACAAGTGCCGCCCCCACTGCCATTTTCATCCAGCAAGTCGGGAAGCATCAAAGAAGGTAATTCTGGCTCTATACCCAGAGTAGCAACTTCTATAGCACTTCTATAGCACTTCTATAGCAGATGCACTCAAATTTCTACGCTGCCTTCTATTCATTCTGGACCTTCCCCTTTTTCACATATTTTTTTGCACCGATGCTCCAAACTGTATAATACTTATATTATAAATACCTATATTATGTTCTTCATATGCTGAATCCAAACTTTATGTGTTTTTTTCACATACTTGTCAGAGGTGATGGATGGCGTTCTGGGTGTACGAGCGATTCAAAAGTGCGCTGCCTCTTTCAGATATGATGGAGCTGATGCTCATGCAGAACGCACAGATGCACCAGATCATTATGCACAACATGATGCTGAAGGCCATCCCGCCTGGAGCCCTCCCACCCCCCGGGGGCGCTGGTCTAGCCGCCTCAGCTCGCCAGCACCTCACTCATCTGGGCCAGGTCAGTAAATCCTGTTTTCTTTGGGTAAACTGGGAACTGGTGTCTATTTAAAAAGCACAGTGATATAACTCTTTTCCCAATAAAGATATGTTTAGAACATTTTCTTTGTAAAGACAGCGACGTGCATTTTAGTAACGGTAACATTCATCACATCACAAAAGGAAAATGCCGTTTGGAAACCTGACGGACTTCGGAGAAGACAGAACATTCTGGATATATTCTGAGTATACGGTCACTAGTAGTCAATACTGACTTGATGATATTCAATAATAATCATCAGCTTCCTTGACTGCATTCGTAAATAATGCAGAGTTATACTGTAACCAGGTATTTGCTGGCTGAGAAATGAGCTTCAGACTGAGTTTACTTAAAAGCATTTGCTACATATTCATGAAATTTTCAGCTTCTTCAGCGTGGCTGGTAGTGTCTGAGTGCCTGCTGTGTCAGTAGATGATTTCTAAGCATTCAGGGAGTCAGTACCCATTTCTGACAAAGTTCTGCATTTCTTGGGAGAGGCAGGCTCTCTTTGTTAGATTGTAAACCACTGAATTACACAACGACTGCCCTTGGTAAGTTAGAAATGGTGACATTGTGTCCCAAATTCCCCATTACACAAATATATATAATAACTTGGGGTCCTCTGTCATTGTAAAGACAGAGAAGCCCAGAGGAGATTCAGTTCATCACCACCATCACTACAGCATTCCTGCAGTACCGTTACCTCCCATTGGCTGTCCCCTGGCACCTCCAGTGATGTCACAGGCAGGACAGGGAGGGACCTTTTATCCAACATTGCATCACATGACTGGCCCCATCATGCTGTCACCTCTAAATATGTAAGTCACTGCGGTACTGCTTGGAATATTTTTAACTATAACCCAAAGAGTAGTGTCAGGTTATTTGTTATGTGTTGGTTAGTTGGTGATTAGAGTTGATTTTTCCATTCAGACTACTGTCTTTGTACCTTAACACTACTTCGATATATAGGCCAACATCTCTTTTAGTCGCTAAAAAGCGGAACAGTAACTGCATATTATCTGACTGCTAAAATACACACACTTCACATACTGCAGAATGTTACATGTTTCTCCTTTTGTGCATTTCTTTTTAAGGGCAGGTGTACACAGTTTACATCACAAAGTCCCTCTGGGCCTTTGATGTAAAAAGTGAGGCGAAGACAACAGAAAAGAGACACCGAACACTCAGCAAATGTCACTCACATGTGTCTGGATCTGTGACTGTAGATGCAGACGTCCCACCTCTTCCGGAATTTCCCTGAATCTCCCGCAAATTGACAGCAGCTCCCTGACACCCGCAAACAATGCACAATGTCCCGGAAATCTGTCGTTCCGCTATTCGGCTGCAGGAAAATTATCCATGAAGGAGTTTTACCGCTGCAGCCCCATCCACCACAAGGCTTAGGCAGTGTCCGACTTATAATACTGTCTTACCGTCCAGATGTTATGCCGCAGCCTCAGCCTTTTTACAGTTTGATTTTATTCATAATCATTGAAAGTTATTTAAGTTAGTGATGGGAATAGAGGCTGTTTGCAGGGAGCTGCATCCTGGGGCTCTATTACATTCATACAGCCATCGTCCTTTATGCGTCTTCTCCTACGGAACGGGGGTTACTAGGTTTCTCTGCGAAATAATCATTAAAATAATAAAGGTGAAATTTTAAACTGATTCAGACTTAGCCCTCAATATAATTTCATTTCTTGTATGTGGAGCAGGTTTAGCGGCACTAAATTATTCATTTTGCCCCCCCCCCCTCAAACATACTGCTTTTAATTTACTCTCTGCATGAAAGTTGTCTTGCACTGAATACCACAGACACGGGAAAAGGTGACGATCGACTTAGCGGCTCAAGACAAGGGGTATATTAAAGAAATAGAACATACTGGGGAAAACGATGAAAACCAAAAAGCCCACAAGGGGGCAAAAAAGGGAAAACTACAGAAATAACTTGGAAACTAAACTAACACAATCAGGGAAACAGAACTAACCAGAACAAAACTACAAGATACCAAAAGGAAATAAATTCAGGGGAAAAGAAAACACCAGGCACATAATGTGCGCAGGCACATAGTTTCCAGAGGACGCTTTTTAGGGCGTACTTCTCAATGGAGCCAATGGCGATAATTTACAGGTGAAAAGAAAAGTTACAATGGAAACCGGTTGTAGTGATCAACTGCTAATATGGATCAAAAAGCTAAGGACAGAAGCTTTTTAAATAATTCGCTTTTAATAATCAAGTAGCCCGCTTATAGTGTTCATTTAGGATCTTTTTAAACATGACAACATATGGGAAAAATTACAACTATAGTATTTTTTTTACTTTACTTTGACTGCCCTACTTTGCCTTGCTGTAGCTCAACTACTGTAGCCCATCTGCTACATGAGGCTAATGCCGCGTGCTCAGAAAACATGGCGGGAAAAGGAAAGTCATTTTCTCTACAATACATTCTATACATTTTCTACAATAAGCTATATTATATGCACTTTCGTTATGACCCTGAATAATATCATTTGTTGTTTTGCAGTAAGATTTTCTATTAGACGTGCGTTTCTTTGTTTGAAATTGCATTTGGCTTTCTTGGTCACTGTACCGCCTCTCCTCCCCCTCTAACATGTTTACATTTCACTGTTGCTGGGCGCAGTGCGCAGGTGTGAATGTGTTTGTAAGACAACAATAATACCACTTTGGAAGAATATTGTTTCTACATACTCCAAACCTAATCCCATTACGCCAATCATTTACATCATCATTAACAATAAAAAACCCATAACTTGTTATGTTTAACCCAAAATACTGGTGGAGTAACAGACTCATGTTCTTCGTGCCGTAAACGTTTAATACACTATACAGTCGCCCCTCGCCACTTCGCGCTTCCACTTTCGTGGCTTCACTCTATCACGGTTTTTTGTATATTCATTAAAAAGTTGATTGAGACAGTGAAAATGATACATCGCTACGCATCGGAAGCATCTTTGCTCTTCGTAATTAAATGTATAATAATAATATGATATTTGTAACACCTAATATGTCTTATTTTCTCTTATTTTGTCTAATATATTGGGTAATACGAGTGTAATTGTCATAAGAACATAAGAAATTTACAAACGAGAGGAGGCCATTCGGCCCATCAAGCTCGTTTGGGGAGAACTTAACTAATAGCGCAGAGTTGTTAAAATCTTATCTAGCTCTGATTTAAAGGAACCCAGTGTTTTAACTTCCACTAGACTAGCAGGAAGACTATTCCATAATCTAACTACACGCTGTGTAAAGAAGTGCTTCCTCAAATTTGTTTTAAAGTGTTCTCCCGCTAATTTCCACTTATGGCCACAAGTTGTAGTATTTAAACTAATATTAAAATAGCCATTTGACTGAACAGCATCCAGACCTGTTAGAATCTTATATACCTGGATCATGTCCCCCCCATAGTCTGCTAGAGGCTAAACAGTTTCAGCTCAGCTAACCTCTCCTCATGACCTGCCTGTACAGTATGATCCTCTTGTGTGCCACGCCTCCTTATTAACCACGTGTGCAACCCCGATTGTGACCAGCTGTTTTCTGTCAGCTTAATATTCGATTTATAAATAAAGAATTTTACTTTGCGGAAATTCACTTATCGCGGTAGAGTCTGGAACTGATTAACCGCGATAAACGAGGGCTAACTTTATAGCCAAAAGTATTGGGACACCTGTCTTTACACATACATGAACTATAATGACATTCCCATTCCTAATACATAGGATTTAATATGGAGTTGACCCACCCTTTGCAGGTATAACAGCTTCAACTCTTCTGGGAAGGCTGTCCTCAAGGTTTAGGAGTGTATTTATGGGAATTTTTGACCATTCTTCCAGGAGTGCATTTGTGAGGTCAGGCAGTGATATTGGACAAGAAGGCCTTGCTCACAGTCTCTGCCCTAATTCATCCTAAAGGTGTTTGATCGGATTGAGGTCAGGGTTCTGTGCAGACCAGTCAAGTTCCTCCACACCAGACTCGGTCATGCATGTCCTTATGGACCTTGCTTTGTACACTGGTGCGCAGTTATATTGGAACAGGAAGAGGCCATCCCCAAACTGTTACTACAAAGTTGGGAGCATGAAATTGTCCAAAATGGCTTTGAGTGCTGCACCATTAAGAGTTGCTTTCACTGGAACTACGTGGCCAAGCCCAACCCCTGAAAAACAACCCACACCATAATCCCCCCTCCAGCAAACCTTACACTTGGCACAATGCAGTTAGGCAAGTACTGTTCTCCTGGCCACCGGCAAACCCAGACTCGTCCATCGGACTGCCAGACAGAGCAACGTGATTCGTCACTCCAGAAAGCACGTCTCTGCTCTACAGTGCAGTGGCAGTGTGCTTTACACCCAGTGTGCTTTATCTGATGCTTTGCATTGCATTTGGTGATGTAAGGCTTGGATGCAGCTGCTGGGCCATGAAGTTCTCTACACACTGGTCTTGAGCTAATCTGAAGGCCACACGAAGCTTGGAGGCCTATAAATATTGACTCTGCAGAAAGTTGGCGACTTCTTCACACTGTGTGCCTCAGCATGCGTTGTCCCCGCTCTGTGATTTTAAGTGACCTACCACTTTGTGGCTGAGTTACTGTTGTTCCCAATTTGTTATAACACCACTAACAGTTGACTGTGGAATATTTAGTAGAGAGGAAATTTCACGAATGGACGTATTGCACAGGTGGCATCATATCATGGTACCATGCTTGAATTCACTGAGCTGCTGAGAGCGACCCATTCTTGATGATTGTAGAAGCAGTCTGAATGCCTAGGTGCATGATTTTATACACATGTACCTATGGAAGTGATTGGAACACCTGAATTTAATTATTTAGAGGGGTGTCCCAGTACTTTTGGCAATATAATGTACATTCAAAATAAAGTTTCTTTAAAATGTACTTTTGAAAAATATACAAAAAAATACACCAAGTTGTACTTGCAAATAAGTATATTTCAGTTCGAGTATGATTAAGTACACTAAAGCATATTTACAATTAATGTTTTTTTTTTTTAAATACAGTGAACCCTTAACTCAATTCAATCGGGAGGGCTGGTCGTAACTCAAGTTGGTCACTTATGGATGCCTCTCGAGCATCTTGGTTCTTTGTTTATAACCGCACAAGGGGATACACATTTTGGCCTTGACCGGCATTCTCAAGACTTTGGTCAAAACTAAAATTTTGGTTGTATCCCAAGTTGTTTGTATGTCAGGCCAGTCGTAACTTGAGGGTCCACTATATACAAAACATACCACACTGTACTTGCAAACAAATGTACTAATTAGTTCAAGTATGCTTAAGCACACTAAACAACATTTTCAACCATAATGTATTGTTTTAAAATATGCAAAAGTACTTTTAAAATGCGTTTAAAGTTCTTGAAAGGTTCCCTAATAGTTTCTCGTGATTGGTTTCATTAATGTGTGTAACTTTGTGTTCTGTGAACGTATTTCAAGTTTGATTTTATAAACGTTATTTTAACACGTTCCCATGACATTCCGTTTGTGTTATTGTTATTGTGCAACAACAGACCTACGGCGGCTGTACGGAGGCCGCGCGGCTCATTTGCATACGTGACGTAAGCCCTCGAGCTCTGGTGTCGTCGTCCGTCACTTTTTCGGCACGTCAGTCGCGAAGCTTCTCTGTCGGAACGTCACACAGAGCTGGCCCTGACATACCAACCAGCGCCTCTTTTCTCCTGGCTGTCTGGGATGTACGAATGGATAGTTGACGGCATATCGTCGCTGTTTGTGCCGCGTACTGGGCAGAAGTCCGCCGGCTGGCCTAGGAACGGCAGCTCGCAGCTGTCGGCGGCGGACACTCCTGACTCCAGACGCCCGGGGAAGCACATAAGACCGGCTAAGCGAAACTACCAGAGGTCGGTGTGCCGCCGCCTTCGTTGAAACGCTACTGTGTAGTTAGCTAACGTTGTTGACAGTTGTGATGTTTGCTTCTGAACTTCGCTGGCTGTTTCATATATTCACCCGTCTATGAAAAGTTACGAAATATCTATACTTTAATGGGGGATTGATGAAAGCATTTATTGCGCGTTTACGTTTAGGCTCTTTGGTTTGCTTACTGTCCAGGCGACGTTACATTTTTATTCATTTGCCATCTTTTTTTATTTGCAGTGTGCACTCAGCTGATGCCAGAACCGAGTATGGCGAGATAAAAAGGGCGAGACGAGGTATTCAGAAAGCTTGTCTCTGTTTAATAACCTGGCTAATTCAGTGTTCAGTTGTAGTTCTGCCACTTTTAACAGCACGTTGGGTAGGGGAAATACTACGTACGGTGTGGCGTGTAGGCACTCTTGTGGAATGTTGGTATATCTGTTAGTTTAATTCATGAAGGAACTACGTTGCATGCCTAGTTTTTAAATTACGTATTGATCCATTTGGTTGGTAAACGGGATTTCAGTCTGGTGGGAGGGAAATCGCATTGGAAGTTTTTTTATTCTGCGAAAGAGAGATGGGATGTGGATTGCGATTGCATTAAGCTGTCCTTTCTGTCTTGCTTCAGATGTAGTGGTCAGCATTGTGAAGAAGACCATCTCAGGAGTTGCTGGACTTCTGCGGTTGCAAAACCCATTTATGATTCACCGTGAGAACACTACTGCCTATGCTGGAGACCAGGCATGTTTGGTTGACTGACTTTCTTCTGTTTGTTCTGCGTGTATTCACGGATAAGTCAGTATATCCGAGGTTATTTTCTTGTGGTTCATGCCTTTTTGAATGAGAATTCCCAAGCAGGGTTGTGGGCACTAAGGTTTTCTGTAAGATTAGAAAAGTGTGATTGTCATCCTAAGACTGGGACTTTCTATCAGACTTCTTTTTACTGGTTTTCTTATTTTGTTATGAGAAAATCGTTGCGTCAACATATTATTTAGGGAAAGTCTTTTGGCAAAATCCATGTGAAATGCAAGATTTCATATTTTGCAGGTTCCTCCTGATGAGCCTTTGGGAGTCGATGAAGTCCAAGGCCACAGTGTGGGCACGTGGATAAGCTATATGGAGATTGATATGGGTAAAGAATATGTCAGTGCCTCGTGTGATTTGATCAGCCGTTGCTTATATTATTCTAGCATAAATAAACATTATGGCTTTAAATTGCTGTATTTTTCCACAGAGAAACCCAGTGAAGTGGGATACAGTGGCCTCCCTCCATCTTTGATCAAGAAACACAAGTAAGATTTTACAAGTGTGCTGAACCATTTTGGTACTACTAATACTTTAGTATGAATTTGTACACTTAATTTTTTTTCTATCTTAAGATTATAACATCTCTTCCTACAGTGGGACTGAACTACTTTCAGAGAGGATCAAAGACAAGGACTGTCAGCGGTCTCTTCAGCTCCTGCCCCCCCGGCTGGTCCACAGCAGCATGACATCATCAAACTTGAATGTTCCTGCCACTGTCCCCCAAAGCCGTAACCACAGGCCTTGTCTTGCTGTAGAGCAGGTGGGGTTGGGTGTGTGTTATTGTGTCTGAAATGGCAACTTTTGTGCTTTTATTTTTATATATATAACGATCTTAAAAGGCTTTTTTAAAATTGTTTTCCACTTTCTCAGTGATAAAGTCACACTGGGAAAACCATTAATGGAAGTATTTGTTTAAATGTGTCTTTCCATGTAATCTTTCTTTATTTTCTTTCCAGGCTTTGAGAGTAAGTGGCAAAGAGCACTACAGACGTCTTGTGGAGAACTACACACACTCCTTTGCAAGAATGGGACCACCTGTGTGAGTATAGGCTAATGCAGTGTTTTGCTGCATAATTCCTACAGTACCCAAGTGTGCATGCTCGTTTAAGTTTTTATGTTGGAGCAGCATTGTGCAATGCACCATAGAACAGGCAGTTAGTGTCTTTTACTGAGACATTAATGAATTTGCTGTCTCCAGTTGTTTTCATAATTTTGTTTGGCCTTCAGAAAACCCTCATCAAAAGAGACTCACAAACCAGCCGTTTTCAGCAAGACCTGTGACACCATTCCATCCAGGCCTGGCCCAGTGAGAGGTAAATTAAGCCACGATACAGCTTTAATGCCGGCTAACAGAAATGGCTGTATTAGTTATCTACATTAAACAGGTCATTTTACCATTGTTCAGTAATAAAGATTGCAAAATCTCAAAACGGAAGGCAAATTGACATTTTTTTTCTTTACTTACAGTGAACACTAATATATCAGTATGGAGAGATGCCCACCCCACAAGAACAAATAATGCGTAATTCACTTTTTCTTCATTTGGACTCCATGGATGCATCATTTTCTCTTCAGTGTGTAAGTTGCTCACAAAAGTTTTTGTGCTTCCAGAAAGGAAAATGGGCTCACAGAACCCCAGCCCATGAAAGAGATGGTAAGGATTCCATAGGAGTCTCTATACAGGTTTTGTTTGCCAAGATACATATCCAGTATTATTGTCACGTGGTGTTTTTTTTTTTCTCTACTGCCTGTTTTTTTTTGTTCCCCACCGCAGAGCAAAGGCAGCCACATGCTAGTCCGTTTGCAAGCTGAAGATACAATACTCAGGCAACGTGAGAAGCCGTTCGGCGCTCCGTCCGTGCTCACAACAGCGAAAAAGCAGGAAGCGGTAAGCACTCCCCGGTCCACACAAGCTGTGCCTGCAGGCTGGCGTGAAGGCCGATTCTCAGGGAGCTTGGCATCATGGACTAATAACTATGAAAGCGGACATGTGGATTCTAGTACCACAAAGAACATTTGGTATTCAACATATTTCACGTTTAATGTTGTTCAAGTAGCAAAATAAGGTTTTATTATGGTGTTATTCTGCATACTCTGGCTTCATGTGTTGCTAGTCATGGAAATGGATGCATAAGGGATTTGTAGAAGCTGCAGTACATTAACCTCAAAGAAGTGCCAGCCAATATCCATTTAGTGAAGATAATTCACCCAGATGGCTGAATTTAGAATGTTTGTCCTGCCAATTGATCCCCCGATGAAGCTGATGGCAGATCATTTCCAACTACTGTAAAATAACTTGTACTGCAGCAATGTGCATGCATTAGTCTCAGATCAGTTTTATTGTTTAATTTCTGCTGCTATCTTCTTATCAGTCATGAGGTAATGGATAAAAAAAAAGGTCTCATAACTGGTATGTGCCAAATCGGAAAATGGTTTGCCTAACTACCGCCCACGTCACTAACTGGCTCAGCTGTAACCTGCAGACCAGTGCATGTGAAATCACTTCATTACCTCACCTATGCAGGATGGCAAAAAGTGTCTTAGCTAATGGTGGCATAGTCCATGAAAGGTTTGCCAGTTGGCTGTGGGTTTCAAAAAACGATTTCTGTTTTTTTTTTTTTTCCTTCGCAAGTCATTCAGAACTGTAAGTGTTTTTCCCGTTCACACACATTGCATCGTGGTGTAAAGGACGGCCACCTGCACTGTTTGCGCAGTAACTCAGACTAAAGTTCAGTGTTTATTTTAAAAGCTTCAGATTCATGAATCGTTGTATTGTGTATTGTACATTTGAATAAACAGATGATCTAGGTTTGCCTCTAGATGGTAAAATTAGATTTTTTTGCCGATACTGACAACCTGAAGTAACCCATAACTAATTCTTTTGTTGAATAAATCAGTTTAATCTTGTGTCATGGTGCTGAGGTTGTTGGTGAGGCAAAAAGAATGGGGGTGGACTGGCGCATCATGGCGGCTCAAAACAACCAGCGCTGTGCTCACATTGTGATTCCAGCAGAAAAATTAGACTAATTACCAATTACCAATATATCTGCAGAACACATTGACAATTTGGATACTGTTCTTTCCTAATAATATCGCTTATAGGTAGCTCATCCTCAGCTGCATGTTCTAATCAGTTTAACTATTTCACTTCTATGAGCTTTAAAAATTATCAGCATGTATCTTATTAAAATTAAAATTTTGGTCAAGGTGTTGGTGTATGTGGGTATTGTTTCACACTGCGGTGTTTCTTGTCAGAAGAAGCCGGTGGATATGGACCTGTCCGATGAGGTTGCGACTCGGCTGAACATAGTAGAGTCTGCAGCTCCCACTTGTTCGGCCATCAAGGCTACGCAGGCAGCTTGCAGCAGCTGTAGTGGGCAGGAGGAGTTCCCTAGGCTGACCAAGGTGTGTGTTTTGGGGTCTTCAGACAATCCAGCTCTCTAATGCATTACCTGCTGTTGCAGTGAACTGTCAGACATTAATCTATACCTGTGTTCCAAACAGGAATTTCAATGGCTTCAGAAATTTAAGTGATTTAATTATGCAGCTCTGTCTTACTAACCAGGAAATGCAACAGGACGTAAGCAGGGCTCTGGAGCAGCGGGACCCCAATTTGGTTCTTAGCAGTGCATTTAAACTCAGAATCACTCAGAGGGACCTGGCCACTCTGCAGGAAGGCAGTTGGCTTAATGATGAGGTAAAGTGTCTGTCTGTCTCTCTCTCACTCTCATTTTAATCTTTGGTTAATTAGAATGAAGTTAAATACTGTAATACCTTGATCATTGGAACTGTATTTCCCAAAGAGATGCTGTCTTGCTCAGATGCAGATTGCTCCAAAACTGGTTTCTTGTGGTTGATCAGGAATTAATACATCTTTTATGACCTTGTTTCTGATTTTGAAGTTATTGTTCGTATTTACCTGGCTTTTAATATTTCCTACGGTTTTCATGAATATGAAAACTTGCCCCAGGAATTCGGTTTTATTGGTCTTTGTGACGTGGTAGAATTACTGTAACTTGGTACACTGCAGTATTTTGCAATCTTAGCAACAAAATTGTCATTACACTGCGTTCCAAATTATTATGCAAGTCATGTGTTCTTTGCTGCATGAGATGGTGCATTATCATGCATGAAAATGATCTTGCTGCGGAATGCACGGTTCGTCTTTTTGAACCATGGCAAGAAGTGCACTTTGAGAAACTCCACATACTTTATGGATGTCATTTTTACCCCGTCAGCGATCCAAAAGGGGCCGACAAGCTCTCTCCCCATGATTCCAGCCCAAAACATTACTCTACCTCCTCCTTGTTGGCGCCGTAGCCTTGTTTACATGGGGTGGCCATCAACCAGCCATCCACCACTCCATCCATCTGGACCATCGAGGGTTGCACGGCACTCATCGGTGA
>JAODKF010000112.1:1000968-1022208 GCA_026779585.1 Mormyrus proboscirostris
AGTTTTGCCTTTAATTGGACACACCTGCCAAACTAATTAGCACAGGTGTCTGCAATTGCTTTCAGTGATATAAAGAGTCCCGACACACATCACCATCCATGAGTTCAACTGACAGACAAACAAAAATTCTTACCTTATCACTCCTGAACACTTTTTGCATAATAATTTGGAACGCAGTGTAGATATCTCGAATATGTCCTGACAATTGTAATATGGCCTCTTCAGTCTCAGCATGTAGTGTAGTGTACATTAATACCCAACATTGAACCATTATGGTTGTTTTTTTCCATGTAATGTTTGTTAATGTTAAGGTATGTTATGGTAAAGTATGCTTCCATGCTGCTTATAAATGTAAGACACACTTAATGTTCTATGTATGCATTATAAAGGTAATATGAAAGTACAGTTAACCTGAAGCCTAGCAAAAAATACAGCTAGCCATTTCATACATCCTAATTATGTGTTTCTTCTCTGTAACTATAAATCTGTATATTACTTAATGTTTGTTCTTAATGTCCACTACCTTGCTGGTACGCTTAAAGAATGAATGTTGTTTCAGAAGGTTATGCTTTTCGCAAAATCTACTGCGACCTTTGGTGTCATTCCTCAAGTTATATCCTGCTTTGAACTAAACTGAATATATTTCTTCCAGATAATCAACTTCTACATGAACCTGTTGATGTGCCGCAATGAGCAGGAAAATTGTAGGAAAGTATATGCCTTCAACACGTTCTTCTATCCAAAACTACATGGAGGGGGTCATGCTGCAGTGCGTCGGTGGACCAAGGCTGTGGACCTCTTCCAGTATGAGGTCATCGTCGTGCCATTGCACCTGGGAGTCCACTGGTCTCTTGCCGTGAGTGAATGTCGTTGTTAAATGAGGAAAAATGTTCATAGCGCCGTTACAAATTGAGAGAAGTCATTGTCTGTTTTGGGTCTCTGTCTGCAACATCTAGGTGATGGACCTCAAAGCAAAGTCTGTGAAGTATTATGACTCTATGGGCCAGAGGCATGATGACATCTGCAACCTTTTGCTGTAAGTGTAAAATGTTTTTGGTGAAACGGGTGATGAGTTAAACATGGACTCAGTTTGCTGCCCTGTTGCTTTGCTCAGTAATCAGTGGGTCTGGTTTTCTTCCTCAGACTTTATTTGAAGGAGGAGTGTAAAACCAGGAAGAACAAAGACCTTGACGTCTCCAAATGGGTGGTAGCCAGCTTAAAAGCTAAGGTTAGTGTGGTGCTTTGACGTGAGGAAGGTGATTGCCTTTGTTTTGGCTCTTTGCTGATTGTCTTCTGTGGTGCTCACATGTTCCTATTTTGTCTGCAGGAGATTCCTCAGCAGAACAATGGTAGTGACTGTGGAGTCTTTGCCTGTAAATATGCTGATTATATCGCTCAGGGCAGGCCTTTAACTTTTACCCAGGTATTATTCTGCGCTCCATTTTAATGTTTATTCAGCACCTTTGTTTTGGTAAATGCGCTTTTTTTTTCCTTCCGACTTGAGTTAATCTCTTTTAAATGTCCTTCAGAGTCACATGCCATACTTCCGAAGGAAGATGATCTGGGAGATCCTGAACAAGAGGCTGTTGTGAAGAGCTGTCTCCATGGAAACTGCCTCTGGCTAAGTGTCAGTTGTGACACCGTTTAAAGTGACCAAAGCTCACCAGACTGGCTGCTTGCTTAGTGTCCTCTTTAAAATTGCACATGAACTTTGTGAACATTTGGCAGTTCATAAGCTATCGTTTATTTTGGGAGGTTACGTTTGTTGCAAGTTTTAACAAATTTAGCCACCATTATACATTTTGGGTTCATCAGGAGGTGACAGGAATCTTGCAAAGATGGATAAAACAAATGAAGCCTATGATTTTCTACACTCTCCTACATTGGACATTGGGATTCTATGCCCTTGTCGACCAACAGCTTGAAGTCTTTGCACAGTTTTAGTTTTCCCCCCATCAAAGTCCCCAAAATGTGAAACGAGTTAATGACATTGTGCTGTATAATGGTACCTGACATACTAGGACGAATGCACTCAACAGCGCTGGAAATTTGGAAACACTTTTGGTTAAGCCGTTAGGCAGTGGAAATGAATCTGTGTGCTTTGTCCCATTCTTGGGTTAATGTGCCTTAACTTAACTGCACGTAGATATCCAGATGTACTTCATGTATATAGTTTATTTTTCAGTACTGTGTGGTTGTAGTTATTACCCTGAAAACACTTTTTGTATTTGTCTCAATGTGGATATAGATGCCTCCTGATTCTGTTAGTCTGAACAGACCTGTGTGTTCAGTCTGCCCTTTTTGGCCTTTGCCACGGCTGCATGTCAGTAGGGCTCAGCATTCGCCATCATCTCTCTGGAGCTCTTGATTATGTGCAGCTAACATCAGTCAACAATTGACAATTGATCTTTCTTTAGAAGCAGTAAATTATTTATTTTAGATTTTTTTAATATTGTGTTTTCCATTTAATTTTCTTTCACCTAACAGTGAGCAGTTCAGCCTGCCGTTATGTTGTCAGCAGCCTATGGATGTGTGCAAGAATATCATTAAACTAAGTTATTTTTATACAAAAACATTCATACTTTGTTACATAAATTTTGCATTTGTTCACCTCTGCTGTAATTTGATTTGACTGAGAAATTGCAATAAATGCCACGAAGCAATCAGCAGTTGAATTCTGGGGGGATTTCTATCTGGATGGCAATTTCTGAATTTCTTTTTGTTCTTAATGATACTTTTCATCTTTAGTTAAATTTTTTATTTGTTATTGGGAGTTCAAATTTCACATACAATTTGTACAGTTGAGTCAGGCAAAAACAAACATTTGAAATTTATGAGACTCATCCATCATATAGTATATTTATACTGCACAAATTAATTATAAATGTTTAGGTCTTGATTGGGTAGAGGAATGGCTAGTCCTTCAGTTAAATGGCACAGGTCCAGACCTCCAGCGGGCTGGAGTCAGAGTGCGTTTAGCAGTGTAAAGGCATGACTGAGTACCTTTCATTTTTCATAATTATGGCTCCAGCAGGAGTATTCAGCACTACGTTAAATGCAACTATGCAGAGAGAGAGGAAAAAAAAAGGAAAGGGCTTTGCACAATAATCACATGTTGATGGTCTCCTGAGCAGGAAAGAGGGATTTGTTAATCCGCAGTAAGCCATATGCTAAAAGAGAACCAAAAAGAGTTAGAAGCACAAGGGGATTGTTCTCTGCAGTAGGCAAATTGTGCTTGGCCTTGCTTAAAGGTTGATGGAAAGATTGTACGGATTGTAGTCTGCACACGTTGGTACCCAACAGTTCAGCCTCCAAAATAGATATGTCTGCTTCACGAGCAGTTGTGCCTCTTAGCATAAATTGACTTTAAAAGCTATAGTAAAACTGATGGCACTTCTTATCCTGGCCAGAACTCCTAGGCTTGTGTAAGGTGATTATCAGCTCTCCAGCCAAAACACCAAATTCAACAATTTGGCAACTGCAGCGTGGTATGTTATAAATAAGGATTGTAATCACTTGAAATGTCATCTTGAACATAACAGTTGATTGAATGAATGAAAGTTATATTTATATAGCACTTTTTCAAACACCCAAAGTGCATTACAGAACCAATGGGGAGCCACTTTGACTACCACCACTGTGTAACACCCACCTGCATGATGCAACAGCAGCCATTCTGCATCAATACACTCACCACACAGTAGCTAAGGTGGTTAATGGGGCTAGATATAATTCAGTTAGATATAGGGGATAAATAGGAGGCCAGATCTGAGATGACCACGGGGGATAGCTTTAGCCCAGGCATTTGTGTACCACTCTTTCAAACATCAGAGTCTGGACCTCGGTTTTACATCTCATATGAAGGATGACACCCTTTTTACACCACAGTGTCCCCATCACTAAACTGGGGCATTGGGATCCACAATGGCCACAGCATGGGCTAACCTGTTGGCCATTTCCACACCTCTTCCAGCAGCAACCCTTTTATAGCTGGTCTCCCATCCAAGTACTCTCAAGATCCAAAGCTGGTTAGCTTCAGGTGGATTAACCTTTCTGAACTGTAGGTGGTACAGCTGCTGGATTAGTATTATTGATATAATAAAAAAGAAATGGTTGTAGACGTATTATATTTTTTCGTTGTACTTCGTCTTTCCACTTCTATTCCGCTCTTTTCCCCCTGTAATTAGTGGATTATTTCGTTTCCAAAAAAGGGTATCAGATTTATTCAAATATAACATTCAAAAGCTATGTTTAGTTACATTTGTTGCACTTCTCATTCATGTCACGTGTAAATGAAAATGCGTTTTCATTTGTTAAAGCTAAACCCTTTCTTTACCATGGAGTCAATGCAGGCTGTACTAATTGAATTGGATATAGTGAATATCGCACTCGTATATTTGCTTTTGCTGATAATGTTTCAGAGGTGATGCATCATCTACAAGCATTTTCATATGCCGTACTGAACAATTAAGAGGTGCAAGATATAACAACACCGTACAAACAGCACGGAGGACCGCCCCAATTCGCTGTATCCGGCTAATGTATACACGTCATTTCCGTCTCCGTTTGCCGCCAGTGGGAGGGAAAAAAGGCGAGGAGACGCGTTTAGCTCAGCTCGTCTGCTTTTGTTTTACTAGGTAATTAAGAAATTAACGGCAACCGAAGACATGAGCGACAACGAGAAGGATTTTGTCGAACGAGTACGTAAGGCGAAATATTTATCTGCCCTTAAGCACTATATTTATGGAGGATGTCTGTGAGGAATGTGACCAGTGCGTGAGATTTTTTTTTCCTTTGGCCGTCGTCTTTTCGGCTGCCATGTCGGTCTCGTTCAACAGCAGCGTTTCCGAAGCGGAGCCGCTTTGCTAAAAGACCGTTTGTTTGGGTGACGTTTGCGTCTCAGATTTGTATTGGTAGCTTGCGGCAAATAGTGAGGACATGATACTTATCGATGTGTATGCCTATGTTTTTGTTCCACTTTCAGCAAGCCGCTTTGCAGAAGCGATCACGTTTTCTGCCTCATGTCGGTAATGAAAGAAAGCTAACTGTTAGCATTGCGGGGGCTAAACTAGTGGCATCATTTTTTCCTTAAATCGTGCAAGTCAAACCTTTTTGAGTATCATATGTGACGAGCAGATCGAGCTATAAATGGTTGGTTATCTGTTTTGGGTCATAATTATAGCCTATGATTTAAGTGATATAAATGAACTAGCTGAAGGACCATGTAAGTGACGACAATCAAAAGGTGTATAAGCCGAAGTTACAAACAAGCAGTAGGTAGGACCGGTAAGGTATGACCCATTGTAACTTTGCTACAGTCCCGATGGCTTCATATGTAACATCCTTCTACGTCTAGATTGCGTAGGTGGCTGCAAATGTAAACATTCTTAAATAATGTTGCATCTTGAAGTCTTCGGCATACTTATGCGGTTTTGAGGTGGAGGTTTGCGAGCGGGAGCAAGGGATCTTTGTAATGGCCACCGTGGAGTCCTTCAGCGAGGTACTGCACTACCATGCTGAGTGCCACCGCCTCTGCCGGATCTTCTGGGTTATTAATGATCCGATGGATTCCCAGTGTATTCAGCAATTGGTGCTTTCTTTGAAGCCGCTCGGATTTAAGGCTTGATACTCGTAATCTGCTGTTTCAGCTAAAATCACTCTCACTGGTCCGGTATAACTCTACAAACAGCTGCATCGATGCATGAACACCATTTAGGTCGGTTTGCTTTGCTTTTCATATAGGCGGCGCCCACAAATACCTTAGGCATTCCTCTAATTCCCCCCCCCCACCCCGTTAACGCTGTTAGGTTACTGTAACGCCATCTGGAAGCTTGCACACCAGAAAGTCCTGACAATCCAACATAGATAAAGGCCTGTACTTTGCTTCATGGCCACTCCATCCTCAGTCGATCTTTCACAGATCTCAGATATTCCCTTTCAACTTTCCTTAACTGACTATAGAAGTGCTTGGGTCCAGCATGGGACATCATACTAGGGCATCGGTCGGTATGTTTAAACACTATTTTGGCGTGACACAAATGGTTCACATTTAGATGCAAGACTTCACCACCCTTCAAAGTTTGACATAAAACCTCTAGTTTATTGTAGTGTTGTATTGGATTTGCATAATATCACATCTGCCAATTTTCTACAGTTCTACTTTTTAATTCAGGGATGTACAGGGGTTTTAGGACAACTGCCTCTTGTTTTGTTTTCTGACTGTAGTTTTTATATATTCTTCATCCTTTTCTTTTTTTGTTAAGGTTAAGGTTGGAAGAAGGAAAATGCGGAAGAAGTCAAATGTCAAGTTTAATAAGAATAATTTGGAGCTCAGATGTGTGAAGCTGAATTTTAAGAATGCATGCTAATTGAGGAGCACAGAAGTCTCCACATGTAGAGTGTATTGGCAGTTTGAGATGGGGGAAGAGGAAAGAAGTCAGAAATTTGAAACTGAAGAAAGAAGAAGAGATGTGTTATGAAGTTATGAAGTTATGAAGTTAAGATCAGAAGTAATCGGGGATAAGATCACTGCGCTAAGTAACTACTAGTCTGTTTATGTCATAGTATGATTTCCATTCATAAGCGTGCATGCATTTTTCTGTATTGTCCAGATTTTTTATGGAGGATTGCTCTGTACTAAGAGTGGTTGACTGAATCCCACTTGTAAATTAATCTACATTTTTAAATTGAACTTTTTTTTTCTACATAGATTCTCATGGTGTTTTTTTGAAGAGATAATCTTTTTACCCAGAGTATATCTTCTTTAATTACATATATTTTTTGATTTGAAAAACCACATGTACTTGGTTGGTTTTTATATTAGCTGTTTGGGATAAACCTGAATCAGATGAACAGCGATGTGTTGCAGTAGTTTTACTTTGCACTAAGCTAGCCTTGCTCGATGCAGTCTCTTCCCGCCATGATGACCTGACTGTGATTGATCTAGGAATCTCGCTCGGCTTCTCGGAGTGCGAGTCCACGCGGGTCGGCTAAGTCGGCCAGTCGGTCTCCTGCCCAGTCTCCGGCGCCATCCAAAGAGGGCTCCCATCACTCCAGGTCCAAGTCCCGTTCCCGTTCCAGGTCCAAATCCAGGTGCGTGCCCCCCTCTTTTTTTTTGTGCTTAGTTTACCTTGATGTGGATTAATGTATGTTTGGGATGTTGCTGTTTCGGAATTGCTCAAAAGATTTGGGTATCTGATCTCGATGCACACATAGCTAAGCACAGGGCTTAACGCCTAAAAATGGGGGCATTTGCTGTCTTATTAGTTAATTGGACTGCCTCAGGTGAGCCCCTCCAGACATGGGGGGGGTAATTATTTCCTGGCTACTTACAGTGATCACTTACAGGAACACTGTCTTAATCTCTCAGCCATGCCGAAATGGGGGGAGGTGTGTTCTTCATCTTGGGAATGAGCACGGTACTCGCCTGCCATGCACCAGTGAAATGGTCAGCTTGATAAGTGGATGAAGTTCTGGATCTGCTTGAATTTGCATGTGTGATATTAATAGAGCGTGACAGTTCTCAGGTCTGTGGCGTATACTCGCCCTCTCTATAGTGAGATCTCGTTCTCTCCCCTCTGCCGCAGGTCCCGCTCTTACCGGAGCTCCCGCAGACACTATACGCACTCCCGGTCCCGCTCGCGCTCCCGGCGGCACCGCTCAAGGAGCCGCTCCCGCAGCGGCGACTACCGCCGGCGTCGTAGCCACAGCCGCTCGCCCATGTCCAACCGCCGGAGGCACATTGGCAACAGGGTAGGGGCCCGTCGCCTTGGGTGTGAGTTCTGCAGTGGGGTTCTCTGGTTAAGAGTGGGAGTTGCACTCTGCTCAGTGTTACTGGGGAGCAAAGTATGGCGGCTGTTCTCTTTGGGTCATCTTTGGTTATTTTATTATTTATAATATTTAGTATAGATATACTGTTGAAGTTTAACTCCCAATTTCTGGTTTTCACCAGAGGATGAGTTTGAATTGAAAAATACATGACGGATGCATTCGAGTTTACCGCCTGTCAGTTGATGCACTCCTCCTGTGTTATGGGAAACTTTGAGTCCAGGGGGAAATGTTTCATCTATTTCTCTCAGGCTGTTTCATATCTATGCAAAGTTATGGTTGTGCGGTGCCTTTGAATAATTTTTTTCCCTCCTGTATTCTTGGTGTGGGTTTCTGTGGCGTCTGACCTGATGCTTAACACTGTAGGAACGGGGACCAACTGGCACGCAAAACTTCTGTTTGCACGTATACAAAAATGTCACTGTTAACGCTGTAATTCTGATTCCGAATTCACAGGGGGCCGTGGCTGGGAGCTTAGGCTTGGCCGCGAGCCGTGAACTTTGAGAGGCGAAGCTGGTCTTCGCCCTGATGTTTTCAGGAAGTACAGGAGTACAGGTCAAAGTGGCTTGTCCCCGTTAGTGAGCAGCATCAGAGTGCAGCTCTGGGTTAATGAGGGCTGATGACATCAGGGTCTAGCTTTGGTAATGGAAACGTCGCTTAGCTTTTACTGCGCTGCTGGCTTTATTGGCGTTGCGCATTAACAGCAGCATGATGCATAATATTATGTAACAAGTGAGGGGAGTTTGTCTTTATGTTGTGAGATGTAAAGTACTCAGATCTTGCCTACAAACCCAGAAGGCAACTGCCTAGATTTTATTAATACTTTTTTTTAAAAAATTTATTGCAAATATTAATACATGCAGAGTGGTGTAGAAACCAAATCCTTAATCTCATTTGCTGTTGCAAGAAAATGGTGGCATTGCACTGACCAAATGTCTAACAATCTGTTGTTTGTTCTATAGCCGTGGTTACAAAACAAGCATTAATGTATGATTATTCTGCTGGGCTGTGTTGCGAACCTGAAGTCTTGGTTGGAATAATTTCCCACACCTGTCCCTAGTACTTTATCTGCTCTGGATTTTTTTTATTTTTTTTTATTTTAAAAGCCTCTTTGCTGAGCAGCCAGTCAGTGCTGTCAGAATGACTAAAAACACATTATTAGTATCTGCAGTGATGGACTTGTTTGTTGTGAACAGGGTGTTTAGACTGTGCTGACTTGCACTGAGCAAACACCCCCTTGTGGATGAAAAGGCTGTTAGTGTGCAGGGTGACCTAAGAGTGCCCGTGGTTTTGTCAGCGTGATGGATTTGTGGGGTCAAATGTTCGACTGCGCTCTCCCTATGATGCGGCTGTTTTTTCTTTGAATGGCGCACGAGGTAGAAGCAGCCGATTTTTGATCTGTAGGAGGTAGTCTGTAAGCATTTGGCGCTTTCCTGTTCCGCCCTATGATTCTGTCCATGCTGAAAGACTTAGGTCATGTTCTGCTCTGTCTTCAGGCCAATCCGGACCCGAACTGCTGCTTGGGTGTGTTTGGTCTCAGCCTTTACACCACCGAGCGCGACCTGAGGGAGGTGTTCTCCAAGTACGGCCCCCTGTCCAGCGTCAGCATCGTTTATGATCAGCAGTCTCGCCGTTCCAGGGGCTTTGCTTTCGTTTACTTTGAAAACAAGGATGACTCCAAAGAGGTAAGAGCTCAGCTGGAAGGGTGTCCAGGAATTGTCGTCTGCTGAGGGCATGATGAGATGAGCAGGCTATGAGGACTACAACCTGGAGCTAAAATGTGCTTCTAAAACGTTTTAGTGACTTGGTCATTTAATTAAAAAAAAAAACGCCTAATTTGTTACTGTCAGCATTCTGAATGTTTTGTTTACAAACAGTGTGGTTGTCTGTTCAGGATACAGGGCAAGTTTCCCTGATTCATGCTTGTCTGTCTGGTGTTGTTCCCCAGGCAATCTCAAAATAGCTCTCAGTAGAAGTACTTCCTGCTTCTCTAGCTCACTGATTATAATGTTGTCTCTTTCCATGGCTGGCGAACATTTTCAAGACCCAAGTCCCCATAGGCTTGGGATCACTTTGTGCAACCTGGCGTTCCCTTGCCACATACGTTTCTTGTTTTGCGAGGCTGATTCACGAGGCTGCTGTTCAGCTGATGGTTTCTGTGTACCATTAGGCCAAGGAGCGTGCGAACGGAATGGAGCTGGATGGCCGTCGGATCCGAGTCGACTACTCCATTACGAAGAGGCCTCACACCCCAACCCCTGGGATCTACATGGGACGGCCAACCTAGTGAGTGATCCCAGACTCTGAAATGGCGCTTCTGCAGCACGCAGGATTCTTGGACCATTGACCTCTTCTGTCACCCCCTGCCCTGCTTTGACACGGTTGTGCTCTCTGTAGTGGTGGGGCCGGAGGTGGACCCAGCTTCCGTCGTTCTTCACGCGATTACTATGACAGAGGGTACGACCGGGGCTATGATCGCTACGACGACCGAGACTACTACAGGTCATACAGGTATGTGCGCATGACCCATCCTAGCCAGTTGTGTGCCGAATCTGAATCGTCCTGTAGGCAGCGTGAGGCTTTAATGACTTTTTACTTGGGGCTGTACCATTTAATTTTTGTAGCATTTCGTGCCTTTTTAATTTTAGGCGGGCTTTGCTGCTCAGCTGTTGTGGTACTGGGGGGGGGGTTTATCTGCTTAAACATGCCTGTTCATATCATTTAGTGAGCAGAGACCTGAACCTTGGACTCTTTTCAGACGCAGGTCCCCATCGCCATACTACAGTCGTGGGGCATACAGGTCCCGGTCCAGGTCGCGCTCCTACTCGCCTCGTAAGTACCACCATATGCTGGTGCCGACTGAGAATTGAGATGTCGAGGTTGTGCTGGTGAAATGTTGACTGGGTGGACGTCTCTGGGTGTCGCGGCCCTCATCGCTTTCTTTCTTTCCACAGGTCATTACTGAAGAGTTCACATCACGAGCAGCCCTTGTGTTTGTGCGGACAGCGGTCGCAGACGTTTGGTTTGGGAAGGGGGGGCTATATGTTTTGTCATAGTCTGTTTGTCCCTATCAGAAATTCTGCTTGCCACTGGTACCCCAAATTGTAGATGAGATTGTGTGTGTGTTTTTTTTTTTTTTTAGTTTTTTTTTTTTTTCCTTTGTGCATTTTGAACGTCGACTGCTTCCCTGCTTTTTTTTTTTTCTCATTTATTTGTAGATGTACACAAACCAGGTTTGTATATAGGAAGTGGTTCATTTGGGCTGGGGTACATTTCCACAGCTCTGATTCTGTACTGTGTGTTTTTAATTCGGCAGTATTCAAGCAATAAACTGCCTGTTCACACAATGCCTCGTCCTTGATCGGTCTCTCCACCCCCCACCCCCGGCTTGCCCGTCATTTTGGTGAACGCTGTGTGGTGTACGTTTTTGTTATGGCTTGCCTGCGCAGTTCACAAGGCAGTTTTCTTTTGTGCACACTGGGGATATACTTGCTGGGAGATTCTAAATCCACAGTATTCTCTCCTCAATGAAAGAGATCATTTTAATAGCTAAGGGTTTGTCCCAAGCAGCCATGTTGGATCATTATTTTGTTGCCCTGGCTCAACTAGGACCTGAAGCTGAAAAGTGCCATCATCTTGACTGAAGCCTGATGTATGCAGCCTATTGAGCAGAGGCAACTGTCACGGCCACCATTTTGAAATGTTGAGTCCCATCAAAATCCTGCTCTGCTGTAAGCCCAGGATGTAAGAATCAGCTAGGTGAGGAAGTCTTCCAACCATAAAAGGCAACTCTGTTGTGTGGGAATACGCACACCCTGCGTGTTCTGTTTTCTGAAAGTGAAAGAAACGGAGAAAACCCTTTGGCGACAGAGCGCTCAATGCGCACGATATATGTAGACGGTAGAATCAAATGTTATGAGCATAAAATGATAAATTAAACGTTTTTTAATTTCTGTGTAACTGTGCTGAGGGGAGGGGGTGTATCCTTCCCTCCCGAAGATGTTTACAATTTAGTTGTCAACTTTTTTTTATTGTCGTAAGCTTTCAGTTTTTTTTGAAATACTGATGCAATTGTAAAAGCACATGCATCGGCACGTGGCGCCACCAAGTTACTAAATGACAACTCACTTTTTTAGATTTTACTTTTTATTCTTTCGGGCTAAAAGACTTAGTTTCACAAGGTAGTAAAGTCACCAAAAATGGTTCGCAATTCATGGATTCGGCAGCGCACGGCAATTTCAATTGTTTGCCGCGTGGATGCCTGTTGGGTGGGGCCGTTTTTATGTCTCCTAATCTGCGCCACCGCACTAAAACATGGATAAAATGGTTTATGAAAAGAGCCACTGACGTAGCACTATGAAAGTTTTTGTCCCCTTCTTACTCGTCTCACAAACGATATTACAAAATGCAACATTGCCAAGGCATTATCACATACAAGTCAAAAGATTATCACTCAGCTTTGATTTAAAACGGTGTCACAGCTCCTGAGCAACAGCAGGTGTCGCACTTTTTTAGTTTTCACTTCAGCACAGTTCGTTCCTTTTATACTGCAATCTATTTTCAAATATGCTCTGGAGATACGAGGTTCCGAGAGTTCACTGTGGATATCAGGATATTCCCTATTTTTTTTTATTCCGCCCTGCTAAAATATAATTACTACAGATTGGTAATGTGCATGACAGTAATTACATAATTTTTTATAAGGTTTGTGTATCACCCCTTTTGTAAGATTTGTTTACAATTCAAGTCTCACAGAAACACAACTTAATTGACAAAATTAAACTTAATAAAAAAATGATACTTTCGGTAATATTCTTTCTCTTCTGTGCGGCACATCACAATGGGAAGATGTTCATAACACAAGTGAAAAATGTTTACAACCCACGAAACCAAAAATATCGAGATTTTACGATTTCACTCTATTTAGTTGGCAAGTATCCCTCGGCACCAAAACGTTATTGTTGAAAACACACAGGTAATGTCTACCGCATTCTGAAGCTAAGCAGATCGTGGCGAAAGAAGGCCACATATATTTGACAATATTTGGTTTTTAAATTTTCAATCATTTTTTCCAATCTATTTAATCTTCCACTTTTACATTTAATGTAATGCTGATTTGATAAATTATGTGGCATTATTTTAAGGTTCTTTATTTTAAATATTTTATGTACAAATTACATTGTATCTTACTTACATAATGTCCCGTAAACATATGACCAGCTCTACATTTCTTAATTCAAATAAATTATTGTTCAATATTTGAAAATTGTCAGTTGAATACAAGGTTCTTGAACAAACACATTTTGTTCAAAATGTGAGCGAGCGGTGAGATTTTAAAAGTGGAAACTGATATGCTGTGTGACGACTATTCTGAACATGGCGTTGTTAAAACTGTTTGTTGGAGATTTGTGTAAGGAGCAAGGGCAGGTCTAAGTAAAGGTCCATGAAGCACTGTTTCATACCTATTTTAGATTTCATATGGTATTGTGTTTTATGATTTTATGTCCGCTGAAAACGTAGACAATAACACGTTTGTCAGCGGTGCAGGGTTTTCAAAACATATTACCCTATCTACGTACGCAATAGTAAATTTGGGCTTTCGTCGAGAAATTTAGTTTTTTCGACGTACAAGGTCGCAGCTACACTTTAACAATTTATATAATTTAGTTAATTCAGTTTACCTAGAAATCTCCCCGAGAAAATAAATGCCTTCAGTCTGTAAAGTTTACACATTGCATCGGTAAGTGTAGATCAGACGAGAATAACAAGGTCTGTCATATGAACTGTAATGTGACGGCAAATTAAACCTGGTTTCACTACCATGTTTAAAGCAGGGCTTCGTAAAACCCCGTCACGACAACGATCACTTCCTGTAATGGTCGCGTCGAGGGCAACGCGGTTGACAATGTCCGACGGCTGGTTAGTGCCTAACAAAGGAATTCGCAGTGTAGGCCCACGATACGTGTTTTTGCATTACGCTGGTGGTTTTGCGGAACATGATATTCAGCAGCATCATCTTTCTTCCTTGAGAAATAGAAGTATGCGCGAACTGTTTACTTTAAGCGCTGCTTGAAATTAAATTTTTATATTTATCGTGCAGGTAGACGCACAACTGCTGGCGAATCGCTTACGCAGTAACTTCGATTAAGGACAGTATTGTATGCCTGGGTGTAACCCCTCGATAATATATGTATGTAGGATTTTCTTAGAATAATGCAACGTCTTTAACCTAAACAATTGCGTTACGTGCCATTTGCTGCGCCGTCGACGTTAAAAGCTTACTTTTTTGTTTTATAAGAAAATAAATCGCATATATACATAAATGCAGTCTGTAATTTCGAAAATTTAATTTAGAGCAAATAGATGGACAAATTTTGGTGTTAGGCAGTTCCCATGTTTAACATGATCAGATCCCAGTCCATTTTGTTACACACTCTAAATGGATTCTTCGCAAGCGTTGAAGTTCCTCCTGCCGCTTGCCAGGTCTACTGCCATGTGTGGGGGCGTGTTCCCGCCCCCCTTTCGGGTAAATTCGGCCGTATTCGGCTTCTGGGAGTGGATGTCCGAAGACTCAGTCATACGGGAAATCCAACCTCTTTACCCTTCAATCAATCCAGCCTTCCAAACTACTGAGAAAGCGCAAAGCGAGATAGACGCAGCGATAACAAACTAGAGGCCATCGCCTGTGTAGCGCGACCCCGGTGCGTGTTTGTCGTTTTTGGGTCCCGCTGTATCAATTGCTAAAATGAAACGCCTGCGCTTTCTTACACGAGTACGAGATTCAGGTTGTCATTCACGAGTACCTGCAATCGTTGAGTAAAATAAATTTTGGATTAAAGGCTATAATTCCACGCCCCCCTTCCAACCCCCCTCCCTCAACAAATGACCTGCTTCTATGTAGGCAATATTGAAAGCACGTCTTTCGTGGGAGGGGAGCGAGGTGTCATTATGGTTTGTTTTCATTTACCAAATATTATGACCACCGTGCGCTTTAACGCAGCTTACCAATAACACAACACTACTGGTACTATTTAAGGGGGTTGAATGAACGACCTCGCTGACTCCGACAACCCCCCCCTCTCTTTGATTAATTTACCCGGAGGGTGATCTTGGTGCCACTTGGCACCTACACGCCAGTTCGTTCGGAGCACAGATGCTGTCGTGCACAGCACATCCAGGCTACAAACAAAATTTCTGATATTTTAAAGGCAGATTTTATTTAGAGGCGGTGCTTGCTGGCTTCAGGGTAGCGTCGTAACGACACTTTTTTTCTACCCCAGTCAAAAGTGTTTGACCAGGAGCAGAGTTGGAACCGGGGGTGGACTGGACTTGGGGGGTGATAACTGCTTTTTGCAGGGTTTTTCCTCTTTTATTTTTTTCTTTTATTTTGTATTTTTTTCCTATTTCGTCCTCTAGATTTTTCTTCCCGTCATATTTCATATCGGGATTCCCTTTTGGATCATGAACAAACTATACATCGGGAATCTGAGCCCTTCGGTCACCGTTGAGGACTTGAAGCAGCTCTTTGGTGAAAGAAAGCTTCCCTTAGCCGACCAGGTTCTGCTAAAATCCGGCTATGCCTTCGTTGATTTCCCCGACCAAAACTGGGCCATTAAAGCCATCGAGACTTTGTCAGGTAAGTGTACTGTACACTTCAGAGATCACTCAGTCTTGGTACGTAGCACATGGTATCAAAAGATGAAATCATCAAAACAATTCTTTGAAAAGGAAATTCAAGTAACAGTGTGGAGATCTTCGCAGGATTTCGCTTGGGACGCCGTGCGCGCAGTGTTACATCAGTGCCCGAGTTGAGATAGTAACTCCCATACGGTCATCTAAAATGGAGCAAATTAAAGATCACATCCACTCACCAGAATACTCCTTGGTAATACAACAGACAAGAACAGCGCATGCAATGCATATAACGGTCAAAACCCGGAGGTATAATGCTATTTGTATCTGCTGAAAGGTCTACTTCGCAATCACCCGTAGACATTTATGGGATGGTCTGATGCCCGGGTAGACATAATTATTTTTCAGTTATTTTTTGTTTTGATTTTATTGAAAAGAGCCGACGAAAGTAACCGTAAAGAATGTGTCAAATCCATGTTCCTAAGATGCCCGGGTAGGTTTTTACGAGGTGTCCTGAGGGTAGGTGATGGGGGTCCGGAGGAAAGTGCTGATAAACAGGTAGCTGGGGGAACGAGGTGAGACTCCAGTTCCTAGCTGCGCCAGGCCACTTCAACTCAATCGCAGCGTAAAGAGAAAATGCAGTTTACCCTCTCGCACGCTGATCAATTAAAGCCCAGCCTTATCAACAGGCGGGGAAGCCGTACCTCCGAGATAAATAAAAGCATATCCTTTTTAGGAAGTCTTACCTTAGGTCTTCCTCGCAATATTTAGTGTTAAAATAATACTGTCCCCTCAGCTCGCTAAGTGGTTTGTGGGAGTGGAGAGCATGGCTGCCTCTTCATCATTGTGAGTTTTTAAATATGAGCTCATCAAGCTCCTTTGGCGCCGATTTTCTAAAGTGTAATTAATAAAAGAAATAACATAAACGTGTCCATTAATTGAGGACAATCCATTGTTCTTCCATGACAATTAAAAACCCGGAAACTCTCGTTTATGGTTATTTTTAAATTTTAAAATGTTCCAGAAAATCTCTTTAAATTGTCCAGTGTTCTTAACAGATTGATTAAAACGTGTCAATAGAAATGTAAATAATAATTTTAAAATATCATACAGGCACGTCGTTTTATAGCGTTCCCACGCTGAGTTGTAATATTGATGTTCTTGGCTAGGTAATCACATATTTATTTTTCCTCTTCCCAGGAAAAGTTGAATTACACGGCAAGGTGATTGAGGTAGACTACTCTGTTCCGAAAAAACAAAGGTAAATCTTGTATTTCGTTTAAATATCTATATCATGTCACTCTACGTATGCCCAAAAACTCAATGGCGATGGAAGACAGGGGGCACCCTGTTGTGATGGGCACGTTTTTGTGGTTTTGTGAATAATGCTATCATTTTAAAACAGCAACGTGTGGTGTACAAAGCACAGTTTTCTCACCGTTATTTATCTACAATGTCGAAAAATGTCGCTATTAAAACAGACTTGACTGTGTTTAACGTTCTACATGTTTATGTACGTTTATGCTGTGGTAAACAATTACATTTTAGAATTAGTCCAAACTAAAACAAATACTTCCTGTTTTAACGTCTCGTGCATGTTTCCATAACTGTTACTGTTATTTTACTAATGGAGAATATGTTTTGGAATACAAAGGGAGTGTGACTCGTTTGTTCCAAGTTACTTCCTTATTTTTTGTGTGTTTGTGGTGCAAGAAACTAAGATTTCTACGCCAAGAGCTCATTAATATGTCTCTTTAATTTGTGAGATCTAATGATTACTCATGACGAATACATCTACAATAATAAAGCACACTGTAACGTGTTTCACTTAGTTTAGAGTGCAGGCTATATTGGTATACGTATAGAAATTTGATTCCGCTACAATCACAATGACCTTCCTTTATAAACTGTTTTTACCCTCTATTTCCCATATTATTATTTTTAGATAGCTTTTCCAACGATTGTAGGCCCTTTGCGTGAGAATGCCTCATTTATAGTTCTGCATTAACTAGGTTAACAGACAAGAAAATGCATTAACCGTTAGACTAGCTTGCGAAACACAAATACGTGTATGCCCGAATGATTAAGAGTTACGATGTAAGAAATGTAAAGAATTGAAATACGAGATGTTTACCATATTAGTGGCTTTGCTGATAAAGGATTATGGGATTGCA
The DNA here is from genome assembly GCA_026779585.1 of Mormyrus proboscirostris. NCBI lineage: Eukaryota > Metazoa > Chordata > Actinopteri > Osteoglossiformes > Mormyridae > Mormyrus > Mormyrus proboscirostris. The sequence continues at coordinate 1,018,602 of JAODKF010000112.1, forward strand.
CTGCAGAATAGGCGTTGTTCAGGCTGTCTGTTGACGGTAAAATAGTAGATGGTTGAAAATATATAGAAGTGTTTAAATACGATTTTAATTCCCACCGTGAATATCCACATTGTTTCCAAGTATAAGCATTGCAGTTATTTTGTACATTACAAAAAGGCGGGTACACGGGGAAAGAAGGATATCCGCTTTAAGCTTAAGATTGCGTGACCCCACGGTGAAAATGCTGGGCCTGCGAGCACGTGACCGCCGCTGTATAGTCTACATGTGTTCCAGCCACGTTCGAATAGTACAAGGGGAGGGTCGGCGGTCCGGGGGCTCCACGTCGCCCAATTCCGTCAACTAGCCACGCTTCCGCAATCTATAATGTCACATAAAGAAATACCGAGCGTTTAATGGGAACGCTGAGAGAGCGCTGCAAAACTAGGCCTTATCCACACGACCCTTTAAAATGAAACCAAATGGCGGAATACTAAACAGGAAAGCATTCTGCATTAATGCGAAACTAGCAGCCAACAAAGATTTTTGGGATATTGCTATTATAAAACATTCGATTCCCGATTAACAGTGATTGTTTGGTTGTATATATTCGGTGTATCGTAATGCTTTTTGAAATGGGCAGAGCCCAGATTTCATATAAAGCATGGCAACCGTAGTAGTACAGTCGCCCCCTGACATGGAGACGGACCTCCGCAGTAAGCATGCAGAAAGTGTGCGTGGGGCTCTCTCATTGGTGATGCACGGTCCATACAGCTGAAGGAGGTGGTCTAGATTGCGTTTGGAACAAGGAAGCTGTCGTATGTACATTCACTGGCGTGCATGGAATTCCGTTTCATATACCTCCCAAAAAATTCAAGTTACAATGGCAACGGGCGCGAAAAAGCAAAGGAGTCGCCTGGCAATTGGCAATTTTGATGATTGACAAAAAAAAAAAAAAGAATTCCAAAAAGTTAACTGAATAAAATTGATTACACATTTTTTTTTTGTCGAGCAAAAGCAGCACATAACGAATTCCTTTAGAAATATTTTTAAATTCAGCGTCACGACGTTTAAAGAGTGGACGCGTGTTAAATTTCCAAGATTACTGTTCGGTTAAAAAAACATGGGCGGTTATTAATTAGCAGGACATTGCGTCATGATCGTAACAATAATGATCAGTGAACGTTTTTGTGATAGCAGCAGTTTTTGTGATAATTTAGATATTTTAAGATATACTTAAAGCATTAATCTGTTTTGTAAAATACCGTATGATATAAAATATTTAATATAATTATGTGAAATTAATTTCTGTATTTATATATACAGGTATATAGGTGTTGTGTGCAGTCCATTGACATTTATTTGTGTACCCTGATTAGGTAAATCTGCTTGTGTAATTACATCTTTTAGGTAGTCTGCAGTTTGCTACAAACTGTGGTAATTTTTCCATCTTTCTTTCACAGTAACTTTCCTGAAAAGATTTCTGCATTGTCCTGAACTATGTTTGCAGTTAAACATGTTTTAAACCAGTCATCTGTAATCCATTTAAGTTCAGGGGATGAAGCTTTTAAAGGACAGTTATAAAGTGTCTGCAAAATCACAGGTAGTCAGTTAAATTGTGCAGTTGTAGTGCCCTGGATACTTTTTAAAATTGGCTGTTTACTTTTTATAATGAAATTGGGAGTGTTCCTTTTGAATGCTGAGGTGTTTTACACAAATTTATTTTGTTTGGTTAAACATAATTTATAGATTTAAGCCAGGTATTCTGAAATGTTTGGGTGTCCACATTTATTAATCTGCCTGTAAATGCACTTGCATCTTAAGACACTATAGTGGAAGATGTAGAAAAGACTTCACTTTTTCTTTTGGTTTTATGAGTAATATTTATATATATATATTTGTTTTTATGGATTCTTAGTATATTTTTTGAGTTGGAGGAATTATCAAAATGTTTGTTTGCTACCTTTTTGGAAGATTCCATAATGTTTCACCCTGAAGGTAAAATATTTTCCCCTGTTTAGAAACATATTAGAGTTTTAGCTTCTTGTGAACAAAATGTTCTTAGAATCAGCCGAGAAACACCACTAATTCTGCAATTCAGGTTATTTCTGTTATGTGCTCCTCTAGTGAAGATATTTCAGATTTGAGTACGGCAGTGGCCAGATTGCACATATGGAATAATTTGAAATTTAAAATAAATTGCATAATGTTAGCTGCAGTGTTGTAAATGAGTTTTAAAATATTGTATAAAAATGTTACTGCTAATAATCATAATCATTCCTTAAAGAAGGAAGATACGATGGAGTACTGTAGTGTTGTTGTCATATTTTTTTAATAATTATTGCTTCTGTTAAAGTCACTTTGTGTGTGACACTGTAATTATAACAGTTGTGTTTGCTTTGCATGATTTATTAGGCAAAATAACATGTATGTTGTCCTGTGGTAATTAGGTGGATTTTAATAACACACCTCTCATATAAATTAGCAACGTGACCTACCCAGTATGCCTTGTGTGTCTCGAGGTGCTATTTGCACACACACAAAGGATTAAGTTTAATAAAAGTTTGGAAACATGACGCAGAATGTAGACATAGGTGCAGTTTATAGCTTTGAAAAAGTTGCACTGCATATGTACTTAATGTGTGATGTCCCTTAAAAAAAATTGTTTTATAAAGTGTTTAGTCTTATTCTGAACAAAACATGCTTTGTTATTAAAACTGCAACCATGATGCACTTTGGTTTTAATGTTTTGCTGCTTCGGAAAACAACCTCTTCTGGTGTGTTTGGATCTGTAGCTTTACTTCTCAACTTGGATCGTTTGAGGAGATGGGGGTGGGGGGGGGGGTTGCAGATAAGCGGAACTGTGTTGTGGTCCTGTGTCTTCATGATGCTGTCCTGAGTGTTTACAACAGGGGGGTCTGAGTCAGAAAATAATGACTAGCTAGATTTAGCGCTGAATGAAGCACTTTCAAGACTGGAGTAAAGACTAGAATAGAAAAGACTAATGGAGTGAAGTATCTCGAGGGTGGTGGTTGGTTTGGTGGAGGTACATTCCTGCAAAACGTCAGAAATGCTGGGGTTTTTCCTGTTTTTAAATCTCTGTGCGTTTAATTGTAGTTTTCATTGTTACCTTTTCATTTTGTTATGTGTGTGACTGTGATGGGAGTCTAACAGGAGTGAAATCATGTAAAGTTGCCCATTAGGGTTTTTGGAAAAGGAGATGTTTTCTGTTGCATATAGTGCATTGCATGTCAGAAAAGTATCTGTAGAAATGCAAAATAAATTTGTTAAACAGGAGAGATTTTTGCAAAAGCTGGTGAATTAGCCTTAAAAGGTCCTAAGGAAGGTTCTTTAGTTTATTTTTAACTCCTGTGATAGTCATGATATGCCTGTTAATTGTGAGCTTATTACTGCCTCAGATGTGGTTTATTTTTACAATTTTCTCAGATAAAAATTGTTGCATATTATCTTTTTGTGGTCGTTTTTAAATTCTGAGACTGTTAATAGTGACATTTGGTGAAAGAACTGACACTGGATTAGTTGGGGGGGGGGTCCGACGATATTTAGACAGTGTTCCTGGTGGTCTGCTTATGCATATATATTTGTTATTTTCTTTCGTTGGTATTAACGT
>JAODKF010000112.1:1054867-1084550 GCA_026779585.1 Mormyrus proboscirostris
GTTGGGTGGGTTGTGGTGTGGGGAGAGGGCCAGGTGCGGGAATGCAGCTGGGTGGGATGTGGTGCCGGGAGACGGCCAGGTGCGGGAATGCAGCTGGGTGGGATGTGGTGTGGGGAGATGGCCAGGTGCGGGAATGCAGCTGTGAGCATTCCATGTGCTGCAGGTCCAAGTTTGGCGCAGTTTAGTCCATCGCTACTGGCAGCAGAGCTGGCATGGGCTCAGGTACTGCAGCTGGTCACATGGTACCAGAACCATTACTGTATGACTGACAGCAACGCCAACCCACAGAGGGTTAGCGCAGGCAGGAGGCCACATCCTCTGACCAGCAATAAACCTCAAATCCACTCAAACAAAAAGCTTTTACTAATAATGACGGAATATTGCCTGTTCTGGCGGGGGGCGGGGGGGCTGGAAAGCCGGGAAGATTATTAAGGCACTTCATCACTGGCCTTCAGAACAATCGGGAAAACATGGGCCACTACTGGAAAGTCACGGGGAACCACAGCAAATATCCAACACAGGAAGTGTCCAGATATAGGAAGCAAACACACACGACAAGTCAGCACACATGGTCTTACACACCGGCCCAGAACCTAACTGTGCAAAGGCCAACAGACTGAAAACTACAGACGCAGGACCTATTGCACAAGATGTGTCTGCTCTCGACATCCTCATACATTCTAAAGAAAGCAGTATTGCAGCACTTAAACTGGGGGGCCAAACGTTGACCATGTGAGGGATTTAACACCACACATAAAAATACTCTTTAAAAAAAGCATGAATCCTGACAGTGCTTTCAGTACACAGACAGAGACTGGGAATCACTGTGGCTGAATCTGGATTTAGACTGTGTAACTGACCCCCCCCCCCCCACCAAACCGCACACACACACACACACACACACATATCACAGAATTCATCCCCTTCATGCACAGTGACTCTCCTTCGGTATACAACAGCTCTAGTGCATCTTCGCTCTGTGAGAAGCAGGACCTTAATCAAGCACGACGCGTACGGCATCCACCAAGGGTATAACAGCATGTCCCCCGCTGGGACTCAACGCCTCAGGCCCATTCCAGCCTTGCAGTCACCACAGCTCTTCTTAATCCCTCATCTCCATGGCCCCCCAGGGACACGACCCTCCCCCTCCTGAGAATGGGACGCAGCCAGCACACCCCCATCAGAAAGCAGTGTGCGAATACCTCCCCACCACTGACCAATAAAAAGATGATAAAATTAACAAGTCAGGACAAAAACACGAATCCACTCCCCCTCGCAGCTGGTCGTGAAATGCCAGCAGTCTACATGCACGCATCTTTGGGCCTGAATGCTCCGGGAAGGATGCAGCACTGTAGTTGGCCCTGTGCCATGAGCGACCGCTAGAAACACGCCGGTCACTCGCTCTTCTGGCGGGGGCCCGTGCCATTGCGTTCAATGCCCTCCAGTGCCAGGCGGTGGGGGCCCCAGCGGCGGAGCAGTGTGCCCGGGAGCAGGGCCACACAGGCCAGGGCGAGCAGCTGCAGTGCCGTGGCCCAGGTGAAGATGTGGTCCAGGGAGGAGATCTCTGAGAGGATAGAACCAGTACGTACACAGATGAAGTTGTAGGGGAGAAGACCTGTGGGGGGGCAGGAGGGGGGTATAAGGTGAGGGACTCTACACAGGACCAAAAGGCTGCTTCAGAGCGTATGGACCAAGACATCAAGTCAGTGCAGTGCTTACACTGCCCTCTGCTGGCTGGAGGGCATAAGAAACCAGATCCAGAAGAAAACTGGGATTGATCTCTGACCAAAGACATCGATATTCACTAAAACACATTCAAAATCAAAACATAGGACCAGGGGGCTGTATCAGGAAGCAGGATTTCTTCCGTTACAGGATAACTTGTCAGATTTAAGGTACGTCAGTTTAAATGCACTTTATCTTTGTTCACTTACGCTTTGCCCAGACTACAGTCAGAAGTTTTTCCACACACTGAGATTTTCTACATTTGCATGTTACTCACTTAACATTTACTAAAAATACACTCAATGTTCTTTGCTAAAATTAACTTGCAGTATGTTCACCATTCGAGTATCTTTATTAGCAAAAAAATGCCATACCTTCGATGCATCAAAGTAATCTGTTATAACAGCAGAGAAAATTCAAGGCATTCTTTTGGGGACATTCAATCCTGCTCCGTTCCATGGGACGAATCAAGTCACTAGTGCATTTAAAGGACAGCCTAGAATGTGACTGTGCAGCTCCGTGATACAGGTTCCAGCAAAGCGCAAATGTGCTTGGGGTTCATTAGGGTGAGAACGAGACAAACCAGGGGAAAGCTTCTGTGACTTATCTGTGTCGACATGCTGCAACTCACCGATGAAGACGGAGAGAACGAACAGGCTAATAGGGATGTCGAGGACCGGTGATGCCATATTGAGGAACCAATTGGGAGTCATGGGAAAAAACCTCAGAAAAAGCAGGAAAAAGAGCAAACTGCCTCGGTTCTCCTCCACCTAGAAAGAGAAACGACGTATTTACATCACAAATTATAATTCCATTTAAATAAAACCTTAAAATACATTTTACACCTGTTCCATTTACAGGGACAGTTCATTCAGATATAGGACACCTCACCCAGGAGTTCATTATCCTATGGCGTCATTCATAAATATTTCACGGAAAAGAATGAAGGATGCATGATACACTACACTGCTGCAACACTGCCACCCAGTGGGCAGGACCGGTACAGCGGTTTCAAGTCCGAGCGACTATTAAACTGAAAATGGAAAAGTACATAAACACTCTGCACCCCGGCAGACACTGAGAGCACTGTGCTCTGACCAACCTTGGCCTGCAGTAGGGCCACCTTGTCCGGGAACAGCCGCACGACGTGGTGCCTCCCAAAGACACGGGACAGGAGGAAGCAGAGTGTGGAGCCGAAGGTGGTGAGGACACAGGCCAGGAGGAGGCCCTCCCATGGTCCGAACAGAGCCCCCGCCAGGATATTCTGGGGACAGCATGGTTACCATGACTGGTCAGTGCTGATGCTGATCCACAGATGCTCCTGAGGAGCATCAATCACACTAAAGCAATGACCCTCTGCTGTTTACACACATTTCCAATGTAGTATATTCTAAACCTCCGCCCGATTAAAAAGATATATAAAGACGTAGCCTGGGTTACGATGCTTCATGCTGCGATATTTTGACTTTATTATACATTAATGCTTTTTCACTTTCAGTACATTATTCAATAAACTACACAAAATATTCAGCACCTTTATTATAAAATAGGCTTTGTGTTAATGTTTTTGTCCGCGAATGTAGGCTAATGTAAGTGCTCTAAGCATGTTTAAGGGAGGCTAGACTATGATGTTTGTTAGGTTAGGTGTACTGTATTAAAATGCATTTTCACCTTACAATAGGTTTATCGGCAGGTAACCCCACTGTAACCTGGGGAGAGGCTGTATATGCATATAACAGCACATCTATTTAGTGTTAATTTTTTGTGCATGTTTTTTTATACCTGAGGATATGTGGCGTTACTTTAAAATCATGCATTTCATACTTGGATTAAATGAGAACACACTGCAGCGCACATCGCAATGTTTCTGTACATCAGTCTGACGGTTCACAGTTCAAATGTAATAAGACCACAGGTGAATCTTCATGTTCTGGAGACTTCCTGCCTGTACTTCTATCAGGATGGGCGCACACCCCTAGATACTGGAGGAAAACTAAGTTTGAGGTCTGGAAACATTTTGTGCTCCTTAGCCGGTAGGCCCCCTGCTGGGCAGTGCGGGGCACTACAGACACTCACCAGGAAGGAGGAACCAGGGATGGCGAAGGCCTGCTTGTAGAGGTAGGCACTGCAGAAGAGCAGCCACACATAGCCGGCGTGTTCTGTCCGGTAGAACCGTAGGAGGCCTGCCTGCACCCGCAGCTCGTCCAAGTCTGAGGGGAACCGCAGGCTGGGGAGGGGGAGCGAGCCCGGCATTAGTCACTATGCTGCAGTGTTAAATTGCATAAAAGGTGAAGGGATGTAAGTTGCTAAGCAATAAAAGAAATTTCCAGTCACATAAATGGTGTGAAAGATGGGAAGCTGGTATTAACATGGGTATGTTTTTGCTTTGCACAGCTGCAGCAGATTCGGAATAAATGTGTAAAAAGCCACAAGAAAAATACTTAATGATTTTTATTCACTTTCTCAAAAAGATTTTAGGTGATGTCGCTGCTTAATATGTGTGAGAATAATTAGTGTTCCTAAACTGGCAGGGCAGGCGAGTAGGATTATGTGATTCTACTCCTGTCCAGCAGATGGCAGGCTAACTACAAGGCTGCTTCACGGTTAACATGAAGCGTTAATCACAGCACACTTTAATCCCGGGGGGAACCAGGGAATCCGGTGGCAAGAATGTCGAGCCAGGTAGTGAGAGACGGCAAACTGTCATGGTCAATCCAACCAGGGGGAAAAAAAAAAAAATCAGTACAGTTGAGTTTCTCCTGGATCCAGGCTGCAATTTGGAAATTCCAGACACCCAGAGTTTCAACAACAACAGCGACTAAACTATCCACGTCTTCAGTCAACCTACGCATCCCCTACACAGGCTGCGTCCTACAGAGTGTCCTTCTCCCTGATACTACAAAGCAGAGCGAGCACAGACTCCACGGCATGACTGCAGCATGCACCCCATGCTCGCGAGTCGGTCAGTGAGGTCCATCACAATATAATCCTTCAAGATAAACCCCAACAATCTAATTTCCCGAACCTGTTCCTTGTATGCACAGTAAACCCAACCCAAAAAAAAAAAGCATTAAGCTTACAACATTTTCATTTAGGGAGTAAGAACAAACACCGGTCGCAGAGGTGGCCCGCTTGGGCTTGGTTTGGGGATGACAGGAAGAAGGGCGTGCTGGGAAGTAACCGCACCACTTCCTCATTTACAGGATGGAACCTTAATACCCAGCAGCACAGATAAGGCTACAAAGCTTCGGCCGATCCCCGCGATGCTGAATCGGTCCATGTGGTCTGACACGCACCGAATTCCCCAGCAGATGCGAAGCAAGCAAAGCACACGGATCTAGACCGTAACCCTTAAGCTGGTAAATAAATATTACAGAACCATAACTTTCATTTAGCTTGAATTTTACTGCTTTATTACAGAGGAATGCAAGGCATGGAGAGGTTTTCCAAAAGCCCTCAGAGGGAAAAACGTATTTCATTTGGTGGCATTTTTATTCAGCATGGATTTTTCTTTTTTTGTGTCGAGACAGCAGTGAAATTGACAGTCACTCTGCGCCTTAGTCAGGCTCACAGGAACAACAAAGGCTGTGTGTGTGTGAGAGAGAGTCAGTCATACTCCACAGCTCCTTAGCTAGGCTCCTGATGTTCTGCTCTCTTGCTGGAGAAGATGTCGACACGTGACCCCTTGTTAAACTGTAATCCGATAAACGTCACATTCAAAAAAGCTCTCGGGCTGGCGATGATGAGACCAGGGAAAACACTTAACAGGAAACTGCAGCAAAAACAAACTAACAAAAAAAAAAAAAAAAAAAAACAAGTGCTGTGCATTTAGATGAAACCTTAGTTTCACACATACACAGACCCAATGCAACATAAACACCAGGCGTTCGATTCCACCCCTCCTACTGGAGACCAGTAGAGCCGCGTTTCCGGACCTCCCTGTTTGGTGTCCTGCTCATGGGGACCTTGCACCAGCGCCGATCCTGCAATCCATCCCTCCGAAATGATAACAAGAGGCCACACAGTTACGAGGTGGGAAAATCGTACACTGATCTGCTACACTTTCTGCAATATGACAAGACCTGTGATGGGGAATGTAATCGTGTCTATATAAATTATTTCTTGGAAGCCTCCCCGCGTCTGTAAACAGAGAGCATTTGGCTGCATCCCCAAGACATCGCCAAGTATTCCTCGCTGCTTCCTGCTATACTAAGCATATATTTCTTCTTTTAGGACTGGTGGGGGACTGACTTACAAAAGGAAATGTATATTATATAGCTCCCTCCCCGCCATAGCTGCCCATAACAAAAGAACAGCATCATAAAACACACATCACTGTTATGCAGGAAACATGCAGGCTGCCATCCATGCTGGCTGTCATAACTAAACCTTAACAGGATATATGTTTGCAAAAGCAAGAAAGTCAGACATCACTTTGTTTTACTGTGCGAGCTCACTGCCAAATGCTTATTGTTGCAACGCCAGTCCTTGGAGCATGCTATATATGTTGCGCTACGAAATCGAAAATCGCACGCAGTAGCGAAGAATGGGAGTTGAGAAAGAAGATGGCGCCTGATGCTGAAGCGAAATGTTTTATCGTACAGTACAGTACAGTTCTTTATATGTGATGAGATACGGTACTGGTACTGTATCTATCATATCTGCTAGATCACTACTGTAGCTGTCCCTCATATATACATTACCATATGCATAGTGCATTAACTAGTTAGATATGGACGGTGGGTCATTATATGGCTGACGATGCTGCTCACCCTCCAGCACCTGTTACACTAAGCGACACACCCAATTCATCTTATGTATGTCCACTTTCAGGTATCAGTGTATATTATTTACTACGGATGTCGGACGTAAATGCAATAGGATGTTATGGGATAGGACGCAAGTCGATGGGCTCCTGTATGTGTTTGTGTGTTATATACACACGTCAGAGGCCACCCAGCACCCAAAAAGCCTTACTATAAAGGGTCTGACCACAACAGAGATATCTGGCAGCCATGACCATCTGGGCACAGGCTCCAACTTAATGAGCTACACACCACCCACGGAAAATAAATCATAGAAATGAATATACACTATATGGGCAAAATTATTGGGACTTGCACACCAAGACATTTTGGACAATTCTATGCTTCCAGCTATGTGGGAACAGTTTGGGGAAGGTCCCTTTCTGTTCCAGCATGACCGCGCCCCAGTGCACAAAGCAAGGTCCATAATCACATACTAGGGTGAGTTTGGTGTGGAAGAACTTGACTGGCCTGCACAGAGCCCTGACCTCAACGCCATCAAACATTTCTGGGAAGAACTATAATGGAAATTGCAAGTCAGGCCTTTAGGTTCAATATCAGTGCCTGACCTCACAAATGCTCTTCTGGATGAACGGGCAAAAAATTCCCACAGAGACACTGCAAAATCTTGTGGAAAGAAGGCCTCCCCAGAAGAGTGGCAGCTGTTACAGCTGCAAAGGGGGGACCAGCTCCATACTGATGCCTATGGATTCAGGATGGGATGTTATAAAAGTTCCTGTAGGTATAATGGCCAGGTGTCCCAGTACTTTTGTCCATATAGTGCGTCTTTAAGGGCAGTTTCGTTTGCATTTGGCAGACTCAAATACCAGAAAGAGAGAGAAATAAAATAAGATGATATCTGCATACAATCCACACTTAATACACCAAGTGCCAATCAGAAACAAAACAACAATCTCCTCTTATGCTTTGCTTGGACAAGTTAGACTGCAGTCTACATTCAGAAACAGCTATAGATACAGGTGGAGAGTCTTGGAAAGCAGCCATCCCTTATGTGGAACGCTCTGGCAGGAGATAACAGCACTGCCACATCACTATGAACCTTGACCTGTCCCAAAGGGCAGCTGATTGAATTCTACCATTTTAAAATAAAAGTAACACTAAGATACGAACGCAAACATCAGGATGGATTCATTAGGGCAAAGTCTGTATCTGCATTTAATGACAGCTCCACACAAAAACAGATTGGCTCAACTCATATTGAAATACTTTCTAGGTAATTTTAATTAGAAACGTTAATGTGTAAGGAAAAAAAAAACACTTTAAAGCATCCATTAACTAGATTAATATTCTGACTAAACGTCTTCAGTCATATCAGATCGATTGTAAAATTACACGATACTGTCTCCTGTCGATATTAGGAGGACAGTGATGCTTTAAGCTGGGGTCATCGGCGAACAAGCCACTCCAATGGTGACGGCTTACGGATGCTCTTCCTAAACCGCGCCCTCTTAGCGCACACTCCCCCGAACACCGCCCCCTATCTCACGCTCTTCACAAGTCACGCCCACTCTCCATTCTTCCGTTTCCTTCTCACAGCAGGAGGTCTTACGTACTGTGACACGTACCTTAACAAAAAATGTACCAAAGCACATGGTGCATTAACCAATATGGACGGGAGTAGCATTTGATTAATTTTTTTGGGCAACAATATCAGTTTCATAAAATTACTTAGTAAAAAAATTAAAATATGACGTACACATATATTTACGTAATACCAAGTTGACCTATGCATCTACAATACATTACACACGCAGGTATACACATAGTTACACACTCAGTTTGAAATAATCTAACTATACACCAAATAATAGCTAGTCAGGTGGCATTCGTCACTCATGAATTCATATATAGTTGCCTGAATCTACCTGTATTCTTCGGGTTCTACGTCTTTCTCCGTTTGCCCGGGCACCTCTGCCTCATTTGCCCCTGGAAGGTGTCTTGGTGCCGGTGGAAGAAACTTAGACAGGAGATAAAGATAAAATGTAGCCGCCGCGACCACAGCAACTAAACCAAAAACGGAGCGCATGGTCCCCGTTCCCAAAAGCAAACGGAGGGGCTGGCGCCCGGTGGCCGAAACACTGTCGTTATTTCGTAATGTTGGTGTGCGGGCGGAACTAATGTAACAAGGACGCAGAGCGAGCGGACAGAAATAAGTGCTGGACTGAAACTGGCCAGTGGGTGTCACGTCAAGCACATCTGCAGTATCTCATTCTAATAATGTTGCGTTTAAAGTTGTAAGGTCTATATTTTATCGTTTGCATTCAGTTTTTGGGAGAGGCTAATAGGGAGTTTGTTAATGCTTTACAGATATAAACAGTATTTGTACATTTATACCGGCAAAATATTTTATTTGATTTGGAAACTGGGTTAAACTTTCCGGATTGAGATACGATAAGACCTTATTGATCACACACACCTGTAAAACTGACTTGGTACAACAGTTTGAAGGTAAAGGAAAAAAACAAATCAGAAGATATTGTACAACAGCTAATAAAAAAATCTCAGGAGCCAGACATTTAGAAATTAAAATAATGCATCAGATGCTAAATTACATTCCATATAATCACTATACTTGATCATATTGTGGTAGAATTGTTTCGGTCATGGTCATGCCATTATCCTTTCAGAAACTTGGTTTCTTTAAGGGACAGGATACTATAGTCACAGGATGCACTCACGTTACGGGCAATTTTGTGACGCCAGCTACTGTAACTGCATGTCTTTGGACTGTGAGAGCAAGGTTCCATACAGGGTTGCCAACTCACGCATCTGGCGTCACACACTATGTGACGTATTCTGACAGTCACGTTCACGAAAGAAATCTTAGGGCAAATCTATATTATTCCATCATAAACATAAAACTAGCTACATCAAAAACGTTGGGGTAGTTTGCAAACCCTACAGATTATTTACAAGGTAATAAAACTCTGACATACATTAAATCCGTGTGCAGACTTGTCTCAAATTGAAATATCACGCCAGCCATCTGACTTAAATTGACAACCCTGCATGCATGTCAGCTTAATTGCATTGAAAACAAGGAATTGGGTTGCGGAAACTCGCACATTTCGGTAAAAACTACGAGCCAACAAAAAGACTCCTTATATGCCATGCATATCAATTATTTTTATTATCACTACTATAAAATAACGCGTTCAGGTTAACAGACTCGCCGACACACCTTATAAAACTTTCGACTAGTTTTGATTTCTCGATACGGCAAGATCCCAGCAAAGGCAGAAAACCATGAATCTCACGGGTAAAACGTGAGACTTCACGCGTGTGTTTCCTGATCGCAAATGCTATTGGTAGCTAGTACTTTAAAAAAGTTTAATTTCCACATCTTACCACCAGGGGTCCGCATTGCATCACTTGAAACAAATACATATCTGTAGCAGGTAAAAAAAAACGACCTGCACATTAATGACTTTTCTCGGTATACACATACACAATGCTTTTATGGTCGTTTTAACAATTATCTAAAAATAAATTGAACAGTATATATTGGGGGGGGGGGGGCATGTGACATTTATATTCTACATGATCTTGCTGAAAATGAATAGTCTTTCCCTCCTCCCTCCCTAACCTGAACAATTAGTATGAGAGTTGGTGCTTAAACTGAGCGTCACGTGTAAGATGGTTGAGAAAATCGTAGTGGTGGTTGAGTCACAAGAAGTAGTTTGGGGGTGGATGTGGATGGTAAGGAAATGAAGTAGTTATAAGTGAAGTAGGTGGTGGAGAAATCAAGGATGCAGGAGAGCTAATGGCAGAGAGGGTATGGAGGGAGTGGAGCTGGTGATGGAAGGAGGATAAAGAGGAGAGAGAGGTGTGGGGAAGACAAGGAAAATGGTGGGGCTGGAGGTGGGCAAGTGAAGTAAGATGGCTCTGAGCTGGGAACATGGAAAAAAAGATGATAACGATAAGTGCTGCTTCCTGATTGACAGGGAGGCGTTGGTATGGAAGAAGTGCAAGGCTGCCGTCAACATCATTCCTGCTGTATCACTTTGAGTGCATTTAAAAGCATGAATAGGGACAGAGATGTTCTAACGTATGACGCAACTCCTCCTTTAGAATATAATCGCTGTAAGCATAGATTCCTTGAATCTGCAGTATATGGTACTGCGTGGTGAAGGAGTGGTATTAATTGGGCCATTCATATACCCAGCGGGATGCCGGGAGAATGAGGCAGCTTTCCGTCTGCTTTTATCTGACAGGAAGTGTTTGTATTCTTGGTTTAGTCGTTCATGTATAATAGGACTGATGCCTGACCTCACAGATACAGGGGGCTGCAAAATTTTGGTTGCACCTTTGCTGCAGTCCCCGAGTGAGCTCAGCACAGACCCCGAGTCCTCCCTTGAACCCGCAGACGGCATCTGCGCAGTGCACTCTGATCGTCCTGGAGATGCTCATTATCTCGGAGCATTTAAGGGCACAAGCTGTTCCCTCCTGCTTGTGGGTTTAATCTTTAATGAGGAAGAGTGCAGTGTGAGAGCGCACTTCATCATCAAAGATGGGGATTCATCAAGAGGCTACCGCCAGCTCCCTGCAAAAGCCCGTGCTGCGGAGGGGGACGTGCCGCTACGGCTGAATTCATCTTTCCGTTATTTCTCACTAACCAGGTGGTGTCCAGTGGTTGTGAAAGGAATGCACCATGTCTGGCCAGATTGGGAGAGTAGCTTAGCCTACAGTTAATGTAATCCCATACTATGCTCATGATTCCTGACCTTGCAGTGCATCTCTTTGGAAAATACACCCTCAAAGGCCCACAAAGAAGAGTACGTTGATTTAGGATGGGATGCTGGTGCTGAGGTACTGGGTGGTAGTGGGTGTATGATGAATGCAAGCTGTTTCTGTTCTTTCAACCACCTCCACCCTGAAATAATGAAATTTGAGAGGTGTGGGATGGGA
Organism: Mormyrus proboscirostris; assembly: GCA_026779585.1. Classification (NCBI taxonomy): domain Eukaryota; kingdom Metazoa; phylum Chordata; class Actinopteri; order Osteoglossiformes; family Mormyridae; genus Mormyrus; species Mormyrus proboscirostris. The sequence continues at coordinate 1,066,327 of JAODKF010000112.1, forward strand.
AGGGTGGAGACACATACAGCTCCACCTTCAGTTCCTGTCCCTATACTTCACGTCACTCCCTGCTGAGCTCAACATCCCGGCAGATCTCATGGGACCCTCTCCGCACACTTAAGCAGCTGTGTCTCCGTCGTTACGGCAGACACAAAAATAAAAATAAACGGATGTACATTTCGTCAGTGGAGAAAGATTCTACCCAGCTACCGCCAGAATTATATTCTTCCTGGGCTTTCCAGGAGCCATTACGTCAAACGCTACCACAGCGCTCACTGTCAACATCTTTATGTGTCAACGCTTATGTGCCTGTGGCATTCCGAAGGATGCACACCACCTAGTCCGCTGTTAACGTCTAAGCTGTTACTTGACTGAAATAAAAGGCAGCCACTGTGCCAGTTTGCTACATGTTTACTTGTTGGCGCATCAACTAGAATGAAGACGTCTCAAATTCTTGGTAATACGATACAAATTAAGAGTGAAATCCCAGCTGTTCTTCACCACCAGCTCTTGTTCTTCCATCATTAGTGGTTTAGCTGCTGATCTCAGGTGAAGGAAGGAGGGGAAATAAAGCAGAGAGAGAGAGAGAGATAGAGAGAGCACAAGCTACAATAGACAACGTGATACTCCTGAAGGCGGCTGCACCATGGAATTCTGGGTGATGAAAGCGTTCACATGAGAGATAAGGGCTCATCGGCAGAGACGACAAAGAGGAGGGGGTGGTGGGGGAGATTTCTGGCTGGATAAAAAGCTAATGCACTCCAAGGGCTACATCCGAGCTGTGAGGAGCCGGAGAGATTTGCGGAAGCCTCTCCCCCACTGCTGGGCAGGCGTGGGGGGTGGAGAGGTATGGACTAGGCTGTGTTTATTTGTGCGTCTCCTTTGTGTGGCTCATTTATGTCGCCGCTTGTCCCAGCTGTAGTCCTCCACTAACACTGGACCACATCCTTCACACAGATGTTGGGAGATGGCTGCCTGTTCATCCTACGTGATAAACATGAAGTAATTGGTCTCCTGGGAGGATGGAGGACCTCCCCCCACCCCCAAAGGATGTCATTGTACAAAAATGGGTCTGCCCGAACATGACAAGTGGGAGTGTGTACCGAGCAAAGCAAAAGCTTGCATCCCCAAGGAGACAAGAAGTATATTCTTTTTTATGGGGCTGTTTGATTGTAGCGCTCCTGATGGGCGCACTGGCCTTGTGCGTGAAAAAGAGCCCGTGACATGCTCCGATACGTCCTTGTCCACATGGTTGAAGTAGACCTGATGTCAAAAATCAGACCAAGACTAGCATCTTCCTATCAGGTCCTCGGGTGAGGCACACAAACGCTTAGCCAGACACACATGTACACAAACACCTGCCACACACACACACACGCGCACACACACACACACACACACACACACACACTCACAGCACGTTTGTCCCATCTAAGAGATTTATTTTCTCTTCCAGGGTCCACAATATCTGGAACACATGTGTCGGGTTCAGTACCATCCTTTCCGGGTTTACAGCACATCAGTCACTCTAGCTTTGGGAAATTAATGTTCCCACTTGACGCCTTCGATCTAAATCTGGCTGACTCTGCTGGATGTGAGTGTATCTGGAAGGAGACTGTAGCTCTTGGACATCGATAGGCTGAAGCCGAAAACTGCGGTAAGAGGCCGTGCGCACAGAATAACGCGGCAACACCGAAAAACGTCCTTTGACGACGATGGCCCTTTAAGACTCATCTCCGTGACCCAATTTTGTGTCCCCGAGGCTGAGCAATGAATCTAATTCCATAAAGCTGCAGCGGCCTGTCAGTGATGTCCCTTGTAATCTTGTCAGTAGCGGACAGCAAGTCAAATTAGGGGACTTTAGAACAGGTTTACGGAGACATCTATTCAGTCATCCTTGTATGTGACTCCAAGTTCCGCATAACCAAATACACCGTAGGTCCAGTCCAGCAAGCCTGGATTTCCTCTTCTGTTATTCTGATTCCAGGGTCCTTGGAAGATATTTAATAGAAGGACCCACTGAATGTGCATAAAAACGCAGCAGGTGAGAGACATTGGTTTCTGCTAACGCTGTTGTGCTCGTGAGAGAGTTCACCCAAAGTTCATCAGTGAAAATATCCCACTGCATGAAATTGGTTTTTGCAGCTTTAAGAGGCTATTAAGTCATAAAGGATGAAGTGCCGTACACTGACACTTGAAACTGAGACTTGGGTATGTTTCCCAGAAGGTTCAGAATGGTTAATGCATCGAGGAGACTGACCAGTTTTCAACACAAGCATCCCTCATCTTGGAAAAACGTGACTTGTGTGACATACCTGTGTCTGTCCACTGGTGATGAACCAGACAACTTTGGTCATTAATCTGCCTAAAAGAGATCGCCATTCTCCAGAAAAGCAGTCAGAGAATAACCCTGGGAAACCCCCGGATGGAATCTGAAAAGAACTATCCTTTCAGATAGAGGACATGAGCCAAAATGAGGACTTTTCCAGGAAAACAGCTCAGTGTTTTCAGAAGGAGACCCCTGAACTGGGGAAACACTAAACAAGAAAAAATAGAGCTAACATCAAATAGCTAAAGCCGGACCAGAAGGATCTTCAAGCAACATATTAACAACGTGATATATCGACGTCTAGATGCCCATATTGTTTTCAGTAAACACATTCTGCGGTGGACACTGGCCAATTTGCATTTGTGATTGAGTGCAGCCTTGTGATGCAACGTGTATGAATCAAACAGCAGAGCTGTGGAGGTCCTTACTGCCAGCATCACCTCAGTGTTTCATTGGACCTCCACCTGCGTTACCGGCTGAAACCTGCCTGGACCCTCCCCCCCACCCACCTGGGCTCCGTGACACTGATGTCATCTGATCCTGCAGGAGCATCTGAACGTTTTCACTAACGACAGAAGAACTACGTGCCGGAGACCTGCAGTGGGCGTAATTACCCTTTCCCCTTGACCACCACAAGCATCAAAGTCCCATTTCCTCCACATTAAGGTATCTGTCCCTATCCCGACCCCCAGCTCTCTCAGCGGTGATGGTGTCCATCCGCTTTACGCACAGTGGGAGAGAGTTTAACAAGTGCCCCTCTTCGCCCAGGCATGCCCACACATCTCGTGAAGGGAACAACTAGGGGAAGAAGCCCAGCAGTGCAAACTCAGTGCGCCTTGCTCAGAAGATGAATATTCGATCAGTACATCCAGGGGGGTAGGATCAGTAGGGAATGCCTAAGATAGAAATCCCAGAATGCATCTTGTTCAGCTGAGCATAAGTCACATGAACAGTTAAACACGTTTTGTTCAGCAGACCTGGGAGTAAACCCAACGCACCGTGTCCAGACGAAGTATCATCACAGTAAAGCGCGACCGGTTAAGGGTGCTAATACAGTGCGCTCTTTAGAACTGGTCTGGTAGAGCGCATCCAGTGAATGTACACTGTAGAGTAGGTGTAGAGTAGAGGATTGCGCGAGAATGGTTATCTGCGGAATGGGGGAAAAAAATAAAAATATTCACATGGTAACAGTGTGAATGGAGATGATCTTTTCATTATTCCCATGGGGACGGTAATAAAATGTATCTTAACACCATGCTAATGCTAATAAAATTGTTTGTATAGGCTTATATATTCTTATAGGCCTGTCTGCTATATTAATTATAAGTGCTCTGACCACAAAACCAACTGGGGGCAGCGTACCCTGGGTTGTACAGGGCTGGTGGAGAAAAATGTGTGTAAACACATAAGAAGCGTGTTGCTATATGTACCGCTTTCAAACAGGGAAAAGACATAAGCAAAGTCTTTCAATAATGTCGGGTGAGTTCTAAGTTATTTTCTTTTTCAGAATAAAAATGTTTGAATAATGTGGTCTGAATAATGCAAAATAAATAGGTTTGGGGGAATTTGCCAAGTGAGTAATTTAATAATTAAGTTTAAAAGCAAATATGCACATGTTTAATTTTTCACTGCACCGTTGGTGTGTTCGTGAAGACGGGGATGGGGTGGGGATGGTTCTGGTGCACCCGGGGAATGTGAATGTGCTTTGTAGAGCAGGTCCAGTGGAACATATCCAGTTTATGTGTTCTGCAGAGCAGGTCCAGTGGAACATGTCCAGTGAATGTGCTCTGTAGAGCAGGTCCAGTGGAACATGTCCAGTGAATGTGCTCTGTAGTGCAGGTCCAGCGGAACATGTCCAGTGAATGTGCTCTGTAGTGTAGGTCCAGTGGACCATGCCAAATTAATGTGCTCTGTAGAGTAGGTCCAGTGGAATGTATCCAGTGAATGTGCAATATATAACAGGCCAAGTGAAATCTGTCCAGTGAATGTGCTCTGTAGAGCAGGTGTAGTGGAACCTGTCCTGTGAATGTGTTCTGTGGAGCAGATCCAGTGGAACGTGTCCAGTAAATGTTATTACATGGTTCTTCGACCCCACATGGAAAATGACCTTGCAGTACTTTGCTATTTGACTTGAATCTACCTGGGTGGAGTGCTTGGAAACCTCACCCAGCTGAAATCCTTCCCACATCTGACCAACAATAAGGGTTGTGCAGACAGTTGTCTTTCATTTTATTCCTCTCTACCATTTTGTTAAAACCCTGCATAAAATCCTCTTCTCTTCCTCCCATCTTGGTGCCACTTGATTCTGTTCTCTGTCCTGCCTGGATTAGGATTCACACCCTGTTCTATATTCCTGATTATAACTGGTTTTGGTCCACGTCGTAAGGTGACGCCATCTCTGCCGTCCTTGTCGCAGCCTCACTCATCTGTCCTGTAGCATTTCCCACAGTTTGGCTGAAGGAGGTGAAGCAGGGAGGAGGCAGGGCAGTGGCAGGTAACCTGGACAGCTATCAGGGTGACTCACACAGCAACTCCATCCACAGACAAAGCACAAGGTCGACTTTTTTGGCCGGCTGTTCTCCACGCAGGTCGTTCATCTAGGGGGACACTCTGTCACACTCTACCTGCATGTGCTCCCAACGCAGCGTGGATTTACTGCGCCAGGGGGGGTTGGGGGGGGACAGATTCCTGTAGGGGCCAACATGCAGGGTGTGTTACCTTGACAACTCAAGCGATGGAGGACATGAGTCAGGGTGAAAGTGTTTCCCGGGCAACTAAAATCTAGAACCCCTGTTTTTGAGCCTTCTGTTTGAAAGATACCTCATGAAACATACTGAGGGAGAGTACCCAAGGTTTCTCTAAGTCATTTTTGTGGGAAACAAAATCAGGCCCATGCCAAAATGGGTATCTTTTAAGTGAGAAAACAGAATGTTGTCGTTCATGTATGGCTTTGATACGATACTAACCAGCAGGGAGGAGATGAGGGGGAAGCTGCAGGTCCTGGATCCTCACAGGTCTTGCCGTCCATTCAGGCATGAGGTCTGTGTCGTTCCATGACAGGAAGCATTCTGCCGCTGTTGTCTTGAGCAGGGGATTGTGGGATTTTCAGGCCATTCCTGGAAAAAACCCTGCGATCTAGCTCTTACAGGAGGCGTAATTCCTTTGGCGTCAGGGCTACCATCACTCTCAAACCTTATTTTCTCGTTGAGATGATACGTTAGACACATGTGCCCGGATAACTGCATTTTATTGCCTGAAATTTGTGCGTGGCCGTTACGAGGCATGGCCTTTATCCTAGGCTGCGCCGCTCTTATTGATGTTGGCGATTTAATGAAGCGCCGCTAAAGCCGAATGGCTGCTCGGTCGGATTGTATTTTGTCAGCACCGGTGCAAAGGATCAGAGGCTGAAATAAAGGCCCATTGAGTCCCGCGAGTGTGACTCTGAAATCCTCGCACATCTCCGCACGCTCCACGGCTAGCATAACCCTGTAATAAAAAAAAAGATGATGAATATAAATATTTCGTGATCAGTTGCAACTCGAACAACAAACATCGAGGGAAGCTGTTAAATACAAGGATAAGCAGGCGGATGTTTTCTTCTTTCGTTTACAGGGAACAGTGATGCATTTAATGCATAAATCCCTGCAGAACTGCAGCTATGTGTGTGACAGACTGCGAGGGCTGTCGCTAACCCCTCCCCCAAGTAACATTGGCACCCAGCGGGTGGTTAGTATCCTCACCATGGGTAGTCACTCACCTAGAATGCCGTAGTCTCTCGACATCCCTTACGTTTAACATTTACACCTTGGCCGGGTGACCAGATGGTGGCTGACGTAACAATCGCTGCTCGGTCTCTGGGGAAATGGCTCACTCTATAGGGGGGGCTCTGTGGGACTTTGTCCAAGAATATTAAAGGCCTTTTAAATTTAACACCCACCTTTACGGTACAGGAAACAGCCGTCTCTGCAATGCACGCCTCATTCATACGCGCCATCATTCAGCAAAGCGCATCACTGTAATCAATATGCCAAACCCACTAAATTAATTAATCTTCTGCTTTATTAATTATTTTAATAATTTGGGGACATTCATTATTAAATTAATAGCTTCAATAATCTATATGCAGCCATCTATCTTCCATAGCAGATTATCTGGTACAGGGTTTTACTGAGTTTGAAGCTCCTGCTGAGGAAGACTGGAGGAAAGGCGGGCGACACGCTGGACGGGGCACCATTATGACACAGAGTGCACTCCCGGTCACCAGGGGGGACGTCACTGCACCTGAACTGCTGTCTTTGGACTATGGAAAGAAACCGTAGGTGGTTCTAGACCCTATTTAAGGGAGCATTAACTAGCCTATTTTTTGTCTCAGTGCCCCTGAAGAGTTATTTCTCTAAGCCCATTAAGGGATCCATCCCATATTTTTGCACACATCTTGTATAAAGTACTAAGGGACCCCCCACCCCTGCTCATCAAATTCAGTCGTGGGGGAGGCATCCTGTGTTACTTCAGATTGAAAGGGTCAAATCCTAGAATTTGCCGCGAAGGACACCAAAAGCACCCAGGATAATTCCACACAAACATGGGGGCGGTGGCTGAAAACACTCACAAAGGGAGGGGACTCAGAACCACAACCCTCAGGGTGTGTACCATCAGTGCTACTGGATGTGCCACTTTGATGCACTTACCGTGCACATGCATGCACCATATGGACAAATGTATTGGGACACACCTCTTAATCACTGAATGAAGGTGTTTCATTCTGCCCCACTGGCACAGGGGTGTAAAATGAAGCACCAGCTATGCAGTCAGGATTACAAACATTCGTTCTGAAGAGCTCAGCAAATTCAGGCGTGTTACTGCCACAGGATGCCACTTTTGCAGTAAATCAGTCAAATTTCTTTCCTAGATATTCCACAGTCAACTGTAAGTGATATTATTGCAAAGTGGACCATTTATGAACAAAAGAAACTCAGCCATCAAGTATCAGGCCACGTAAAATAACAGAAGCGGGTCGCCAAGAGCTGAGGAGCACAGTGTGTTCAAGTCGCCAACGTCCAGGTCCCTCAATAGCTACAGAGCTCCAAACTTCCTCTGGCATTAACCGCAGCACAAAAACTCTGTACTGGGAGCTTCACGGGATGGGCTTCCATAGCTGAGCAGCTGCATGCAAGCCTCACATCACCAAGCGCAATGCCAAGCGTCAGATGGACTGGTGTAAAGCACGTCGCCACTGGACTCTGGAGCAGTGGAAATGTGTTCCGTAGAGTGACGAATCACGCTTCTCTGACTGCATTGTGCCAACTAAAGTTTGGTGGAGGAGGGATAATGGTATGGGGTTGTTTTTCAGGGGTTGGGTTAGACCTCTTAGTTCTAGTGAAGGGAGGCCTTAATGCTTCAACATAATTTAGATATATTGGACAATTCTGTGCTTCAAACTTTGTGGGAACAGTTTGGGGAAGGGCCTTCTCTGTTCCGGCATGACTGTGCCCCAGTACACAAAGCAAAGTCTATAAAGACATGCTTGGGTGAGTCTGGTGTGGAAGAACTTAACAGACCATGACCTCCACCCCATGGAACACCATTGGGATAACAGAGATCGCAAGCCAGGCCTTTATATCCAACATCAATGCCTGACCTCAGAAATGGTTCCTGTAGGTGTAATGACCAGGTGGTGCAATACTTTTGTCCATATAGTGTAATACACAGAGCAGAAGGTACGAAACCCCCTGCATAGGATGGCAGGGCAACTGTATTTTATGTAATACAGTGTATATATATATATACATATATATATGTATATATATATATATATCCTCCCAAAGTCTAGGTGGAGAACCTGATCCACACACACACACACACACATGCACGCACACACATACATACAGACACACGTGCACGCACACACACTATATATATATATATATATGTATAGTACCTTGGAGAAAGATGATACTCCAACCCAACACAAGGTAAACATAAAAATTGATATACCTGGTGGAAATTAATAAAATCAGCAGCACTTTGAGGCATAAATAATGACGTAACCAAATGTTAGTTACATGCTGATTCCATGTTTGTTTATCATTAATCAAACATATCGGTTCATGAATTTCATGAGGTTACTGTATTTGTTCAGGATTTGTACTTGAGTAGTCACTGAATTACTAGGTTACTTGTGGCCCCTCGAGTAAAGTGTTACTATTAAATTTTATGCAACATATTTTATTCTGTTTGACCTGAAATACGTATAGTAGCAGTAAAATGTCAACTATGACATATTGGTCGCATTCAGTCTGTGTAACATAACCATCTTTCCCGTTTCGGTTCTCATCCTACTTCAGGTGACGTATCTTCGTGCTTTGATTAAAAGCCGACATGGCTCGTGGTTGCGTCAGTTTAGCATCTGGACGTGTAACGAGCGAATAGAGGTTCTGACCTTGAGATCGGAGAGCATTTCATCCCGATGCAGGACAGCGAGATGGCACCGGCTGGACAGGTCGGCAGCCTGTGTTGGCGGTGGGAGATTGTCAATTTTAGTGAAGACCCGGTGCTCGTGACATTTGCCTCCATCTCTTGCCCAGGGGAAGAAACAAATGGAATCAGGAAAGCAGCAGAAAATTTGCAAAACACGTGACAATATGTTTGTGTGTAACTTGCCAGGAGTTATAGTTTAAGTGAACATCAATTTGTTTCATTGCATTTTTATATATGTACTCCCAACCAGTAAGTTGATTTGGACATAGCCGTCTGCTAAATTAATGGAAGCAACCATATCATTATTCTACCCGTGATTTCTCCTGATAATAATTAATCACCCTCGATTTTTTTCCGGATACCTTCAGTACCAAATGAGCTGCGTATTTATCTAGGTCTGGCTCGTTTTCCATTCGCAAATTTAATTACAAGTGAAACGATTAAAAATGTTGTTTACAGGGCTAGACTAAGCCTACCGTAAGACCAGGATAACTACACTTCAGTTAAATTAAAACTAAAAATGATAACTGCAATAAAAAAATCCTTAAGACGGAACATGATTAGTAGAATTATCTGTCTACCACTATTATTTCAGCACTATAATCTGCATAAAGTGTGCATATTATTATTTTTTTTATTGAGGATTAAATTTACCGTTTTCTTGTGAATTGCCTGCTTTATCAGTGGAAATGGGATATTACTCAGAACTGTTTGGCCTGTGATTAGCCTACCATCCACAACGATGCACTTTACACGTTGACGGTTATTTTCACGATTAGTCATTAGACTTTTTTTTTAAATAAAAGTCTCCCAAATATGGGTCCCTTCCGATACGAAGCTGGTCCAATCACTTCCAGATTAGAAATGAAAAGACCCTAATTACTTTCCCCGCCACAAATGGGAAATTTCAGTAAGTCGGCGTTAACATGCAACGTTAATTTGGTGGTGAATTGGTTTGGAGCTAGTGTAGCCCGTTTTTCTGCTTAGAAAAAGGGCATTTCCTGTAATTTTTATTCTAGGTACCGTTAATAAATATTCAATAATTTGATGTCTTTTGAAGAAAATTTTTCAGTTTATCCACGATGTTTATTCAGAATTCCAGTAGCCAAGATATTCCAGCAATCCAGTTTATTTTAAGCGTAGTCATCTTTAATATCACAACCTGATACGATCACACCCATCACACGAAACCAGTATAATAATCTACATCAACTTGGCTGATGCGAACCTGAAACCCAGGAAGGTGAAGAGGCTTTGCTGTAGAAACAACGCCCTCAGTGGGCGAGTGCATGCAACCTCCATCTCACGGAGGAGCCGAGGGTCATTACAGCTGTTATATTGCTTTGTGCCAACAGATGATCGTTAATATTGCATCAGCTTTGCAATTTCACCGATCGACTGAAAGAGCAGATGCACTCATTGCGGCGGCGTTAGTAAATAACCCTCGGCGCCTGACAAAGGGAGAGGGGGGGCGGTGAACTTGTAGGCACTTAAAACGTCATCTGCAATAGTACCCCTCACTGTATATCTCCGCGACCCAGAGACGGGGAGCAGAAAGTGGAGGAGGCGGTGTGGCCGGTGCTGAAATCTCATCCAGAATCTTTGGTGTTTAATTCCTGCGATTTCACGGTTTTTTAAAACCTCACCGTTCGGCGTCTTGGAATCGCAACAGAACGTTTCTCCTCTTTTGTCTCCAGCCCTCCTTCCCATTTTTTCCCCGAGGTTTCTAAGGCCGGACGATTATTTCTTGCACGGAAACACTTTTGTGAAGAAGAGTACGGTGCGTCTTCGCCGTCTCGCCAGCATCGGTTTATGTGCCTGGACATCGTTGCGATTTACTTGATGGGCACACGCCTATGCGACTGGGCAGGACCTCCAGAGTAACCGGACACAGGGACTTCCTCTGAGTTATAATAAAGTTGATCGGAAAGGGCAGCGTCAGACAAAAGCATCGACAACATCAGAAAGGACATCGTCGTGGAAAGGGTGAATTGTAGTCAAATGTTTAAAGTTCACAGGGACGTTAGATGTTTCATTTGCGGTAGTATATAATGTGCATAGCATATATTTATGATTTGGCCTCGATTGCATGTTTTATATGAGAGCCTGTGAACGTTAAATATTTCGTTTTTGGCATAACAGCAGTTGCTTGGGGATCTTTTCACCATAAAACCCGTCTGTCTTGTTACGCACAGAGACATCAGAGCTGACGGCTGCATTCCTTTCGTTGTCCGTCATCCAGGCGATCGCCGGCCAGTTGCGGATGCGCTCTTCTGGAGCGGTTTCTTCCTCGCCATTTACATGCGATGGCCGCGTCTGGGGGACCGAAGGCACCAAAGAGCGATAAGTTGGACGAGGCGCAGGCACTGGCCAAGAACTGCGCCGGCAGACCAGACTTTCTGCCGTGCGACGGGCTGTCTATCTGCGCCACGCACAGCCACGGAAAGTGCTTCAAGCTCCACTGGTGCTGCCACTTGGGCTGGTGCCACTGTAAGTGCCGCTAACCGAGCTGCTTCTAATCTCGGATTCCTAAGAAACACTCCAATGTAACCTGTCATTGTTGGATTGTTAAACGCTTTAGCTTTGCTGTTTTCAGAAAGGACGAACGAGCGAGGAATTGGGGCGTTAAACTAACTGAATTATATGCAGATATTAAGGGGACACTGGCTCTAGACTGAATTTATATTACTTATAAATGTAAACATATATCTTAAGAAGTTCTACCATCAACAACGAAACAATAACAACAACAATAACAATTATTATAATAATAGATCAAGTAACAACATCGCTACACATCACTACGAGAGAGAATAGTAATTTACGGAATCATTTCTAAAACGTGCATAGCTAAATCCGGGCTTTTTTGGTAATTTTTGTTGGAATGTGAGCTCAGGTTATGAGTAGATAGGTAGTTTATTTTTGTTTCTGTTGTGTCCGCTTATAAAGTTATGTGTGTATGCATTATAGACTAATGATATAGTACATGGACATAGTGCAAAAATACCACGGTAAATTCCCATGTGTCTGGACTTTACTGGCGTCGGACTCTCTTCCCGTAAAAGCAGAAGTGGTCGGAATTGCATGAGAGATGGGGGTGCATCTTTTCAGGCCCTGACTTCTTCTTTTCCCAAAACACAATTCTAGTAACTTACTAACGATGTTAGATATGGCGGTGGCCGCTATATCCTGTGTAATTTGAACAGGACATTGTCTGGGACGTAAGATGCCTGAAATTTCTCTGAAAAGTAGTTTAATTACCCAATATTCACGCCATTCTTTCCCGCTTATTGTAATGCTGACTTCTAATAAGTATTTCGTCTATCTAATAATTAAATATCATTTATCTTGCATACTGCATTTCTAAGTAATTACAGACGATATGGGGAAATTGAGCAAATCTGAATCCGCTTTGATTAGACTACTTATCAGAGTATTTTATGCACCATTTACTTTCGCTACTAGACTAGTTGTTCTAGCACAGAAGGAAAAACGAGCATTTATTATACTTGCGAAAAAGTGGTTCTTCTCCACGTTCAGTTTCACGTATCTATCAGCCTATACAGTATTTGTTGATAGCCCTGGTTACAGGCTTGCCCTAGTGTTTTTGACAGTGTATGATTTTGGATGTAAGTACTTAATCCCGCTTTGCACCACTAGAGGGCGTATGTTTTTTTTCCCCATAGCCCCATGTCACTCTTTATCATACATGTCATTAGGCCTGCTCACGTGAGCCGTGTGTGTGTGTGTGTGTGTGTGTGTGTGTGTGTGTGACATCTGTGAGCAACATTTCAGTGCCGGGGAATGTGATGCTTTTTGCAGACTGGCATGCCATTCACATGAGGGTCTGTAAACTGATATGCCCAGTCATTTAACAAGAAGCAGGACTCAGTTCAGGGTGAGCTGTTTAGGGTGAGCTGTCTTTTTTTATGTCTGAGTGTCCAGTCTCATATGCTATGTGTCCTGGGGGGGGGGGGTGAGGGTGAAACAGAGAGGTCTGTAATGTATATACATCACACCTGGCATTATGAACAAGAACCCCAAAGGTCTGCATAGAACAGGTTTAGGAATGTAGGTAAGAATTTGCCCCGCTGTGCTTCAACATTCTGACAGGGGCTTCAGTCGTCTTCGCCAAAGCTGAATTTTTAAGTCGTATTAATGGGCTGGTTTTAAGCATCAGCTCAGATGCAAAAGTGGGAGACTGTCTCTTTGTAGAACATGAGTCTTTAGTCATGTGCCGCTCCTGAGGGATGGGAAAGGTGTGCTTGACTCTCGGGGGCGGATACGATGTGAGCCTCGTGCCGCACGCCGGTTTTCACTTCAAATCCGGGGGAACCTGCTTGATTTCAGGTTCCCCTGCTGCCTGATGCAAGTTGAAACTATTGCTGATAACTGAGCAGAACATCATTAGAAGATAATAACATTTTCTATAATCTTAAGCATTTTTCCCTTTTATTTACTTGTAGATTTAAGGATGATATTAAGGTCGAGTGACTCAAGGGTTCACCGCAGTTGGTGGATCTTCTCTACTGATTCGAACCCACAGCTTTTTTGGCCCCCTAACCCACATGCTCGCCTGCCCTTGACCAGCTGTCCTTCATATCGCATTGATCTGTCAGGTCTGGCTTCCACATCTCGTCTCTGGGCTCTGCAATGCAAAATCCATAGTCACCATAGCAGCTTGTGCTGTGGTCACATAATCACAAAGGGATTGTGGGGGGGGGGGGTTTGCAAGACAAGGCATGAAAGCGTGATTATGCAACTGGGGAAGCATAATTTAAAACAAGGAAGCCGGGGGCTTAGGGACGGCACTCAGGATTAATCCGATATAGCCTCCTTACGTGAAAGTGCGTGTTAGATGATCCTGGTGCTGTGAGATGGATATCGGCACCTTTGCACAAAACTTTGCATTTGGTCTCTCAAACCGGAGGTAACTGTGATTGTCAGGGCAAAATATTCCATGCCATGTAGGCAGCATATAAACAGGGGTGGAAGCACAGTGGATTAGACAGTCGCTGTCACACCGTGTCACGCAGACCAAACTGTGTGAAGCTGCCAGACGCAACTGGCACCCTGATTGGATGGCCGTAGTGAAGGCCGAAATGTGGCACGCCTGATTGGATGGCCGTAGTGATGGTCAGATGTGTGTCATCGTCAGACGCCTCACTAAGGGGGTCTGGTGCTTTTTATTTCTGTGACAGACCACCTTTTGACCCCTGCGGTAAATCTGACGACACGTGACTGTGTGTGTGGTGGTCACGGGGAACCGGCGGTTAAGTCGACCGCAGTTAACGCTCCATGGGCTGGTGATTTCCATGCAGACGCAGACAATGCTTTCACTTCCCCTGGAACGGGCAGGATATGCAGCCTCCCACAATGAGAGCACATCAAGCTTAATCTCAGTCTCTCGCGTTAAACCAATCAGGCCCTGCAGCACTTGGCGTGATTACCCTGTCGATCCAGTGTGCTGCCCCCCGCACGCAGGTTTGACACGGCTCAGCCGACGTCGGGCTTTCGGAACATAAACGCTTTCGGGCGCATAAACCGCTGCCTCTGTCTGACGAGACAGACTCGGCTGAGATTTGGCTGATATTCATGTGCTAATGCTCTGGGTGACGACGTAAAAATCCTCTTTGCAGCTTCACATGGTGCCAGGCAGCAGAGAAGCTGTATAACCTTGGCTGTCTGTATAATCTTGGGACTTTCAGTCAGAGTATTAAAGTTTTATGATCAATCGCTGCTGGTGTATTTTTAGGGTTTCACTGAGTTCTGAAATGAAATCGCGGTCAGCTTAGGTTACTCTGTGGCAAAGTGGTCGATTCTGTGTTATTACTGCCTGATGGTTGTTGGGGAAACTCTGAAAATGGCCATCATAAAATTATGCACTGTCACTCCCTGCCATTTAGGGGCTGGTTACTGTGGCTGGGATGGGGTTCCCTTCTGAACACAAGGGGTCGTGGGTAGAATTCACTCCGTTGCCAAATCTGCTGTTTTCTGGGAACAGGAGCTGAGCACTTTCAGTGAGAATCTTATTGCCCATGTCTGGCTCATTCACAAAGCTGTCCCCTCACTCACCTTGGCCCCTACCCTGACCTTACCTTTTCCATCTTTATGGGGGGGGGGGGGACGACTTCCTGGTCTAGAGTTTGTTGACTCCTTCACCGCCGTGCAGAGTGAGAGAGTATCAACAGGCATTCTGAAATTTACGATGTCTGATAATCCGGTAGACAGGTAGACAATGTGAATCCTCTGCCTACAGTCACCAGTAGGACATGCCAGGCTGAGAATGCTGGGTAATGTTGCCCCCACCCGTGGAAATGTTCCACTCTAGAAGATAATTAATACACTCAGCATGACATATGCAAATCAGGGGCACAAGGCTAATTATGCTGTTATTTATTCTGTCTCAAGCATCTGCATGTTGACATCAGTGGGGAGAGTTTCTTTGCCGGGAATGAGGTCCCTTCCCACTGAATGGGTGTTGGAAATGGTTTGGACACAAGCCATTTGGATATCGACAAACCGTCCTGTTTTTTTTTCCGCCTGTTTACCTTGGATTGTAAATACATTAGCCTTCCCGTCGCAAAAAGGAATTGGCTAGCTCTGCCTGAAGACACCCAGTTTGCATCAGACGCGGGAAAATGGAGGGACCGTGTTCAAAACTTTCAAAGGGGAACAGGAAATGTACTGGTGAATTAGTCAATGCAGGCAGGAATTTGATTCAATTTGCATATGTGTGTATTTTTGTGTATCTCACTTCCTCAGACTAGTGTTAATTTGGAGTAGTGCTTAGCTTCATATGCCAGGCTCCTGAAGTCAGCTGATGCACTGTGGGATATAAATGATTAAATTGGCATTGAGCTCACTTAGACTGACCCAAGAACCCTAGGAACTCACAGTAGCTTCCAGTCGGGCTAGGGCAGTCTCTTCTGGTCTAGCCGTGGAACCACCGTGAGGTCGGACTCTGTCCTGAGCTCAGAAATATTGACGTCAGTACACCTTTTCTCCATCGACATTGAAATACAGGCATGGGTACAGGGGATGGACGTGGAGCAGTGAAATTTGCGTGCGCTGTCGCTTTAATCCCGATTTTGTTTATGTCAGAGTCAGAAACCATCAGATGTGTAATGGTTGTATGATTTTAGTCTCTCGTTTCCATCGGCATTTCGGTGTAGAGGTTTCACAGTGGTGGGTTTCGCAGTTCGTGCCCTGGCAAAGTCACGGCCCTGCGTATAATCCCACAGTGCCCCTGCACACCAATCCTGTCCAGGACCGAGACGGAATGAACGGATTGGAAAGTCGTAATTCACCAAAGAGCACCGTCTGTGTTAATCAACTGCAAACAATGTGGTTTTACATCCCAGCAAAGCCGATCCCTCAGGCTTCTGCCAGGCAGCAAGCGTGCTTGTGAGGGATTCTCAGTAGATTCTCATCAAGTAGAAATATCTTTGTTTTCCAATTAATCTGGATAGGATTTGACCAGCCTTCAGTTTAATGGGCCAAAAGTATCTGAATTCTGTGCCTTTTTCAGACATGTCTAGGAGGTTGTCAGGGGGCCATGAGGCTGTGTGCAATGCACACTAACAAAGGCTGCCATGTTTGCTTTCCGGGAGCACTGGAGCGATGCCATCTTTAAATCATAAGGGGTGGGGTGACGATTAGAGGCCAGCAGTGTGGATTAGACCACAGCTGTGTTTGGGAGGGGAGGGAAGGGGGCACAGGAGCAGTGATGGCTGTCACCCGGCTGTGAAGTCACGCCTGTTTTGTTCAGGGTCCCCGAGGATTGTAAGGAGCGGGAAGGAATTGAAACTGAAAAAGCGGGAGATTTATTTAATGCCCTGGTGCGCAGCTGGTGAGAGAGACGAGTCAGAGCTGCTCGTTACAGATAATTAGCTGTGTTTAATGCCACCGGCAATATGGCGTGTCTGGTGACAGGCTCGTCCTGTGGCGTCACTGGGCGTCCACCTGTTTGAGATGCTCGCGGTTTCTTTTAGTCGCCGATAAGTAAGTGAAGAGGGGAGAGAGCTGCAACGTGGTGCCTCCTGCTAAAGGGCGAGGTGCGTGTTACCTCCCCCCAGACGGGCCAATGAGCAGAGGCGAGCCCTCAGACGGACCAATGAGCAGAGGCGAGCCCTCAGACGGGCCAATGAGGCGAGATGGTCGAGGACATGGATGTTCACGAGCAAGGCCTATGCCAACCTAAGGCCCCAGAATGCACTGGGCCCCGTCACAGTCCAATGAAAAATTAGACCTGGCTTGTTCTTTATTTGTCCTTCTTTGAAGTCAACTGGCGGCTTCAGAAGGTACTGCCCGAAACGTGTGGCACGAGGGATCAGATCTTAGCATGTACCATTTTGCAAGGAAACGTTCTCTAAAGCAACCTGTAGCTTTATTTTTTCATTTTAGGGAGTAGCCAAGATATACACGTCACTCTAGGGTACATCGTATGAGACTTGAACCCATGACCTCCAGACATTGACTTGATGTTGAATCTAGAGATGTGTGTGGCCCTGAAAGAAGACCTCTTTTCTTCCTTACTCCTCACAGGTGGCAGGAATTGGTGTCCCAATTGGTGCTCATTTTGGGGAGAAGTTTAGCCAATGTTCACACACAGAGACTCAGTGGAGTCCAGAGGGTTGGAACATGCTGCTTCTCATTAAGTAATTAAATGGAGAAATAGCAGGTAATGATTTCTAATGGCAGAGTGGAGGGTTCGCAGTCTCTTTGCCAAATCTCCCATGATGCTTTTGGCTAAGGACTTTTACTTATAAGCTGTCATTGGGCAGCAATCAGACTACTAGGCTATCATTGGGTAGAACTCAGATGGCTAACCTATCATTTTGTAGAGATCAGACTGTTTTGGAATCATCAGGGGAAAAACTAACATCTAAGTTGCCAGTGAAACTGAAAATACAGGCGTTTACACCATGATGTCGCAACAGCTACAGGACTTTTGGACTCATATAAACAAAACAAGCCCTGAATTTGTGGTCTCACCCTATGCTGCTTGAAATCACTATAATATTTAAAAAATCAGATTCCATTATGTCTGGCTTTTACTGCTACAACTGGCTGGAGCAACAAGGAAAAGCCTTTTTGCCAAAGCACGGGGGTCTGTAGTTTCATTTTTGAAAGAATTTGAGTTGTGCTGCTTTCATTGAGTAAATGAATTGCACATCGTACCTCTGAGAAGGTCACTTCATTCTGAGTGGCTGCTGGAAGCCAGTGCAGCTGTCCCTGAGATGGTCTTTCATCCAGCCCCGTGTTAAGCATCTCCCATCAATAGCGGTCCCTGAGATGGTCTCTCATCCAGCCCCGTGTTAAGCGTCTCCCATCAATAGCTGTCCCTGAGATGGTCTCTCATCCAGCCCCGTGTTAAGCGTCTCCCATCAATAGCTGTCCCTGAGATGGTCTCTCATCCAGCCCC